>JANDJT010000168.1:8025337-8052136 GCA_024331685.1 Stegophilus panzeri
ATCTTTGGTCATTTAATAACCAGTGCCGTGGCCACATGGTTACACCCACCGCCATCAAAAAAGGGGTGATGGTGGCTTCAGCATTAAGCCACTGTCAAAACGAAGGAGCCACATCACAGCTGCACTGCTGTTTTGTGCATGTCATGTGGTAAAGTTTTGAAACTAGGACTGCAGCTGTACAGCTGTTCACTTTAATGTGCAACATGTGAAGTCAAAAAACACCATCATCTGATCTTTTTAATAGTCCTTAAAAGTTATTAGCTTCCAGTCCCATATGTTTAATTGCATTTGCCTTCAACAATCTGTGGTCTCATTTGGTAATTAGTCCCAATCTGTCTCTTTCAGTTTTGCTAATTATGCCAGTCAATTGATGCTGATTTTTGTTTTGCACATATCAGAATTTAAGATATTTTAATACATTTCTTAGATGTTCTTTCCCTAATTTTAGCCAGCTGCCTTTTATATCAGATAATCCACACTTCATTTGTGTTCTTGTTCACTATAGTGACTTTAATGTAACTTTTTTTTTTTTTTTTTTGGCCACTGTTAGACGTCTAAACAGGAACCAACTCTACCAGCTGCCAGAGCTACTGTTCCAGAAGAATGCTGCTTTGTCACGACTGTGAGTCTCCTGACATTTTCATATCTATTGTCTATGATGTGCTTCAGTCTGACTAAGGTTTTATGTATGCCTTTTTAAACATTTACACAATGGGTTGAAATTTTTAGTATGTTAGTCCGTGTTGGGATAGCCGAGTACATTTATGAGATATGATCTGTGCATGTGTGCATGTGAGTACAGTACTATGGAAACCTAGAATTGCTTAAGAAGGTTGAAAAGGTTGAGGGCATTTCATTCTTCATTCTTATGAATGTTGTCATTGAAGAGAAATATTTGGGCTTTGCAGTGGGAAGCCAAATGTTGCCCTGAGAATAAACTTATGCTTCTAGTAGGTTGGACAGGCTGTTTCTCTGTTCTTTCGGAAGGAAAACTAGCAATCAAAAATGCCCTCCAACCAACCCCCCACCTCCGTCTCAGGGTAGCAAACCACAGGTTTAAAAAAAAAAAAATTCTTATTAAAGTCTGAAAGCCTGTACTGTTTCTGCACATAATTGGCATGAACTGTCCTTTCTGCTGATAATTTGAGTTCAAGTTACCTGTAGCCAGTGGTGAGAATGTTCTCTTATTGAGACAAGGTAAAACCATTTCCCTTTCCAGACCTCTGTTCCCCCTAAGACACACATACACAATTGGACTCTCTAAGGCCAAACACTTAAATACTCTGTTCACATAATTCCAACATTTATATTTCAGGCAGGTATTAGACTTCAGCCTCTGGCAATAGAAACAGCTGTTTGAACAATTTACCTGACATAAACCTTGATTTATTGATTTCTTTGTTTTGTAAAACTACTTCATGGGCAAATTACACTGAATCATTTATTGTCTCATCCTCATTTTTTTTTTTTTTTTTTTTTTTTTTTTTAAACAGCAAAGCTTTTTAATCTGGGAATCACTAGTGTAGAGCTACATTGAGTTTTATGAGTACAAATTTAAGTGTTTTGAGTGACACCATCAAGGATCAAATGTACCCTTAGTGCCACTAAACCTCAAAGTCAGCCGACATCTGTAGCATGGCCTGCTCTCCACCAAAGGGCATTATGAATAAATTTACAGAACTGCCTTACTTGAGTTGAGAAAATTTAAATACTGGTAAAATGTTTCTTGTCCCAAAGGAACACTTGCTCTTGCACTTGATTGGAACACTCACTGGGGCTTGTTATTTTTTCAATGCCATTAACAAGTGGGTTTAATGTAAAAGCCTGTGAGCCTTAGGTGGTATGTTAACCCAGATGTTTTCTTGTAACATTAATTTGCCCTATTCATTCTCTTGTATGTGCGCTCATTTTTGTACTGGCATAAACAGTGGCTCCAAGTCATTGATGCTGGCCAGAGAGCATAAGGGGCCTCAGCCAATTTGATCTCTGTGCTTTTTATACAAACGATGGCATCCACCAGCTAAGCGCAATGCCTTTTCTTGAAAATCTGTGCTGCTATTTGTTTTGGGGAGACTAATCGTTAATCCTTGAGTATTAATGTAATGTAATTCTAGAAAAGAACAAACCAATTCACTTCACAGTGCTCCAGTCTACTATGACAGGTCTAAACTGTTTTTATTACACTGTCTGTGAGAAGGCTGTTCAAGTTGAATAGGTGTTGTAATTGCTTTTCAAATATGAATTAGGGAGCTGTTTGTTTGCATTACTCTCACTATACAACTGTTGACCAATGTAACACATCGTAGAAACAAGTTGGATGATGGATTTATTTTGGAGGTTGCAGGGGTGTACTTAGGACTACGTTGGGAACCTGAGGAGAATGAGGACTGACTATGTGGAACAATAACAAGTAAACGGTTGCATCCATTATGGTTAACAACCTGTTGCTGCCCCCTTCTCTCACTCACTCACTCACTACCCCCATGCTAGGAAAGAAAGGCTGTAGTCCCTTTAATCTGCCTATGCTGTGCCTGTAATTAGTGCATTCATACTGTGAGTACAGCAGAACCAAGGGCCTGAGAGAGTTTAGGGAGGAGGGGTCAAAGCAAGCTTGATGGTGCCTGCTGGCAACAGCATCTGGTTTGGAGAAAGCTGGTGTATGTGTGAAGGTGGCAAGCACGATTGGCAGGTTTATGACCCTTGCTGGGTAGCTTGAATTTACAGCAACTTTGCACAAAGCATCAACTTTTCAGTTGGTGATAGGAACATAGTCACCTGTTGCATCCTATGTATACCTTTCTTTGATAAGTATATACGCAGGTTTTGTGTGTGTGTGTGTGTGCGCATGTGAGAGAGGGGTGGGAAGGAGTGCCATCTAAAAATAAAATTTCTATATAAATTTGCATTAATTAATGAAATTCTAAACATTCTCTCTCTATTCTTCATATAAATTCTACAATAATAAATGTGGTTCCTACTGGCATTTTGTAATACTGATGGTAACGGGGTGGTGCAAAATCATGGCATTCTCTCTGCAACACAACTTGTTTGCATGTTAATGGACATTTGGAACATATGGCAGAATTGATGAATTTGCCTTCCAAATGTTAACAAAGAGCAATTAATTTAGACCGTGTCATGAATCTAAGTTCATAAGGGCCATTATGTTTCTACCTTGACTCATAAAAGTGAAGTTAAATATATGCCATATGTTTCAGTGATCTATCTTATTTTGTAAAGAGATATACAGTAATCCACCATTAGGTCATCTAAATGCCCCTGAGCTTTTAGCAACCAATCAGCTCTCTGTCCCCTGCCCTTCTCCAGTGGTAAATGTGGATTTTACGAGTTGTCAGTGTTTCTAATGAGCTGTGCGGTGTGTGTAAGAAACAGAAACACCATAAAACCATCTGAAGTAAGCGGAAGCCAAACAGGTAATTTAAAAACCACACTGTTGTCTGAAGTATTTAAATAAGCAAAAAGTGGAACAGAGGATTAGTTCTGTTTCTATATACTAGCAGTTCTGTATTTCTGTCTCATCGATAATTCAGAGGATGGATAGGGCGTGTTAAATATTCATGATTAATGCCTTGAACATCAAGCCTTTAAATCAGCGGGTATCAAGAACTGTGCTTCATTGCCTGTTCCCACAGGACTTCCACATGCTGGATCAGTCTAGAGGCTAGGAAGCTCTGGAATATCTTTTAATGAATAGTTCACCCTCTTCTTCTGCTCACCATAAGTGTTTTATTTAACACACACATTTTTGGAATTGGGCTAGATCTGGGCTAGATTATGAATTGATAGGTCATGCATAAATGATAACTTTTGAGTCGGATTGTAAACAAGTTAAGGAAATTTTGCAAGGCAACTGTGCTATGAATCTGCTATCCAGATTGAAAAAGTCGGATGCAGCACTGTTTAATGGTGCTAAGTCCCTCAGCTCATACCTAAACTGACCAGCCTTTGGTGCTGGCTGGAATTATGAGGCAGCAGCCAGCAATAACATCTTTTATAGTGACTGACTTGTTCTCAGTCGATTAGTATAAATTTCTAGCATCCTGCATTTTCACAAGCTATTTGCTGTTCCTCTGCTTTAGATGAATGTGAGCTTGGACCTTGCAGGTCCTCTGTAATAAATTTGACTTGAAGTCAATGAAATCTTCATCCTCTTGCTTGCCTTAAACTATATCACAGGTGGTACACCCCTTCGTTTGCATAGTGGGTAGCATGTGGTGGTTGTTTTAACTGGAGAGGAGTGATGCTCAAAGGAGTACAAGTAGTCAACTGAAAAACCAATATGTCTAAGCAATTTGTGTAAACAAGTCATGGAGGAAGCCACTTCTCCCACTCCCTGTTTTGTTCCTTGTCATGTATAAACAAGCAAAAGGTATGGGGCAAATGAAGCCCCCCACACACAGCGCCAGCGTCAAGCAGACTAGTGTTAGCCTACACTAATCTGTGCTACTGAGTTCTGTCAACACCTTCTTCCAAGCCTACATTCCCAGGCGACTGGTGTACACAAGCCTAAACACCATAAAAGAGAGCAGGAGATGAGTAAAGACTTGTAGAAAGAAAGAGCAATAGACCGGGAAAAGTGGAGTATGCTGCCTTATGCCATCATGTTTGTAATTTAATTTGGCTATTTGAAGGTTTCTTTGGGGAACTGAATCTGAATTCTTTCTCTTGTTTAGCCTCTGGTTGCTTTTATGTCTCCAAGCTCCTATGTTAGTTGTTAATCTTTTCTTGAGGTTGTACTTTTTTTGGGGGGGGAACAAAGTGCCCTCCTGAAGCCTCAGGTACTTTGAGTCCTCCTACAGGAGGAGAGAGTTCTAATGTCCCACCTCTGAAACAATTCAAGCCCTCATTAGTTGGCCCTGTTCCCAACCTAGTCCCTAGGTCTGCCACCCTGCAGACTGTAACTGCATTTACTGTACATCATTTGTCAGGCACCCTTATCCAGAGTGGTTTACAGAAGTGTTTAGTAGTCTCCGTCAAGAACATATAATAATATCCTCATGCTAGTACAAAGCGGTCAGAGTCTAAGAATACTATCAAGATAAACCCTGTTAGAGAGGAGTTAGGACAGCAACAAATACTATTTTACAAACTTACTATTATTTAAATGTTTATTGTAGAAATTGGTCTTCAGCCTTTGTTCAAACAGCCAGTGACTTAGCTGTTCAGACAGCCTGGGGAAGTTCATGGGTCAAGGGGATGTGGTAAAGAGGTGGGTTGATACTCAGATAGGCTTTCCATTGCCTGTCTGAACTTTAATGTCAAAGGTTATTGGTCTAAGATGATTAAGATCTTACTTTTATTGGATCAGTTATTGGCTAAATGAGGGATTGGAAATGTTTCTATAAGTTTGTTGGCCTACCCCACACACTAATGCAAGGACTATGTGGAAGGCTATCACCGAATGCAGGTGAATCTTACAGCAGTTGAAAGGGCAGTCCAGTGGGAATAACTGGAGCCTTGTTCTGGTTCCAATCAGCCCAGACTGAGGTGCATTTTACTTAATGGTTTATTGGTTTACGTCTTACTTGCAAATAAACATAAGCATTTATGATTAAATATTTCTAAAAGACAAGGAGCCTTTTGTGCTGATACAGTACAGTTTTTTATTTGATAGTATTTGGACTTCTGTGTTTTAAGAAATCCACTCTTATAGGAGATATGGCAATAAGATTAAAAGTTATTTTCTCATTCCAATACATTCACTATCTGTGTCATGTTTTGCTTGAAATACAGCATAACATGACATCCTGATTTGTCATAGTATTTAGGCTTAATTATGATATACATATATACACCAGACCTCTCTCATGTTTACTGAATATTTAATCTAGCCAAAACAGCAGGGATTAAATAGAATGGAAACACATGGGAGACACAAGTATCAAATGATGAATTTGCCATTTTTAGAACGGTCTTTGTAAAATAAATTAAACTATTCCGTGTAATAAGTCACACTGACAGACAACCCCTAGAAAGCTTTGAGTGTTCCATAATCATTCGTAACCTTTTGGCATGTACATTTGTATCCATGATTCCTCTGGTCTTGCTATTGTTTAAATGAACTTTTTCAGTCCAATTGCTGAAGTACTGCCAAGACATTCAATGTGTGTACCTAGTTTGTGTAGCTACTAATTGCAATCCATCCAGGTTTCCAACCTTGACAGTGTTGATTATCAGTTCAAAATGTCAAAGCTGACAGTGTATCTGTCAACTTACATGGATGAGGCTCATTTTCCTCCCAGTACGAGAGGGAGAGAGAAAACACAGGCAGGCTTCAACAAGCTGCTTCATAGGCTGGGAAGTCCTGACCCTCCCAATGTCCTTTGTTGAGGAAAAAAATAACACTAGCAGAAGGAGGAATAGATTTCCTTGCCCTCTTACTGTTTATCCAGAAAACATGGGGAGGAACCTTAGTGGGTTCCATTCAAAACATACAGAATGGTTGTACTTTTGTGCCTTGATCCTTTATGGAATAATCAGCTTATCCTATCATAGAGACTCCCCTATGGGTCAGAGTGTAGAGACAGGAGGCAGTAGCCATGGGCATGTGTTGTCCCTTGATATACAGGCTGGGAGAGGTTTCATTTATACATTTGAACCCCTAAATTTGACAAAGAATCCGGTTAAATTGTACTCATTGGTTTTGTTTGACCTTTGGCTGTTCTGGAATTAGTACTACAATCATTCCAAATCAGAAGGACTTTGTTTTAGTTTTGAACATTATGCAAATTTATTTAGCACCCTAGGTAAATGATCATTCCTTTTGATAAAAATACAGTAACTCTACAGTAACAATAACTCTTGTTTCATGGTTCTTAGTGTGGGATCACTCTTATCTATTTCTAAAAAAAGTTAGATAAGTAAAGAAGTTAGTAAGTAAATGGACAGAATATAACAGGAGAGAGAAGGCCAGTTGGATCAGAAGAAGCAGTGGTTAGTTGTAGGGGTTTTGAATGTGGCACATTTTAATTTTCATTCCGTCCCCACTTAGATTTACACTGCAAATGATGTGATCATTGAGATGGCAAAGTGGCATATAATACTGCATTCAACTTACCATGAAAATGGGAAGTCTGAGCTCGGAATGACGTAATTTTCAACTTTTGTCCATTAGAGTTACAAAGTGGGGGGAAAAACATGGATGCATCCACGTTTGTCTTTTATTAGCAACAAGCTATCCAGCTAACTGTGATGTACTATCTATATTTTCCTCCTCGCATAACTGTAATTTTATAGATTTAACAAGCTAATATGACTGTATGTTTACAGCACAACTCATTTAAAGGTAAGAAGTGCTACTTTGTTTACTGCTTATATTGTGTGTAGCCATGGTGATTTGACATGGAGACCATCCCGAGTTCCAGAGTAGGAATTGCGAGTTGAAGCCGCATTTTCATTGTTTTTGCTGGTCAGAGGCCGAGAATTATGGGTTAGGACCTCTAGTAGAATACAGAATAAGCTTTGTGAGGATGAAACAGGAAAGCATACATTTAACCCCTCCATAAACACTGATTATTGATAGGCAGTAAAGTACCTGTAGCAGCTTTTAATTGGCACTGAATGGGGTATGTGGGGTCATGAATTAACCTTCTTTAAAATTTCAATAAAGTAGAAGCTTGTGCACAAAAGGCATCACACAGGGGGGGAAAAAAAGAATGCTACTTAGATGATTTTTCTCACTTAGAATAGTCAAATAGTATGCTTTTTCATTTGATCTTCAATTTTCATCATGCTTCTTAAGCAATGTTTTTCGCTTAGGACCATACATGTGTAAGGCTGTCACTTGGCTTCTGACTTTTTTTTCAGAATGATGTGAAAAGGGGCTAGAGCACAAAAAACAGAGGGAGACACTCTCTTAAGCTTGCACTTTCAGAGAGGAGAAAGTTAAATGGTTTGGCAAGGATGTGGCTATGTGTGAGACTTCCACAGAAAGGAGTTGTCATTCACTTCCCTTGCCATTTAGTGAATGTGTCAATAAACCGTAAAGCCGATGTCTAAACAAACATGGCTCAGATTGTTCATCTGAGCAGGGCTAAGCATCTAGGGAGAAGCACATTAGTGGGTGGCTGATGAAGAACTCACAGAAGGTCAGATATGAAACAGAAACGCTCACAAAATGCTAGCATGTCTACCTCTACAGAGTTTTCCCATCTAAGGCAGGTCGCTTTGCCCCCTCCAATCTAATCCTAGCTTTTCTCACCATCTAGCCACTGATAAGTATGTGTTTATTGCAAGGGATGCACACAGGGCAGTTAATAAATTCATCCTTAAAATAAAAGCTTTGGGAAAAGCTTTTCACACAAGAATGCTATTAGACCAGGCCATCATCAGTCCAGGCCACTCCATTGATATCTAATTGTTTTATCTGTTTAATTGTGTCGTCCTTTGTTTTCTCACTTTTAAACCCAGGTATCCAGTGTATTTTGTTTAGCTACTAACCTCCCAAATGCCAAGAAACCATGAATGCTTGTGATGTAATATTTGATTAATTGATTTGCATTGTTTTTACATGTTACTGGATGATACTTCTTTGATTTAAAAATGAACATTTTTTTTAGTGTCTGGATTAGTATATTAGTACATTTATTATAATGTACCTGAAATTATTCATTTACTTTGGTCTTTGAAAAATTTTAATCACATAATCTGATATGTGTAGTTTCAGTTGCCATAGAAACTAGAGAAAATATTATTTACTTTGTCATACCATATGGGTGCCTAGATCTGTCTTTTCCCCCACTCTGCATGGACATCTCTTTCTGAAGCATTTTAAGTCAATTGTAGTTTTTCCATCATACATGAACCATTTATCAGATATCAGCCAATATATATTAACCAAATATCAGCTATAGTATATTTGTTGTATATCTGTTTCTGTACATTCACTACATGTTAATGCTCTGGGATCAATCAGGAAAAAAAACAAAGAGTTCCAAAGTGATGTTGGCTTGTGGATTTCTTTCCAAGTAACTCAATTTAATCTGTTAAATAAATTTTCTGTATGCACACCGAGGTTGGAGCATTGGTGCTAACGTCTTGTGGCATGAGGGGGCCCTTTTTGCTTTAGTTTTTCCTCTAAAGCTAAACTCAAGCAGAACATGTTGATGTTCTCATTTGTGCAGTAGGGCTTGCTTACTGAGAGATGGCAATAAGAAGTAATCCCCTCACTCTTGAAGGAAGATTTTTAAGAAAACACAGAAATATTTAAAAAAAAAAAAAAAAAAAAAAAAAAAAAATAGGAGCTATTGATTTAGCATCATACTTAAATCTAAATAAGTCTAGTAAATCTCTTAGTGACTGCCTTTGGATATGTACATGCAGATGATATAATTTTTGTGTCAGAGAATATGGCCTGGAAATCTTCCCGTAAACCCATTCTTGTTCTTTCTGTCTCCCTCTCCTACTTACTCTCTTAGTGCCCCTTGCCACCTCTACTCTCAGCAGAGTGAAAAGACTGCCCTTTTGCATAAGCAGTGTGCTTTCCCAGGGACTCATTGTTCTTGGTTGCTAGGCAACGGCGCAGCCCCGCTTACGTCGCCAAAGAGATGGGGGGGCCCTGGGTATTTGGTTTTGGGTCAGGCATGATAAAGATGATACAATGGGTTGAGGCGTGTCCAGAACCTCCTCGCTTGTTTATGAGGCTATTTGGCGTCCACTCATCTCTTGCAGGAAACCTACAGTGAGGCCTTGCAAAGGTCCGTCAATCTTGGCCGAGTCAGACCACCGCAGGCGACACAGGAATATGTGACAGAGCCCTTTGCCTGGTACAAAGCAGCTGAGGTTCCACCATTGGAGATCTCATAGAAAGCTCCCTCAAAGTTTGATTTGAGCTGACCAGACTAGACAGTTGAGGGTCAGTCAAATTCCGATTTGCAGTGTAAGGATGTGTTTCAAGGACCATCAAGCACTCCGGGACAGAGCACGGAAGTTAATGCTGAAAAGAGATGAAAATGCTAAAAAGAGATAGTGGACTTGGGGGAGTAAACCAAGCTTTTATTCAAATCTATGGTTTATTAAACTGCTTTTCTTGAATTCCTCTTCTCTTTCATTCTCTCTCTCTCTCTCTCTCTCTCTCTCTCACACATCAATCATCAGTATTTTTGCATTGTAAATTGCTTAAATTGCTTTCTCCATTGATTTATGCAACTAAAAACAGCTAAATTTCACAATTGCTATTTTGGAGTCTCATGTTCATAATTGCATTCATTGTGCTTGTGATTCCTTTGCATTATTTATAAGATCAATTTTAACAGGATTTAATATAGGAAGCTTAACTATTTTGTTTTGCCAAGAGGCAGTTAACAAAAACAGTACTTCTCTCACAAAAGAAATAAAAAAAAATCTCATAAATCACTTTATGGAGGAGATCTAATTAAAGTCTTACTTGTGTTTATTTAATCAAGCAGTTTCAACACAGTGGATAAAAAAGATGCATGAACTCAGTCCCTATATTGTTCTTAATTAAGATGTAATTATTGCCTAATTGTAGATATTATGCTTCACTCCTAGAGAGTTGGTGGTTGTGAATCGATACCTAATCTTTTCTTCTTGATGCACTCTCAATGAGATGTTTGCCTGCAGGGCACATTCTTAAATTTGTGGTTCAAGCTCTGTTTCTGTTCAGATTACCAGACCTTTTATCAGTGCTGACCCTGTGTGTGCTGAGTGATGACATGTGTCATCAGATGCCATTTGAATACTGCATATGCTGGACTTAGGAAAGACACTGTGAATGCTGCTACTCTATTGCAAAGCTGTGTACTTGGGCAAGCGTTATTTTCTGAGGTGAATGTAGAAACCTGAATATGCTGTTTATGGTCCTGCTTCAAAAAGAAGCAGTCTTTATGAAGTTTTAATTAATTTTGTGTTGCAGATTGTTAGTGTGTATGGAAAAAAAATTGTCTTGATTATCTACTACAGGATATTTACCCAATAGGATATATTAAAGCTAGATATGCACCGATGTATCGGCCAATAATCGGTATCGGCTGATAAAGGCAATTTTTCATGCTATCGGCCGAAAGTTTAAAAGCATCCGATTATCAGGGACGATTATATCCTGTCAATCAAAAGAGGGCAGGGAAACACATCGATTTCGTGCTGTGTGTAAAGTTGATGTCTTTTGTGTGGAATGACGACAAAACTGCAGTTTGTAATTTCTGCACTGCTAAAATTTTACACCATTAGCAGCAGTGAAGCGGGAGTTTCGGCATAGAGTTTTTTTTTTTGTTTTTTTTTGCTGCTCGAGCTGCTCACCCTGAATTAAAGCGCCAGTATACCATTGAAAGATTTAAATGAAGAGGAGTTGACAAAAAAGGTATATATTGCACAGAAAAATATATTTGTAGAGTAGTATATTTCATGTCCAGTTAAAGTTAATATATAAAAAAGTTTATATTATATATTACCAGTTTGATGTTCAGTGATGAAGTAGAAATGCTTGTGTTTGTCGTGAGTGAATGTGAGTCTAACAGGAGGTTTTTTAGAATTCAGTCGATGTTGATATGAATTAATAACACTCAATAAGTTAAGAAATCTTACTTTAATCTTCAGTATTTAGTTAATGTCTTAATGTTAATTAGAGTAATGTGTGTTCTGTTTATGAGACCAGTTACTGTGAAACAACTGGTTGAAATGGAGAGAATAACGTTTTTATTTGCATTTCCTTCAAAATTGTGGAATTACTTATTATTCATTTTTAAAGAAGGTATCAAAAGCAGAACTATCGGTCTCGGTTATCGGTATCGGCCGATATCACTCTGAATAATCAGTTATCGGTATTGGCTGAGAAATTTAGTACTGGTGCATCTCTACTTTAAACCTTTATATCACATCCATGTTCCTGACTTTTTACAGGCTGCACATTGTCTGGCAAAGCACATCATCAATCCTGCAAAAATGAGGCACAGAAATGTGGAGATAAGAATGAGGATTGCTGGGGCATGGCAAAATAAACTCTAGGGTTTCTTTCACACAAACCTATCTGCACAGAGTAATGGATGTGGGCTGCCGAAGCTTCTTTGTGAATAAATAAATGTCTTAAATCAGAGCAAGTCCCAGTAGGATTGCTGTGCAGTGTTGAGAGTTTTTTTTTTTTTTTTTAAGGATTTGTAATTGTAGGTGATTATGTTTCTATTCAGACTTCCTTTGACTTCCTTTAGTAGAAGTGAGACCCATGTGTGAGGATTCCCTTCCAGGCTGTGGCTCGTCTCAACACAGATTTGCATACATAAGAGTTTATCCCTTTGAGTCACAGTTGACATATTTACTTCATGACTAACGTATCATGAACAGTCTCATGGAGTGTGTAACAATTGTGAATCATCAGGATAAATCCCTGCTTATTTTTCCTTCTTCTGCTCAAACATTTCATCTGGGTGTTAAAGAGAGGGCAAAGACTTTGGGGGGGGACAAGTTCAGACGGCCCTTTGTTCCCATGATCCCATTTCCCCCTGGTGCTTTGAGGCTTCAGGCTCGGGAAAGCGAGATGGCATGCCACATCATTTTTAATTACAGGCAGAGGAATAGTGTCCTTAAATATTTGGAGTCAGGATTTACCTTGTGTTTGGAGTAACTAGGCCACGGAATTTGCTCTAGCCAGAGAGAGAGAGAGAGAGAAAGGAAATCTACTGTATTGCATTACTCTTGGCAGGCGCTGGCGGCCTGCTTTGAAAACAAGACATTGTGAGACACTGAGTCTGCTCCTTGCCCTTGTCCACGTTCCCTGAGCTGGCACACTATCGTAGGCCAAGAAAGAACCACTGAGATGTAGTGAAACGGAGACAAAGATGGTAGAAATCCCTGTTGTGAGTTCAGACAGACAGCTGGGTTCCTGTTGACTTCAGTTAGTTATCTTTCTGGATTCAGAGAGCTGAAACTGCATTATTAAGCTTTATGAAAAATGCTATGAATTTTGAGGAGAATAAATTCAGAGGTCAAGATCAAACAAACAAACAAACTAACAAAAAAACCCAGAAAATAGCATTATTAACACATTTGGCTTTTATTGGAATTATTTGCTTGAGTGGCATTTGGGTTTCAATGCATACTGAAAGTGTTTATACTTGAGCTAATTTAAAGCGCACCTATTATGGTTTTGAAACGTGCCTAATTTTGTTTGAAAGGTCTCACACAATAGATTTACGTGCATCCAAGGTCAAAAAACACTTTAATGTGCTCATAATTTAAACTGCAGCATTACCTTATTTTCCCCAGGTGTCACAAACGACTCGTTAAATGATTCGTTCTAAACGCCTCTTATCAGAGAGCATACTCTGCTGTGATTGGTCAGATGTCCCAGTCTGTTATGGTTGGTCTACTGCTGTCAGCGTGTGTCGAAAAGGAAACACCTACTACCATAACGAGTTTTAGTTCCGTCTGTTCGCAAGCAGCCAATGAAGACCAGAGGCGGGGTTTTTTGTTACAAACCTATGGATGTTAGTACAGGAAGTAAGTCTGGAATCACTAACGACTCGTTTCAGCTGTTCAGAATCTGTTCCTTCTTATGGGAGTCAATAACTCCGTTTGTCGTGCGCTTTGATTTTTGAAACTTTGCAGACTTTTTTACATTCACAAACAGCTCTATACACACTACATGAAAAGTAATATTTGAAAATCCATAATAGGTGCACTTTAAGACAGCCGGAAAATGGCTTCATGGTGGTTGCTACTCTTTTTCATGATGCCACTTTCAGATAAATAATTACTTGAGTTAAAATTAAATGAAGCACCTTCTGAGAAGATAAATAGTTTTATGATAACATAAACACTAAGGTGGCATTGGTGCGGAAATAAACTTTGTGTTTATTGTTCCATTGTAAGGAACATAACCCACAACAACCCTGTTTGCCTCATTAAAAGGAACATGAAACTGGAAAACAAAGCCTTTGTGGGTGCTTTTAATGACTGTGACTGCAGTTCAGAGGCCAGAAGTGGTCTTGGATGTTCATGTAATTGGCTTTAAAATACTGGGTGGCTGTTGCATTGTCTGCTGGCATGTTAGTGCTAAGTGCCAAGGCCAGTTCGGGTTATGGCTGTTGGCGATTGGTTGAAATCAGCACAGATGGTGGGACTACTGTTACCTTCACTCTTGGAAGCACACAATTGTATAGCATGTCTTTGTAACATTACAATTTCCCTTCACTGGAACTAAGGGGCCCAAACCTGTTCCAGCATGACAATGCACCTGTGCACAAAGTGAAGACATGGTTTAGCAAAAAAAATTCAAATAGCACATATAAGTGGTATGGTCAGGTGTCCGCATACATTTGCCCATATAGTGTATCAAAGGCTGTCTTTAGAAGAGAGGTCATAGGACAACTGCAATGAGTTTTACCTTACATCCCAAAATATCTCTCTCTGTCTCAATGTCTCTCTGTCTTTCTCTCTGTTGTGCGAGTTTCTCTCTGTAGAGTAAGTCTTTCCCTTCCTTCACTCTTTGTGGTAGAAAGATAGGAATGATAGGGGAACTCGTATTTAGAATAATAAGCACACCTTCCTATAGGAAGGTCTACTCTTTCTCTCCTTCATCCTTTCTTCCCCATGGCCCCATGCTGCTAGGTAACTCATCAGCGATCTGTCTTTTCATCCCTTTTTTTTTTGCAAACAGCAAGTACAGAAGTAAAAAAAAAGATAACTCTGTGCACAAATATTAGCCAGACGTAACAAAGGCATTCCTGACTTGCACGTCACTCCCTGACTCGCTCCTGCATACTATTCTCAGCACCCCCAACCAGCCTCCCACCAACAGCCTACTCCATGACACCTCTGCTTAAGACCCATTTCCTCTTCCATGTTTTTTTTTTTTTTCCTTTGACAAAATATTCTTTTCTCTTACTGCTGTCAATGGCTTTTTTTTTTTTTTTTAAACCCGCCATGCTGGGGCTTGCAGGCTACCATGCTACCATTTTTGGATTAAGAGCAGGTAATTCTTCGGTTACAGAATTCAGTGCAGTGTTCTATTGTGTCCCAGAGTACACAGACAGGGTTCCCACTAAGGAATGGGGGCGGAACCGCACAAACAGCCGTAGCAAAAGGGAAGCGGTAATCTCCATTCTAATCTGTCACCTCTTGCCCCCTGGTTGAAATGTCATTCTCATTCATGTCAGTAGCCTCTAGATGGAATGGTCAGTCTTGTGTCTCCCTGAAGCTCTGTTTGCTTGGAGATGATTAGAGGTGGAGTAGTTAGTGTGTTTGAAGCCTGAAGATGTCGTCCAGTAAGATTCAATGGAGTTCTTGCCACCTCCTAGGCATTGCTATTTTCTCAGTAAACATCGCTGTCCACACAGCAACGCCAAGCTTCCAAAAGGGGAAAATTGTCTTTTGAACTGAGCCATGGGGTTGTAAATATCTGTCTAGAAAAACAGATATCCCCTTCAAGGCCCCAGAACGTTCCAGTAAGAGGATCAATTAGTTGTCTGGTAGTTCCCTACCCCCAATCCTAAATTTTTGGTTGGGTCCATCCCTACACAATTCCATATCCCTTCTATCCTTGAAGTTAATGGATGCTTCCTCCCCATCTGGGATATGTATAACAGCTTCTAGACAAATCTGAGATTAAGTCATCCTTGCAGTGGCCATACGATTTGGCCTCTCTCTAACCTGTAAGATTTAGTAAATCAGTGAGCTCTTTAGAAACAGGAACATGATCTCCATCATTCCTAAAGAAAACAAATGCTGGTAAGCAAGAAAGCGGCGCATACACTGGAGACAATACTGATGCTGTACATCCTTAGGTTCAAAGTCTAAGTTTAATGTGAATGCAGCTGCTTAAATAGTACTCCTGGCATGATGTTTTGATTTTACCATCTGCAGGAAAAGCCCTGTGCATTACTCTAGTGAAAGCTATTTTTTTCTTATTATCCCAAATCCCCTTTGAAACAATGATGTCAGCCTGTCTTCATTCTATTTATTTTTTTTTCTTTTTGGGGGTGTAGTCAGTAAGCATTGATGTTCAAGTCATGCAGTATTTCATGTGGCTTTCTCATTTTACAGATCTATGCCTCCATGGTGTCCTATATCTTTGGCTTGTATCTTTATTAGTCTTTGTCCAAACACCACCACTACCCCCGCCCACCATTCTGTGGTTGTGGGCTTTAATTTCATGCACCCTTGCTCTGGCAGTTGCTTCCTCTGGAAATGCCAGCCTTGTGAAATGACACGCAACTCCAGAGGGTCCCTGTTCTGCCCAAGCCACACGGTGTTGGCATCCAGTTAAGCCGTCGGGCCATAAAATGAGCTGCTTTACCTTTGCTTGGCCCACACATACTTAAGAGAAATTTATGTGCACCCACCCACACATGCACAGAAATGGACTACAACTTGACAAAGGGCTCACTGATCTATTTACAGTTAAAGCAACCACTTGGGTTCACCTGAGTTTACGTGCCAGACTCAGTGGATGGTCACTTGCGAATAAGCTAAGCTGACATTGGGAATACCTTCAAGGGGTCAGTTCTTGAATAATTCTTGAATCAAAGGTGTGGATGAATTTTGTATAGCAGCATGGCTCTGACAATAGTTACAACTATAACATAAATGATAGTTTATATTAACTTTAAGTTAATGAAACAAAAAAGCTCCTGTTCTAAAGAGTCTTACGGACGTTCATTAACATTAAAAGTGCAATGTGTCATTAATTAATAAATAAAAAATTATAATTGTTGGCAAATCACTGTGGTATAATAGAAATACTATCTTGGACATATAAATTCAAAACCTTCTCAAAATACAAAATTTTGTTTATTATTATTATTATTATTATTATTATTATTATTATTGTTGTTCAATTATAAGTTGCAGCTGCAGTTATATCTGGGGTGCTGTAGTACCCTCAGCACCCCTACTTCCTGTATCCTTGGTTGCAAGTGAACCCCCAAGGAAATCATGAAGATTTATACATTCCTCAAAGCTTTCTTAACATATTTTTGCCTGATGCTTATTAGTTATTAGTCAATTATTTCCTACACAATCTTTAGATGACTAAGGTCGGTCATTTATGATGATTACATTTAAAATATTTTTGAACTGATGTACATGTAATTTGTTGTTTTGAAGTAATCTCTGAAACAAAAACTAAGCTCTTCAGAAGATAGTCTGGGTCTGTTTTTAGTATTAGACCTTGACATTAGAATTTCATGGGTTAGCACATAACCTATTCTTAAACCCATGAATGAAGAATATACACTCCCATAACCATGTCTGGATAGGGGACTGAAAAAAGTACATTTGTGACACTAAGCTTCATTACCTCTATTTGAGCTAAATGTTGCTGGCGTCCAGGAACTGCTTTCTGGCCCTACGGCTTGAGACTACCCCTTCAGTCGTTGCTGCTCTAGAAGTTCATTATCCTTGACAACCCTTATTCCCTTTCAACTGTCATTTCCAACCCCCTGCCAAAAATAAGAAACTTGCCTAATGGTCTCCAAAATGAGAAAAGGGGCAGTAATCAGAAAGGAATTCAATTAAGAAAAGAGGGCACATCTCTGTCTTCACACACATTTCTGCAGCACCACTGAGGGATGCCCATCCTCTTTTGTGTATTAAAAAAAGTGGCAGCCCACAGATTGCAGTTAAGACCGTGTAAAAACCTAGTAAACATAATTAGCCCTGCCTCAACTGCAATCTTGCGCTGCCCTCAAAAGTGGTTATCCTGCCTAAAGTTTTCATCACTCTCTCTCTTTTTTATCGAGTGCTTGATTGTGGAATTTCTAGCCAGAAGGCAGGGAGGAGAAAATGTGCTTATTATTTTGATGTACTGAGAAGATGTGTATGTGAAGACAGGGTTCAGATAGAGGTTGGGTCTTATCACTGGCAAGAAATCTCTAGCCTGCATATAAAACAAGTTTTACCCATTTTATTGTGCTAGTATATTAACAGCAATTCTACCATTTCAAGTCACACAGTTGCAGGAAAAGAAGCCATTTGTACGGTTTATACTATGAATCTATTTTGCTGAATGGCTCTTTTTAACCCAAAATGCCTGACAGGATAGTTGCATACTTATATTCAGAATCAGTTGATGTTTTGTTTTTTGTTTTTTGTTCAATTACCTTCACTCTAGTCTAAGTAAAATGTGTCTGTATGTTCATATTGTAAGGTTGATTTGACTACAGAGTGGTCTGTGCACACTAATTAAAAATTCCTTTTCACTTTTGCTACTCTCCTGGAGTTTTATTTACACACATTTTTTTTTTAACACAGCATCTCACAAATGCAAATATGCCATATATGTGGGAGAGTTGTTGAGTTTGACCTCCTTGCTTTCTCCTTTTGCTGAAAGAGACAGAGGTTTTGTTTGTCTGGAGGGGAAGTTTGCCTTTCTCGCCCTTACCCGTCTTTTCGAGATGGTGATGATGGAGAGAGCTGGAGCAAAGCGAGTGAGAGAGGGATTTATGACCTTTGGAGAACAAAGTAAATATGAGAGACCAGCTATTGTTGCCCTGCGCCCCCCATTGTTGCCCCGCAGCTCTCTTCCCACTGCTGCACAGCTGGGACCAAATCCTATTGTTCCTACACCCCCAATATACACACAGACACACATACACACTCCCCCAATGGCTTAGTCACAGCTCCAGCTGGGTACCTTTGGTCTCCTAGCAACCTCCACCTCAGCAATTTGACTTGAGGCACCTCTGGCTAGGAATCTTTATTGATTCAGAGAGCCTCCAGACATTCTGTATTATAGCACTCCGTGATGGGACTGTATGTATTGCTAGGAAGCGCCTTTAAGACCTTTTCTGTTTCCCTGAGACAGTCTTGAATATGCCACTTTTATATTTCAGCCTTGTTATTCTAATGTCACCTATTAGTACTAGGTTGCAGTGTCCTTTGTTGAGAGACGATTCCCAGGATCCACTGCACAAAGGGTCAATGCTACATATATTTGAGGCAGATTGTCTACAACAGCAGAAAACCACATTGGGATCCAGTCCTGTCAGCCAAGAACAGGAATCTGAGGCTACAGTGGGCAAAGGCTCACCTAAACTGGACCAGCTGAAGCTTGGAAAAATTTTTGCCTGGTCTGATGAAACTTGATTTCTGTTGGTAAGGTCAGAATTTGGCATCCAAAGCATGAATCCATGGACCCAACTTGTCTTGTGTCAACAGTTTACCTTCACCAGATCTGAATCCAAGAGCACCTTTGGGATGTGATAGAACGGGAGATTTGTAGCATGAATGTACAACTGACAAATCTGCAGCAATTTTCGTGATGCACTTGTTAAACATGGACCAGAATCTCAAAGTGGTAGTATTATATGATAGTATTAATGGCCAGCAAGAGTATGTTTTGAAAGTATTGTATTTGCATTATGCACAGTAAATACAGTAATATAATTTAGAATATCACATACAGTGTGATGTGGGGAAAACAAACAAACAAAAAAAAAACAACACGTTTTTCCTCCATGCTGTTTTTTTTGTAAAAGCCACATTGAACATACACTTGTTCTTTAGTATACTTTGAACTTTAACCAAACTTTTGTCCATGCTAATGTGTATTACTGGTTTAAACATCTTTTCCTTGTTTACTTTTGCTTTTCTTCCCTGTTCACTCTGGTTATATTTACATAACACTCCATAGCACAGAGAATATTTTATATCACAATGTAAAATTCCAAATATGATCCTAGATCAGAAACATACATTAGTACTTTTAGGGACTGACACAGCACAGACATCTATATGATTTCATCAATCATTAACACACACTGTCAGTGTCGGAGGCTGCAGATGAGAGAGAATTTACCGATTCGCTCTTTTGTATTCAGTATAGGAGAATCCCTGCTTACAAAAATAGCTGAGCAAAGTGTTTAAATTATAAGCAGATCATTAAAAAATATTCACAGGGAAATAAAAATTATACACAGACTTGTTTGTATGGCTACATCCCAATCATACTTCCTCACTAAATTTCATGCCAAAATGACATACCATTATTGATATGGATACTGTGGAGTGTTTGACTGCAATTTTTCAACATAGCAGTCATCAAACCTTCATGGTTTTGTGCTAGTTCTTCAACGTCAAACTTTGTGCATCCTGGTACTATAATGTGAGAATATAGGAAAGAATAATGAGTGATTGATGAGTCAGTGCATAAAAAGCCTAAACTGTGATCTAACGGGCACTAGTCAGATATTTCCCAGACCCTGATATGTTTGATTAATGGATAGAGATCACTGACCACAGCCTACACATACATAGTGTAGGTGTAGGTTTGGGTGGTGTGTGTGCAATCTGAAAAGACAAAGGTTTTTGGAGACTGGGAATACGTGTAACTGTGTGATTTATAGACACTGCAGTATGTCTCAAATCTTTTTTTGTTTTTATTTGTTATTTATTCCTCCTCTTGTCTCCTACCTGAAGGCCACTGGAATGGCAAATGTACCCTCAACATAGACATCACATGCAAAATCATCTTTAAAAAGAATATAAAAAAAAAAACCTATTCTGGCTCAGTCGTGCATCTACACATTTGGGCTCGGTTTAGAATAGGTAATATGGAGTACAAGGTGAGTTTCCACTGCTGAGTCAAAAAAGTGATCATTATCTTTCAAGCTGTGACCCTAGCACATAAACTGTTAACTTAATAAAAAGAGCATCATTTGTCACACTCTTATTGGCAGCGAGAAAGTGTATTGCAACAGAAAACACCTTTAAAGCGCACCTATTATGGTTTTGAAATGTGCCTAATTTTGTTTTAAAGGTCTCATACAATAGATTTACACGCATCCAAGGTCAAAAAACAGCAGCATTACCTTTCTTCCCCCAGTGTCACAAAAGACTCGTTAAATGATTCATTCTAAACTCCTCCTTTCAGAGAGCATACTCTTCTCTGATTGGTCAGATGTACCAGTCTGTTGTGATTGGTCTACCGCTGTCAGTGTGTGTCGAAAAGGAAACGCCCACTACCATAACGAGTTTCAGTTCCGTCTGTTCGCGAACAGCCGATAAAGACCAGATACGGGGCTTTTTGTTAAAAACCTTTGTACGTTAGTACATGAAGTAAGTCTGAAATTACTAACGACTCATTTCAGCTGTTCAGAATCGGTTCCTTCTTTTGGGAGCCAGTAACTCTGGTTGTCGTGGGCTTTAATTTTTGAAACTTTGCACACATTTTTACATTCACAAACAGCTATATAACACATCACATGTAAGGTAATATTTGAAAAACCATAATAGGTGCACTTTAATGTGGAGATAATTATCTGACAAAGAGAAAGAACACGAATCCGATATTGAAAAAAGTGGTCAAAACTGAGTAAGAAAAGAAGAGAAAGAGTTAGGAAGAGATGAGCGAATCCTATGATTGCCTTCCAGCTCTTTTTGTTTAGTCCAAGCCTATTCTTACCATGGCCATTGATTAGAATTGAGCACAAAAGCCGAACATTGCTACACTTAGAAGAATGAAAAGCACCCAAGCACTCGGACTGTTGACTTTTTGTTATTGTTCAGTCCAAAGCTGCAAAATTGATTGTAAGTTGCAACCTGGGTCTTAATTATACCAAAATCAATAGGAATTCAGGGGTTTAGCTTTACAATGGCACACTCCATTAGTATTGGCAAAGTAGAGTGTGTTGAAGGTGATTTAGAGGAAGGAGTATAAGATGCATTTTATGGCTTTCCCAGTATGGTAGCTCTAATGTTTAGGTTTGTATCTTTTGTGGTGCTCCTCTCACTCATCTGAAGTGGGATAGGTGTAACACAATATTTTATATTCATCTAAACTTTTGGTTTAAGCAATGTTACCAAAGGGTGAACTTTATATTAACTGTGCTTAAGTTCTATAAACATAGTTATCTATAACTTTTGTACAGTGTAATTCTTATGGTTGTACAACCTGCATTAGACTTATGTACTTACCTTCTTACTCACCTTCATTTATATGAAATGAATTGGTAATTACATATGGTTTTATAGAATGTCTACATGTTCTGTAATTAAGGTGGTATTAGACAGATGGCATACTTTTCACTGATGTGGCTGTGTGTGTGGACGGACTGAAATAAGTTTTCCTTTACTGGATAATGAGTATTTCCTCCAATCTCCTAGCATCTCCTTCAGGTAGAATTAGCTTGTGAAAAATACACCTTTTCTGGATGGCTATTCTTAGAGCTTAACAAGTTATTGCAGAAATTATAGCTTTCTCTAGTGGTTCGGTAATGGACGTGCTGATGCCATTTAGTTTCAGACAAACTGACGGAAATGTTTCTCAGCTGCACTATGTGGCCACAAATAGGAGCTAAACTTGACCAAGCACTAAAGTGCTCTAATGGGGTAATGGGCTATTAGTCTGCACTACAGTTACACCTCTCCATTCGGCCATTTCTCTTCCTCACCCTCCCTATTTCTCTTTTTCTTACTTTTACTCTCACTCTCACTTTCTGGCAGGTATCCTCTGAATCAAGTCTGTATATTTATATTCACACAACCCCACACACACACCCTGAGACAAATCAATCAATGCAACTCTATTCTCAATTCTATTTGTCAACTTTTGCCTCCTGACTGCCAATGTCTGTTTTTCAGCTAGAAGTCAGTAGGGTGTATTTAAAGACTTTTACACCACTGAGATTCGCTAATTGAGCCAACACCTCCAGTCAAGTGGGACATTTTTGGCAGTACAACAGTAATTAGGGAAGTAGGGATGACATGAGCAAACAATGGTAGGCTTAAAAAAAGTTAAATGTGTTATATACACAGATGTTATAGTGTGATACTTTCTCTAGTTTCTTTTAAATGGCAAGGCAAATGGTGAATAAAGAAGTGGTTCCAGACACCTTCCTGTGTATTCATGTGACAAGCAAGATCACACAAGATGTTATGTATGGGTAACTTTGGTATATGGACATCGCCTCCAAGAGTTGACCCAGATAAAAGTGAATCTGAGGGAATTCAGTGCCACTTCCCTCAGGACTCTGGCCCAAAACAAGGTAATTCAGCTTAATGAATTTTTTCCTGCTGCCTGCTCACAAATTCAAATAAATACAAGAAATGTGCTGGCTTGGAAGACATGAAAATCTAGATGCTTTACTGTAACTGAACGCCTTTAAAATGTGGCGTGCATATCTGAGTTA
Organism: Stegophilus panzeri; assembly: GCA_024331685.1. NCBI lineage: Eukaryota > Metazoa > Chordata > Actinopteri > Siluriformes > Trichomycteridae > Stegophilus > Stegophilus panzeri. The sequence goes on from JANDJT010000168.1 coordinate 8,048,437, forward strand.
TGGACTTTCTTCTTGCTTTTTTGTGCAAAAGTAATTTTTCATTCATCATTTGCATTTTGTGCAGTTGTTGTGGGATATAACGTTAAGGCAGTTTATGAGACGGGAAAGCAGAAGCAAATGTCTTTGAAAACATATGGACTATTTTCTTGCTTGCAATTATCTAATCTGTAATGCCATATTTCAACAGCTTTCTACAGATATTCAGTGTATGTGTGAGTTTAAGTGATCGAGGGTTGGCTTGAATGAATTAGGACCATCTGTAGTGCTTGCGTCCAGTGGTAGAGCTTTGGTGAAAGACCAGTTGCTGAGATCTTAGTACTACTTGCATGTCTCTTAAAATAACCGAATAATGATGGACAATAATGGGGCCTTATGTTGGAGAGAATTATGACACACACACACACACACACACACACACACACATATATATATCCTCCTATAACCTCTCCAAGGAGTGTAGGGGTTTAGCTTTGATGTTCCATCGACAACACACATCCCAAACTTGAGACTTAAGAGCTGTCACAGGAACCCATCCTCCTTTTTGGCAGTCCCCCCAAAATACTGTATTTTTGAGGCCTTCCTTCTGTTTCCTTTCTTTTAATCCTTCAATTTTAACACCTTCTCTATCATCTTGCTGGGCTTACCACAATCCATCATTTGCCCCTCAACTTCTGGCTGTCACACCTAAAACATTTTCCCCCCTTTTTTCTCCAGTTCCTCACTTCTGAAGCACATTCTCTTTCTCCAGAGAGAAGCAGAGAGAAAGCAACAAAATGTAATTTGTCATGCCCTACCATTCGCTTTTCAGGCAGGCTGATTTTACAGGAGTGACTGATGTGGATGTGCCATTGCTCAGGAAGATGGATGGTGTGCAGTGCTCTTAAGCATTCCTTATTGGCTCATTATTAGGGAGTTAGAGTGCATCAGAAAGCTAGCTGTCAAAACGCTGAGGTATTTATTGATTCCTGGAGAGATCTGCAGTCAGAGCTGGTGTTTCTCCTACTAACAACCTCTTCTTCTTGGTTTCATCTCTTTCCAAATTATTCTCTCTCTCTCTTTTTATGTGATTTTGTTTCATCTTTCTCACCTTTATTTCTTAGTCCTTCTAACATTGGGGGTTTTCAAATCCTGGAGTTTACACGGTTTATGGTTGCATTGCACAGTATTAAGTTTACTATGCACACCCCTATCTCAACTTAAAAATGTAGGTAAGAGTACATATTGTAGTAGGTATAAATTTAACTCCCAAGTATTTACCTTAAAGATACAACACTTATATCTTTATGGGAGAATTTGTAACTAAAACCCTACATGGCTATTTGCTCATTTAAGACTTCAATATCCTTATCTCTTGTTCCAAATCGAACAACTCGTGGTTCTGGAAGTGCTTAGATTTCAGGCTAGGACATTTGGGTGAGGGTATCTAGTCAAGTGACTGAAGAATATAAATGACATCAACCCTTACCAACTCATTCCAGCTGAATGCTTTGCATAGGATGGGGGAAAACACTAAACTCAGCAATGCTGAAGACTGTCTCACTTCTGGCCTCATTCACAATATAGAGTCTGTTTCTGCCTTACTATTTATTTCTATGCAATTTTAGTGTTTGATGAAGCAGATAAAGGGGTAATCTGTAAGAGTTGGACCCTGTTGTTCTATTAACAGCTTTTCACACCTCATTTAGGCAAGTAATGACTAACTAATTACAAGCCACTGTTCAAACAGCAGCCATGCATCATCAGATCAGCACTTCATCTTATTTTTCTATCTTTATTTTCATCTTCTGCAGCCATTCTACTCAGATCTGTTTTGAACATTCCATCATGTACATATATGTAGAATGATGATATAACACTATCATTTTCTAGTAGACAAATGCGCATCACTATTTGATTTCAGCAGCAGGTAGATTGGGAGAATGTGTGGAGAGCAATTGTTTTATTCCTCTAACATCCCTATTTATAAGACAGTCAGGTCTTTAAAAGGAACAGATGCTTTTATATCAGCTTAAAGCACTGCAAATGGCACCCCTAGAACAAAGTCAGAGTAGAGCTAAATTGCACAGCGTTTCCTGAGATAATTGGGTTATTTGCTTTCCTTTGTGGAATGAGAAAGAGAGAGGCAGGTATGTGGAGAGTGAAAGATAAAGAGGTGAGTAGTAGATAGATAGAGGAAAGACGCCTAATGGAGAATGATGAAAGATGGTTTGTGTAACTGGGAGACAATTACTGGTAAACCATACAAAATGCAATATCTGCAGTAATGGCTCAAAAAGCAGAAAGTAGATGTGTCTATATTACACACTAGAGAAACCCTGCACTGATTGTTAAGCACAATGTTAGTTATTTTACAAAGACATTCATGGCCTATATTTGATTTTTCTACGTTTTAACTACAGAATTAGTTTAATTAGATGTGCTATTCATCATGCTTGTTACTGCAACTGTATACCACTGATTTCAGTCTTCAACAGTTGATGTCTTATAAAGTTCAAAATTAAATAACTGAATGTAGCATCTGAGAGCTGTTGAGGCAGTGACTCCAGAAAGAGTCCTCACCATTGTGTTAAATAAATTTCCCACCTACAATGTGTTTGCAAGTACAGCTTACAGAATAACAATTTTACAGGCTTTGATGTTTTCACATCATCCTTGAGTGCTGCAGACATAATAATCTATATTGTGGATAAGTAAACAATGGTTACTTATTCGTTACTGATCCCTAATGTAGACTATGGCGTCTGGTGAGGAAGACATGAAAACATAACTTAGAATAAATTGTGATCTACAGTTAATGATGTGGATCAACCAGACGTCTTCCACAGAACAACTTTCGTAATCTAGAAGTGAAAGATTCAAGTACGGCTGCGAAACATGCTACAATTATGACGACACATGTCATTAAAGGAGGCTCTAAACCAAATTCTAAACCAAAGCATGTTGGTTTAGAATTTCCTTCCCTTTATAATTACATTTCTGGAGTTGGAATAAATAAAATCAGTGGGTTTTTATGTTTTACTCTTTCTCTATCATATATATATATTTGTCTTTACTGTTGAACCTTTTGAAAAATTCACAACAATTCTCTGCTCTCATGGATATCAAAAAATAATATTTGTTAAATATAAGTGTGCAACAGTTATTGGCACCCTTTTAGTTAATACTTTGTGCTACCTCCCTTTGCCAGGATAACAGCTCTGAGTCTTCTCCTATAATACCTGATGAGGTTGGAGAATACATGACAAGGGATCTGAGGCCATTCCTCCATACAGAATCTCTCCAGATCCTTTGGATTTCAAGGTCCACACTGGTGGACTCTCATCTTCAGTTCACCCCACAGGTTTTCTATGTGGTTCAAGTCAGGTTCAAGTGGTTCAACTCTCCTCTTCAGTTCACCCCACAGGTTTTCTATGTGGTTCAGGTCAGGGGACTGGGATGGCCATGGCAGGATCTTGATTTTGTGGTCACTAAACCATTTTTGTGTTGATTTTAATGTATGTTTTGGATCATTGTCCTGCTGGAAGATCCAACCACGGCCTATTTTAAGCTTTCTGTCAGAGGCAGTCAGGTTTTCATTTAATATCTGTTGATATTTGATAGAGTTCATGAAGCCATGTATCCTTACAAAATGTCCAGGTCCTCTGGCAGAAAAACAGCCCCAAAACATTAAAGAGCCACCACCATATTTAACCGTGGGCAT
>JANDJT010000168.1:8053952-8073902 GCA_024331685.1 Stegophilus panzeri
CAGTGTTGTCACATGAAAAGATATAATCAAATATTTACAAAAATGTGAGGGTTGTACTCACTTTTGTGAGATACTGTGTGTGTGTATATATATATATATATATTGTGTATGTGTGTGTGTGTGTTTGTCTATATATAATATCAAACAGCAGTTGCAAGAGGGTGGAAAAGCACCCTCTTTTGTGTTCAGTGCTGTGACTTATTATTACTGCCGCGTAAGATAATTAGGCTCACCTATATTTGGAACTGTGTGTACTCACTGAAATTTAGGCTCAGCGACTTTTTCTATGTACTGTAGTGTTATGCAGCTAGCTGGTACACCAGATAAAATTCAGAAATAATCAGTACAGTAACTATTCTTACAAAGTTTTTCAAGTCTTTTTTTAAATGGAAGGGGTTGCGTTTACAAATTACATCAGATAATTGAGTTTACAGAGATCTTGTAATGTACGTGTGTGTGTATTTTCAGACAGTTCCACATGGCATCTACTGCTGTTATCACTGTAACTATAACTTAACGCTGTCTGTTTCCACCCTCCATAACTGGGGGATCTGATAACCAATAAGGCCCTGAGTCTGGCAGGACAAAATGCGGCTCCCAGCCCTAATTAGTTCTGCTTGGTTTGTGGCCACAGACCACCTCTTCAACCTTTGGGCATGCCAGCTGGACCATTAAAGCAGAATTCAGGCACCAAATTTTGAAAGCAGAACGTGTACTGTACACTTAAATAAGACAAGCAGAAGATGAGAATATCTATTAATATTCAGAAAAATATTATTTAAAAAATAAATAAATTAAAAAAGTGTTTTGCACACAAAAAGTAAAGCATTAGTAAAATAAGGGAAAAGGGATAAAGCCTTGAATAAGGCATGGCATAAAAGCAGCTATAAAACAATTACATGCACACATGCAATGCAGACTTTAGCTAAAAGCCTGAATTTAAAAAAGGTTAATCTGAACTGCATTTATACAATGTTTTGGAAGACACTGGGTGCAAATTAAAAAAAAAGCTCTCCCACCTGTCTTATCCTTTCAAATTTTAGATGCAGAAAAGTGGTAGAAAAAAAGTCCTATTCTTGGCAGACAACTTTTTTTTTTTTTTTTTTTGCTTCTAGCTCTGCTGTAGTTCCTTGGGTCGTATAAAAATAGATCAAAAGTTTCAGCGGGGTCAGTTCACAGTCAAGTGAAAAACAGGAGCACTTTAAAGCAGAGCCTTAAATTAGCTTTATTCCACTGAACTCAACACCGCATTCAAATAATCCCATAAATAAATCATACTAATATAGTTTTAGAAAAATAAAACAAAGCGATGCTTTTGTTTTCAGCCATTTCCCAGTTGGGTATCTGCAGTCCTGTTCTTGACATTCCTGAAGGTTAATGACTCAGATTCTTATTCAGACCTTTTCTGAATATGGCACTTATGGGACGTATTTAGTCATTTACTCATCATAATGTTACATGAAGATATATATTGTACTTAGCAATCATCTCTTGGTTTGCTGAGTGACTCTCACATTTTAACACTATATACACAGTGAATCATCACTGCAGCAAAACACCCACCAGTAACTATGCCAAATTATGCTTAACCCATAGCACTCACTATTTTGTCCTTTTAAATATGTGCCTTTAAATTCACAAAATTTAAAGCTTCTGTAAGCAATGTTAGCAGTTCTTCCTTACATTTTCCAAACTTAGCCATTCCTTCTTCACTCCCAAATCCTCCATTAAAAATTTCTCTCCAAAGTCCTTCCCTGTTGTTCCACCAAGCTTGGCCTCAATAATTATTCTATTACACATAGAAAGAGAAAGAGAGAGAGACTCACTAGAGAAAGACAGTAAGCCATATTTGTCATCCTCAGCGTTCTCATTATCTTGTTCCAATGCAAACAATTAGCCCCCTGCCTAAGACCAGTTCATAATCCACTCAAACTAACACGATCGTAGCTCTCTTAAACCTTGGAGGAGTTCACCAATCATGTTAGTGCGTACTAACAGGATTTGTGATGCTGATTTTCAGGTTGTCAGTCTTTGTTTTTCACTCAGCATGTTTTTACAATTTACACTTTGTTTTAGCCTCTCAAAAAAAAAAACACTGAGCTAAAGTAACATAAGTAACAAATTACAACTGTTTTCTTCTTTCCTTCTGCTTTATGCATAATGCTTTGCTGTATGGCTGCAACTAACAATTACTTTCATAATCATTTAATTGGGCGATTAATTTTTTCCATTAATCGGGCGGGGGGCAGCTGTGGACACACTTTGAGTGCCACAAAAAGAGTGTTACAAATATAAACAGTCTTATGTAAAACTTATAACATTATAAATCTTTGAAATAATATATATAACCCCAACCTTCCAATCAGTAACCCAGAGCCCTAACTGTCAAGGCAGCACTGCCCCCCCCTCCCAAATATATGTATATACAACTACTTCATTAACAATAAAATCTCACTTTCATTGCACCTTCTGGTTTCTGTTACTTGCTGCCTCAGGCATATTGTTTTACCTCTGTTTACTTTGATCGTAGTGTTTTAATTAAACATTATAGATCTCCCACTGGTTATAACTGCGTCTACATCGCGAGTGAGGAGCAACGCGGCCTCGTTAGTAATAGATCACTTCCGTTATAATAAAGGGCAGAATTTACACTGCAAGCGTGCAAAAACAGCATATAATGACAATAAACTTGAATTAAACTAAACCTCTTAAGCAACTCGCACCAGTTTCCCCAAGCCCTTGCACACAGTGGAGCATTTTGGATATAAACATGTTTGTGCTTGTGCATCACTGCCATGCTTCCGTACTACACAAGCTCAGCTTTGTAAAGTTTACAGGTTATAGTCTTCTCCACAGCATTTAATATAAAATTCGCCCCTGCCTTACGCCTCCATCTGAGGGTTACTGAGATCAAAAAAGATAACGTTGACATAAACAGTAAGCAAGAAATTTATTTTTGTTGACACTGGGTATTTTGCTAAAGCTAGTGCCGTCACATTACGTGCGTCTGAGGTCATGTCCCATTGACTGGGAAACGGCTTCTACTTCCAGTTAGTAAAAAACCAGCTAATGTTCCATTTGAGATGATATGACCTTTCTAAAATTCATACACTAGACTGTAGACTTCACAGTGTAAGTGTATAGTACGTCATTTGCGACACAACTTTAGTATTTACTCTCTGAAGTGTGTTTTTGGAACAGAAGTAATGTGTTTAGGTAAGTGTGCCCTGTTTCGCATGCAGACCAACTAATCGATAATGAAATTCACTGACAATGATTTTCATAATCGATTATTATCAACTTTATCGATTAGTTGTTGCAGCTCTACTTTGCTGTAATGCTGTGTTGAACGTAAGGTCACTTTTGCTCAGTGTTCTTTCTCAGACAGATAAGAGAGCACAATTAACAGTCAAACATCAGTGATGCATGAAAAAAGAAATGCAGTCCATAAAAAAGCATGTCAAGCCAATTATCTGCACACCAGGAGATCAAATAAAAGGCTGAACTCCATTGGTGGGATGGCAGTCTGCTTTTGCCTTAATGCTCATATACAATCTGTAAATTATGTATTTCCCTTAGCTATGTATCAAAACGTTTTCTTTTTGTTATTGTTTGGAATATATAGTATATTCCATATGAACAATCTTTCCAAAAATTTGTGAAATGTTTATTTTCTTTGCTGAATGACAGGAATTTCTAAAGGAATAATGTTACATTTTTAAGATAATTAGGTGTCTCCTTGGTTGTTTATCCAAAGCCACACTTTGTACAGCATCAACTTTTGAACCATTCTTTTGTACAGGCATCCTTATTATAATGCACAGTGTTATATTAACCGAGACATACAGCAATATAAACATTGTTACAGTGCAAACATTATCAGGGGTGGTGGTGTTTGCTATTTTAATCTGTATTTTGAAAAAGTCAACAGTGAGGTAACAGTGAATGTTCATACACCAAGACTAACCATGAAACCGTAACAATCCTCTAAATGGTAGACCTACTGTATGTTATTGTTGGTTGATTTGCTTAAAAGGGAATATACAAGAACAGCACATTAACAGCACTTATTTGTTTTACTGGCAGCTATTTGTTTTTGCAAGAACAAATTTTCAGTAATTGACTGGTTGGTCTTAAAATACGGTCTCTATTGTCATCAATTTCATTAATTAGATGAAAGTTTGAACAAACACTTTCTAAGATTAATACACCTGCTGAGGGATTTTGTAAAGGAGTGCAAATGGAACTGGTGCTTCTACGTACACGTATTTTAGACTGGACTCAATTTTATTATTCATGGATTATGGTAATTGCTCTGGGTTAAAGTTTGTAATAAGAAAAAAACTTTCATTCTGTGGGAAAGCATGTACATTGGTTTGTTTGTCGTAGAGAGTGTGGGGCATGGTAAATACCCCTACTTTGGAAGTGTTGAGCTCCCCATTGAACCTCGGAACAAAAGCTCACACTAATTAGCCTCATTGGGTTTGTTCCCTCTCTTCTACCCTCCTTCTTGCTCCACCTTGCCATCCGTGCTCTCTAACACTGTTCACAAATAGTGCTATCAATGGCTTTTAGAAACAGCTAAATGGGTCCAACCCTTCACACTGAAAGGCACATCACATTGGTTCAGTCAGGACTGGTGCTTTGTACATGTTTGTGATGGAAATGAGATTAAAAACCACTTAAAAGCATTGTGCCTGTACTTGTATAGTGACAGCTTTGAGGCAGCATACAGAATTTTTTAACATTACATGGGTTCAGGAATCTATTTATTACAATCATTATTATTATTGTTCATAGGTTTTCTGCATTCTTCAGAAATGCATCAGCTGATTAATATATCAATTTGTTTTCACAGAGACCTAAGTGAGAACTTCATCCAGGCCATTCCCCGCAAGGCCTTCCGTGGAGCTACAGACATCAAGAACCTGTAAGTTAAACATCTCACTGATTAATTAATATCTATTTATATTCATTTTAAAGCTGTCAATCTTTCATGTTAATAGTGCATGCAGTTTGGCAAAAGTGCACGCATTTTATAACAATTTTTGACCTTCAAGTCTCAAGTGCCTTCTAGCAAAGATATAATTAATGGCCTATATACTGGCTATATCAATATGAGATAATTCATAATTGAGCCATCATGGAGACCCACTGGGAACTGATTTAGGTCTAAAGTGGTCTTGCTATTCAGCATGACTACACCAATATTGATTTCACCAGGCAGTGAGCATAGTTCCCGCATATAATAAGCTCTTGCTTATGGGAATGACTGTTATTAAAAGGCACAAGAAAAAAGAGGTGGTGTTAGATGATGGGACATTCTGCATTGTTCTGCGTTTTCACTGTTATGTTCTGAATATTCGAACAGTTTATGTGTATTGATCCTATTCAAAGTTGAATCTGTGTGTGCGTGTGTGTGTGTGATCATGACCATTTTGAACAAGTCAGCCCTTTAACTTCTGTCTTTTCCATCCAAATTTTCTTTTGACTCTACAGTCAGTTGGACAAAAATCACATCAGTTGTATTGAGGATGGAGCATTCCGGGCACTTCGAGGGTTGGAGGTTTTGTAAGTAACATACATGCTTTCTCATTGAGACACACACAATTGTTTTACTATCCTTCTGAGGACCTTCAATTGATAGAATTATTAATGCCACATATTTATGTGTGTGTGTGTGTGTGTGTGTGTGTGTGTGTGTGTGTGTGTATGTATATATATATATATATATATATATATATATAAAGGAGAGAGAGCGCTTTGGAAAAGATTAAGAGACCACTGCAAAATTATCAGTTTCTCTGGTTTTACTACAGCATTTCTCCCAAATTTCAAATAAAAATATTGTCATTTAGAGCAATTATTTGCAGAAAAAGAGATTAGAAATCAATATTTGGTGTAATAACTCTGATTTTCAATCACAGAGTCTTGGCATGCTCTCTACCAGTCTTTCACATTGATGTTGGGTGACTTTATGCTACTCCTGGTGCAAAAATTCAAGCAGCTCAGCTTTGTTTGATGGCTTGTGACCATCCATATTCCTCTTGATCACATTTCAATGGGGTTCAGGTCTGGAGATTGGGCTGGCCATGACAGAATCTTGATCTGGTGGTCCTCCATCCACACCTTGATTGACCTGGCTGTGTGGCATGGAATATTGTCCTGTTGGAAAAAAAACAATCCTCAGAGTTGGGGATCATTGTCAGAGCAGAAAGAAGCAAGTTTTCTTCCAGGACAACCTGGTATGTGGCTTGATTCGTGCGTCCTTCACAAAGATAAATCTGCCTGATTCCAGCCTTGCTGAAGCACCCCCAGATCATCACTGATCCTCCGCCAAATGTCACAGTGGGTGCGAGACACTGTGGCTTGTAGGCCTCTCCAGGTCTCCGTCGAATCATTAGACGACCAGGTGTTGGGCAAAGCTGAAAACTGGACTCATCAGAGATGACCACTTTACTCCAGTCCTCTATGGTCCAATCCTTATGGTCTTTTGAAAACCTCAGCCTGGCTCTTCTTTGCTTCTCATTGATGAAGGGATTTTTTCTAGCTTTGCATGACTTCAGCCCTGCCTCTAGGAGCCTGTTTCAAACCGTCCTTGCCATGCACTTCACCCCAGCTGTCATTTGCCATTCTCTTTGTAGGTCACTTGATGTCATCCTATGGTTGTTGACTGATATTGGAATGAGTTGGTGGTCATCCTAGTCAGTGGAGAGCCGTTTTCACCCTCTGCTGTTCTGTAGCTTTGTTGTCCCCAATGTCTGCTGCTTGACCTTGTTCTTATGAACCGTCGTCTTTGAAATTTTAAGGATGGAAGCAATCGGGTGCTCACCGTATCCCTCTGCCAGTAAAGCCAGAATTGTGGTCAATAGTTAGTTTTTTAACCCAATTACTTTTGAGGTACTACTAGCACTGTCTTTGCCATCCAGCTGGTCCTATTGCAAGAGGATAGTGATGAACACAGCAGTGATTTTTATACTTTTCCTTGTTAAATAAGATTAGGTTTAGGTGATCACCTAATCAGTACCTCATTCAGTAGAATGAGGTGTGCCTGTGTTTAAATTCAACAGACACTGGAATGGAATGGCTACCATATATGTAGAGATGCTGATTTAAGAAAAAATTGCAGTGGTCTCTTAATTTTTTCCAGCGTTGTATCAGTCATGTGAAAATGTGAACTTAGCCAAGCTACAAAGACATCTCAGTAATTACACAGGGTAGCTACTCAAGGTTGGGGGGAGAAAAGAGAAATGGCTAGAATCAGTCCCTAGAGAATTATGCGATCGCAGAAATTAATGCAAAATCAAGGAAACTCTGCAATATTCACAGGAGCTTGCAAGTTTTCAAAATTACCACAGATTTCCACATATTTGGGCAAAGATGCGTCACTTGACATTATCACAGCCCATTATCATTATTATGTGACCTCATCACAACATGCATTCAGCCAAAGACCCTTTCGATTCACATGTGTCGAACATGAGGTCTCATTTACCAACAAACATCACTGTGAAAGACAGTGCAATTCCATGCAATTGCAATTCCACCAATTCAAGTAGTTTTCCGCAAAAAAAGCACAAAAATCTCTGCAAATTGCATTGCAAAGTTTGAAAGAAAAAAAACACAGCAAAATCAAGCATTTTTGGCTGCAACAATTTTTTTTTAAACTCCCCAAAATCCTGTGTGGACTACAAAATGATCAAGAGGGCATGTGAGAGCAACACGGTTATGTTATGTATTGCAGTGTGTGAGGGATGATGGGAGTTAAGGTCCAAGGCTGATGTGACAACTTGGGTCATGTTAAGATACACCATGCCTCCACTAAACGATACAATATCTTTTTTCATTTCATAAGGCAACAAATCGATACTTGAGAGACCACTAAATTTGCTAAATTAATTAATAAATAAATTTACAATTTATTTCAAATTTGGTCCAAAACTGATGCAAGTCCACCATTAATTCATGAATGTTGACTTGAAGAAGTACTGTAAAATGATCAGAGTTCTGGCAAATCAGCTTGCTAGCCTATTAAATAATTTACACATCAGTTTAAAAGTCTGAATTATTTTTACACACCAGTTGCTATTTTATCGATAACAATCAATGTACAACCCCAATTCCGAAAAAGTTGGGACAGTATGGAAAATGCAAAAAAAAAAAAAAAAAGTCATCATTTGAGAATTCAATTCACCCTGTACTATATTGAAAACACATTATTAACACATTATTTGATGTTTTACTTTGTGAATCTAATTTTTTTTTGAAAATATACACTCATTTCAAATTTGATGACTGCAATACACTCCAAAAAAGTTGGGACAGTCAACTGTTTACCATTGTGTAACATCAGCTTTTCTTTTAATAACACTTATTAAGCTTTTGGGCGCTGAAGACACCAGTGGGTTAAGTTTAGCAAGCAGAATTTTCCCAATTCATCCAGTATGCATTTTTTCAGCTGCGCAACTGTACGGGGCCTTCACTGCTCTATTTTGCGCTTCAGAAGTCGCCACACATTCTAAATTGGAGACAGGTCAGGACTGCAGACAGGCCATACTAGCACCCGCGCTCTCTGCTTACACAACCATGCGCTTGTAATCCAGGCAGAATGTGGTTTGGCGTTGTCTTGCTCTGGATGGCAGCATATGTTGCTCCAAAATGTGTACATATCTTTCTGCATTAATGCTGCCCTCACAGATGTGCAAGTTACCCATGCCATGAGCACTGACACACCCCCGTACCATGACAGACGGTGGCTTTTGGATCTGACGCTGATAACAGCTTGGATGGTCCTTGTCCTCTTTGGCCCGGAGAACACGATGGCTGTTTTGTCCAAAAACTATTTGAAATGTTGACTCTTCAGACCATAAAACACAATTCCACTGTGCTACTCTCCATCTCAGCTGAGACCGAGCCCAGAAAAGTCGGCAGCGCTTCTGGACAGTGTTGCTGTATGGCTTCTGCTTTGTATAGTAAGGCCTTAACTTGCATCTGTGGATGCAGCGGCGAATGGTGTTAATCGACAAAGGTTTACCAAAGTATTCCCGAGTCCATGTCATGATCTCCATTACGGGATTTTAGATTTTTAAGACAGTGGCGTCCGAGGAATCGGAGATCACACGCATTTAGAAATGGTTTACGGCCTTGCCCTTTACGCACTGAGATTTGACCAGATTCCTTGACTCTCTTAATTATATTGTGCACTGTAGAAGGTGAAATGCCTAAAATCCTACGGTTTTGTCTCTGGGGAATGTTGTTCTCAAAGTGTTGGATTATTCACTGACGCATCTGTTGGCAGATTGGCGAGCCATGACCCATCCTTGCTCTTGAAGGTCTTGGCCTTTTTTGGAGGCTCCTTATATACTATGATTACACAATTGCCTCACCTGTTTCACATCACCTTCTTATTTCAACATGTCACATCGCTATTAGTTCTAAATTGCCCCTGTCCCAACTTTTTTGGAACGTGCTGCATGCATTAATTTCAAAATAAATGTTTACCTTCAAAAAACTATGCAGTTGATTAGGTAAAACATCAAATTCCTTGTCTTTATACACCTATAACTGCCATTCCATTTTTAGAGAGTTGCTGAGACAACTAACCATCAGTTCTTTTCACACTACAAAGTATCAAAATACACACATGGTATTCACACACGTTACAGGATGTGGTAAAAAAAAAAAAAAAAAAAAAAAACACTCTTTCCTTTAGTCCAAAGATATTTATCATAGATCATACATCTGACAGGAGCTGAGGTAGTGATTGGATTTTAGCCATATTGCTGTACATGGCTTTGTGGTTGTTTGTGTGTGTGTGAATATGTTTTCTTTGTGTGTGTGTGTGTGTGTGTGTATCTGGTATGAAAGGGAACGGGGCTGATAAAAATGACCTCCAGCAGAGGTCTATGGGAACAAAAGCGATTTCTGCTTCCTATTAGGCAATCATCACACCCTGCCAGACATGGACGAGACTTCATAAACCTACATAAGCTCCCCAAGGCTTGCAAACAGACATTCTCCAAAAAGCAATTTCAAAATTTCGCACCTCTTAACATTCCTGGTTGAGTTGAATTTGCCATGTGCTGCTCACAGTGTTTGGCTCTTGCTCTATGTTACTCACCATGTATGAGAGATGGGGTGTTACTTGCCCTCCAGGAGGGTGAAAGAGAGGCAGGTGATAGAAGAATGGCAGGCAAGAAAGGTGATGCCTTTAGAAAATGATGTATGTCAACGGCACAAGCAGTCAGAATATAAACAACTGTGAAGGAAAAAGGAGAACTGATCCAAGATCAGCAGTAAATACAGGTCTAGGTTCAGAGTAAATATCATGATCTAAGGAGTGACAATTAAAGAGAATAAGCTATTGGCAGGATGAAATTTAATTGCACATCACCTTGCTTGATGTTTCACAGAACACTAAACAACAACAACATCAGTGCAATACCGGTGTCGAGTTTTAACCACATGCCCAAGCTGAGGACGTTGTGAGTAAAACAAACACACACGCACACACACACACACGCACACGTGCCAGTTCCAAATCACTAAATCATAGCCACTCATAAAATTTTTGCCTGTAATCAAAGCAAAATGAGCTCTTTCTATGTCAAAAAATGGCTGTATTTCTATGCTTTTAGAATGTTTGTTTCACTTTAAATTCTAGTGAATGATAACAATATACACACAACTGTCTCATAAAACCACTACGTATTATCAATATATAGTGCTCGTCAGTCTTACTTGCGTTTCTTCAAGCCGATGTTCAGGTCATAAATCAGAGGCTGAGAACAGACTAAGACCAGGAAATTCAGATGCAGTTATTTTCAAATTCTTAATCATTCCTTGCTAAATATGTTGGTCCTTTATATCTGAAAACAGGAAAACAGTTTTCAGTGTGACGTTTCAGACCACCACTCATGACATGCCACAAAAACAGACTGAAATATTAATTTAAAAACTTTTAAGCAGCACAGGATCTCTCTGGACCATAATCTTTTATGACATTTTTATTTACTTAGAGTTCATTTTTTTGGTCAACTCAGCAGGCAGCTGAGCAGCTAGTGAAACCATTGTCCCACACTGCTTTGGGCCAGAAGACACACACTGTATCATTCCATGGAGTCTTGGTGGGCAGCCATAGGCCACACTAGGGTTTGTAGTCATGCCAGTAACCATTTCCTCAGTTGATCCTAAGAAGATTCAGCGCAAACAGCCCTAGAAATGAATACCCCCTCTGACCCTATTGTGTGTATATATATAATTAGAAAATATGAATGTATGCTGAAATAAAGATGACTGCTTCCCAAATTTTCATAAAGTTAAAAAAACAAAAAAAACACTACCTCCCACAGTTTAAACTACAGCTTGGTTTTTGTTCCAGATTACGGGACATTAGACATGATTTCTTTGGGTTTCTGTCACTAGATGTGATAGTTTTGAGGAAAAAATTGACAATAATAGTTTTAGTTGAATCCAGACAGGACTGTTTCATTTTATACCAAGGACAATGAAAAAGGATCTCCTGTGAGGATATTAATGTGGCAGAACTTTTAATAAAATTTCAATAATAGACCAAATGATATGAAATATGGTAAATGTATCTGTATTATACTGTATTAATTGCTTTCTTTTATGGAGCTCTGATGAAAGCTTTTGTAAATGTGTAAAATTGGAGCCTCCTCATTATAATTGGACTTCCCTCCTTTAGCCGTCTGCACTCAAATAATCTGAATTGTGACTGCCACCTGTCCTGGTTGTCCCAATGGCTGCGTCAGAGGCCCACACTTGGTCTGTTCACACAGTGCTCGTCTCCACCACAGCTCCGCGGGATCAACGTGGCTGAGATCCAGAAACATGAGTTCAGTTGTTCAGGTAACTCCTTTTTTTTTTCCCAACTGTTGTTCAGGCACATAGTTTAAACCTTCAGGGCCTCCTATATTTATTCTCCTTACTGCCATGCAATATGTCAATAGTAACATAATATCAAACGCAGCCACACTGATAATCACTGGCACGTTCAGCCAAACAAAAAAACATGGGAGATATGGGCTGGTGTTTCCCAGAGAAGTCCAGGACAGCAGGCAACTCCCTCAATCCACTCAAAGGAAGTACTGAGGCTGTATGAGAACCAGGTGTGTATGCAAGGTCATCTCTAGCTCCTAATCGCAGCTGATGGTTTTGTAGAACCAGACTTTTAAATCTTAAGAATGTTAGCCAATCAAAGAAATTACTAGCAGTTGTTTGTCATTCCCTTTCATTATGCCATCAATTATTTGGTGTCAGGCATAAATCGATTCTTGAGCCAAAAATTATGATGAGGAATAAAAGTCAGTTAACTCCAGTTAGCACCAAATAAATAACTCATATTTATTATTTTATTATATTACTTTAGTCCTGTTAAGCAGTCTTCATTGCGCTCGTATACTGTTACTATTGTTAGTACAAATTTTGGACAGACTTCACCCATCCAAAGAAGCAGATTATATTCACTGAGATAATCTGCAATTACGCTCACTCCTTTGGGGCCCCAGAGGCCTCTAGTGACGCAACAATTTCTGCTCTTAGGCTAGCAAGACAAGGTTCTTTTAGACAGAACTAGGCCTAGTATTAATTACCCAGAGGAAGTCACAGCAGCTGAGTTTGGGAACATCATGGAGCCAGTGCAGGTTGTGGACTGAGAACCTCTTCACATGCCTT
This sequence comes from Stegophilus panzeri, assembly GCA_024331685.1. Classification (NCBI taxonomy): domain Eukaryota; kingdom Metazoa; phylum Chordata; class Actinopteri; order Siluriformes; family Trichomycteridae; genus Stegophilus; species Stegophilus panzeri. The sequence continues at coordinate 8,066,649 of JANDJT010000168.1, forward strand.
GTGATTTTCACACAAGCATGCAGCATGACAGGATATTAACTATTTATTGACAGTGGGAACTGAGCTACAGGCGAGATCCAGAGCAGGGAAAACACAACTGCAAATATGGTGGTGCTTTTAAGCTGCAAAGTACATTGTTGTGTTTGAGGTTCTTTGATCCTTGAGAGGAGATAACATGGATTTAACATGATGCTGTTTGAGGTGAGGAAATTTTGATTCAACAAGATTCTGTTTGAGATGAGGAAAAAGTTAGGAAATTAACTTTGAACTGATGTAGTTAAAAGGTTCAAATTTCTGCCAGTGTCATGTTTCCACATCATCCGGTGAGGTATTATCAGATGTATACTGAATATTATTATTATGCTATTAGATGCAATGTTTTCATAATAAGAAACAATAGCAGATTTTGTACTCTTGTAATAGTCTCATTTATGTCTATCATACTTAGTTGAAACCCAACCCACAAGCCTCAAATATTCATCTGTATCGCCCAATCAGACAGACTTAAACCATTTCTCCAGAGTCCTGACCAGCGCATGAACTCGCAGTGCAGAGATCATTACTGTGCGACTCGCTGGCACATAAATGCATGTTGGCTGCATTACTACAGGGAGGTGTGTGTGTGTGTGTGTGTGTGTGTGTGTGTGTGTGTGTGCTTATGCATGAAAGACACCTGTGTGGGATTTAGGGTGAAATGGGTCCATGAATAAGATACATCATGTTGCTGTCCGGATGGTGGGAAGGCTTTTACCAAATCTCTGCTTTATGAATTCCACTTCTTTCTTTACACATAGCACAACTTTGTATTATCTCTTATCTGTTATTATTTCTTATGTTTGTTTTATGACAGTGACGTGATTAATGCTGTATCTACATTCTATTGTCAAGGCTGTGGCTAAAAGCATGGTCTTTTGATAGGCTAAGCATTTAAGTAGTTGTAATTAAGTCAATGGGCCATGAACTAGTGCCAGGAATTTCATTGTGTAATGCTTATGTGTACAATTCCACTCAATATGGCCAGACACACTAGGGAAAAGTGTTTATCAATTAGATAGTTGGCGCCAGACAGGCGTACACACCTTTGTTAATGTGAGTAGTTCAATAATCCAGATCTGTTTGTGCGACGTGCATTAATCTGGGGTCACCTGATAGGCGCTACATGGAAATAAACTAGAATTACCTTTACATTTATCCCACTATTGAAGAGTTGTTCATGATTTGTTAGTGTGGTGCCCTCAGTGTGGCTTCTTTCTCTTTGGCTTTCTCTCCTGACTCTACCTCCCTCTATTCTCTAGTGCCTTTCCTCACTTCCCATATGCCGGATATGTTTCTCTGGTTATGAATTAACCAGTAGGCAGCAGGCACAACCAGAACTCTGTAAAAGAGAGAGAGGGAGAAGCAAATCAAATATTCATTGGTCGAAAGGCTCCCAAGGACCAGATTTGTTATGCAGTGCAAATTAGCCCATTTAAAAGTCTGTTTTATTCACTTTCTAGGTTAGGCTGTCTAGAGGGTATCACAGTGCAGTACTATCTTCTTATGACAGGTACAGAGCCAAAAGTATCAGGCGAGAACATGGAGAGAGACTATTATAGTGTATGCATATTACTGCACCCTTTTCTTTCAGAGGCAAGGGATAAAGAGCTGAATTGTGGGGAGAAGCGCTGATTGTGCGTATTTCAAAGTGCTCCCTTGGGCGGTGGACTGCATTAATGCGTCTTTAATATGCAGAGTATCGCACAAGAGGTGATTTGAGCTCGTCCTTGGCATTGCCAAGATACTATGACAACAGATTTTGTTTCGAAAGTAGTACAAACAATAAATTCCATTTCTGTTTCATTTTTCCTTCACTATGTTCAATATCAGAATCCACCATTTTTCTCTCTCTTACAAGTAATTTTAGTATTTGTAATTGACTGATGTGGAACTTGTTGAACGGAAAAGGCTTAGGGCCGAACCTCATTTTTCCAGGGACTTGTTAAGACTAATGGTGCCTCAAGCCAAAGCCACAATCCTTCCCTCTGTGGCCAGTGCTGAGGATTTTGATTCTGTATATTATTGCCTTGCTGCTTAAACAAGAAAGGAAGAAGATTCACCACAGCCCTTCATACATATTTATTTCATTTTTATTTTATGCATGAATAATTTATGTATTACTGTTTACCATATTCAGTCCAATAAGCAAATGTTTAAACAAAAATGTAATTCTTTGAACCTCATTAATTTGTTCACAGCATATGGTTTCAACATCATCATGGGACAGTAAAATAAATTTTTTATATTGTTATATGTTCATGTTTGCAGGTCATTCAGAGAATTCCAGCCCACAGACATGCAGTCTTGCTTCTGGCTCCTGTCCTGCCATGTGCACCTGCAGCAATAACATAGTGGACTGCAGGGGTAAAGGACTAACAGCCATACCAGCCAACCTGCCTGAAAACATGGCTGAAATGTGAGTATCACACAAGCTGAGATCAATATCAACAACTACTACTACTTTTAATATTAGTGTTACTACAGTCTACCTTCATTTTACTACTAAATAAATTACACTATGCTAGTGTAACTCTATCTAAAAAGACTATGAATAGCTAAATATTATTATAATGTGTCCAGCCAAACTTCACATATGAATAAATCTTATGAGATTTTATGTACGTTTTATGTATGTTGAAACCTCTTGTCACTGTTTGCATGATTTTTTGACCATCTTTTGATCTTTTTCCCTATTAATGTGATTACTGGCTTAGAGAACAACTTTTTCACCAGGTTTTCTCAAGATCTCAATATTTCCTATTGAATTTGGCATCTAATCACAGCTCTGAAATGGTAGTGTGTGCCTACATGATACCATGTTTAACCCATTTTGTTTATGGTGGGCTCCAAGAGCACTCTTGGCTTTTCAGACTTCCCATAATGTACATACTGTACATCACCCACAGGGAGTCTGAGCATCTAACTGGTCCCCTTTTGCCTTTTTCATGCAGCGAACATATGTGAGCAATTACTTTAAAACCGACAGTGGCTTATCTGCATGCAGATGTCGCCTAGGGCACAAAGGCCATGGTTATGATAAATGACTGTTTCTAGGAAGTCTCTTTTGATAATATCTTTATATTATGCAAGATTGTCCTTATCTATTTTGTGTGTGCAGTTTTTAGGTTTTTTTTTTTTTTTTTTTTTTTTTTTTTTTTTTTTTTTTTACATTTTCACCTATATGAAACTAAATACTGTTAAATTGTGTTTTTATCTGGTTCAGATATCTGAAACACAACCAATTCAAGCATTTTAACATTACATTGCAGCTGTAAAAACAAAATTCACTGACATCTGCTACTTAGACTAGGATTACTAAGAATCAAGCAGAAGACAATAATAATAATAATGAACATTACATTACACAGGGAAAAGGTAAATGGCATGCTGAAACAACCTACAATCTAGACCTAGAAAAGTTTACTTAGCTACATTTACATTTATTTATCTGACAGATGTTTTATACAAAATGATTTACAATTGACCTGACAAGATGTGCGTTAATGGCTTTGCTCATGGACCCAACTGTGGCAGCTTGGTACCAGGATTCAAGCTCACAACCTTCGGATCAGTAGTCCAGAGCCCTAACCGCTGAGCCACCACGACCCTGAAAGGGTTTCTATGATGATGGTTTGTCAGACTCGCTGTTTTCACTACTTCGGAGTCCTAAAATTTGGCAGTTGAATGGCGTTAGCGAAGCTGCAGGATAGACTGTAACAGTAATATATAAAGTAGTCAAACCTCACTAGGTATATGTGGTTATTTTAACTGTTTTTAATTAAATATCTGATATGTATGCACAAATATGTATGGATATGTCATAATCCAATGGTGTACATGGAAAAAATAATAATAAATTACCAATTTCCATCATTAACCTTTTTTTTTTTTTTTTTTTTTTTTTTTAACTGTACTCAGTTATCTCAGCCAAACCAGGTAAAAGTGTACAATTTAAAAAGAAACCCCCCAAAAAAACATAAATATATTAATTCGCCTATTTCCAGTCAGCACCGATGATGCTAATAGTAGCTTTCAACACCTTTGCCAAGGTTCAGGTAGCAGGCAGCTATTTAGCTCATGCGCTAATTTGTCGTTATTTTAAAAAATGTTAAGTTTCCTATAAGTTTTCAGATTTATGATAAAATACAGCTGAATATAGTTTCCTCGTCTAGAATATATAAATAAGTAAAGTTAGTTATTTTATAACAGCAAGAAAGATGGATAAACTAAAACAGTACTAAAAAATGTTTAAAATCCTTCTTACCACAATCACAGTTTCTGTGACGAGGTAGCAGCAGCGACTGGGACCTTCGCGAAAGATTCTATTCATTGAATCAGTTCTTTAAGGTGAACAATAGGAGCCGACTCGCACATCTGAACGGCCGTTTTAGAGATTGTTCAGCAGATACAGTAATTAACGTTCAATTAGACCTAATATATAGGTCTAATTGAAAAAGATATTAAAAATATATATTTTTACTCTGTGTAAAATGTAAATAAAAAGAGAATGCAATGATTTGCAAATCTCATAAACCCATGTGTTATTCATAATAGAACATAGAAAACATATCAAATGTTTAGACTGAGAAAATCTACCATTTTTAGGAAAAAAAAAAAAAAAAAAAGGTCATTTTAAATTTGATGGCCGCAACACCTCTAAAAAAAATGCTGGGATGGAGCAACAAAAGGCTGAAAAAGTAAGTGTTATTAAAAAGAAACAGCTCGAGGAACATTTTGTAACTAATTAGGTTAATTGGTAACAGGTCAGTAACATGATTGGGTATAAAAAGAGTATCTTAGAGAGGCAGAGTCTCTCAGAAGTAAAGATGGGATGGAATCTGGATGGAAGCATATGTTGCTCTAAAACCTGTATATACCTTTCAGCATTGATGGTGCCTTTCCAGATGTGAAAGCTGCCCATTCCATATGCACTAATGCACCCCCATACCATCAGAGATGCAGGCTTTTGAACTGAGCACTGATTTAAAAAAAAAAAGCTGGATGATCCCTCTCCTCTTTAGTCCTCTTTAGTTTAGAGGACGTGGCGTCCATGGTTTCCAAAAAGAATATAAAATTTTGCTTCGTCTGACAACAGAACAGTTTTCCACTGCGCTTCAGTCCATTTTAAATGAGCTTTGGCCCAAAGAAGACAGCAGAGTTTCTGGATCATGTTCACATATGGCTTCTTCTTTGCATGATAGAGCTTTAACCGGCATTTGTGAATGGCACGGGGAACTGTGTTCACAGACAATGAGTTCTGGCGGTGTTTCTGAGCCCATGCAGTGATTTCCATTACAGAATCATGCCTGTTTTTAATGAAGTGCCGCCTGAGCGCCGGAAGATCACTGGCATGCTGTATTGATTTTCTCCCTTGCGCACAGAGATTTCTCCTGATTCTCAGAATTTTTTTATATTATGTACTGTAGATGATGAGATATTCATAGTCTTCACAATTTTATGTTGAGGAACATTATTCTGAAATTGTTCCACAAATTGTAGATGCAGTTTTTCACAGATTGGTGAACCTCTGCCCATCTTTACTTCTGAAAGACTCTGCCTCTCTAAGATACTCTTTTTATACCCAATCATGTTACTGGCCTGTTGCCAATTAACCTCCAGCTGTTTCTTTTTAGTAACACTTACTTTTCCGGCTTTTTGTCGCCCTGTCCCAACTTTTTTGAGACGTGCTGCGGCCATCAAATTAAAAAAAAAAATTTCTTAAAATGGTAAAAACTCCAACTTTGGTCTAAACAAAACCCTTTAAAAAGAACTCTTGACATAAATCTAAGCCTTATATTTAATTAAAGCATTTTAAACATATCTTAAATTAATATCTAATTCATCCAATTTAGATACTTAATAGCAGTAACTCTGGACTGAATGTAAGGTATAATCAAGGTATAATCCCCTATATCTTGTGTCGATGTCATGTCATTACAGGAAAAATAGCCATGTAATAATAAGGGTGTTACAGTGGTCTTTGCACAGTACTGCTTGTGTTGTATTTGTGTGTATCAGGAGGAAGTGAATTGCAGCTAAGACCTCACACACTGATCAAGCTGTGCACATATCCGTAGAACAGGGTGGCCATGTTAGCAGCTCATTCATCCATCCACAGCCCAGGTTGCACAAAGGAAACCATCAGGCTGTTCACACTCTGAAGAGATGCTATCGATAAACTAATATGTCCTTGGCCAGATCTCAGTATTTTCTTGGCCACTAAACCATTCTGGAATTTTCACTTTACTTATGTAGCACTAAAAGGGGCAGAGATGATTAACTTTGAATTTGGTTTGGTTTGACTTTGAATGTTATTATGTAGCACATCTTGTAATGACATTCAGTGTCACTGTGGACGCAGGGCCGGCGCTACCTATAGGCAGAGTAGGCAATTGCCTAGGGCCTCGGGCTTGGACGCGAGGCCTCCATAACCATCGCATCCCTATATGGTAGTCTACCAATCAAGACGGGCAGCAAAAAACTAGGCTGTTTGTCCATTGGCTATAGATGAATTGTCACTCACCTGTACTGAAACCAATTAATATTACCGTTTCAAAGTGGGTCCCACCCTCTGAATTTATGACAAGATAAGGTACCATGGATAAAATGCAAAAATGCAACTTTTCTGCAGCTGACTGACTTTAAGTCAGTGACTTATGATGGCGCCAAAATGAACACATCCTTCTGGAGTTGCTTAGCAAAAGGCTAAGCAGGCATGCATAGAAAGTGTAGCTCGTGATACAAGTATGTGAGTTGTCTTACATGTCTTACATCATCTATTTTGGAGTCATTGTAGCGTATTCTCAAATTAAACTGGTCCTTGTTCTGTCAATCAGCGTCATTTTGGGATAGATCATGTGGCAGTTTATTCTGAGTTCAGAAGATCGTGAGTGATGTCAATGGGTCAAACCTGTCAAGCACTTTGAATTTGCGCGTAGAATGACTTTACATCGAGAGCTAGTAAAGAAGTTTGTATTCAAAGTGAAAGAGCAAACACACTAAAGCATATTTTAATGTTTCCAAAAATAGGACCTCAACTTTAATTGTCATTTTTGGTGTTCCATCTCAGAGTCAGCATCTGAACCATAAACAAGCTAGTGTTGTGGCTTTTGCATCATTACTTGCTTGGCGCAGAATATTGCTCTCCACAACCCCCCTCTATATCAGTCTGGCTTAAAGATTTAATCTTCTTTTTAAAACTTGAAAAAAATCAAGTAT
>JANDJT010000168.1:8079462-8092315 GCA_024331685.1 Stegophilus panzeri
ATTTTTTGGCCACTCGAACCATCCTCTTCACAGTGCGTTGAGACAATATAGACACACGTCCAATTCCAGGTTGATTCTTAACATTTCCAGTTGAGTGGAACTTCTTTATTATTGCCCTGATTGTGGAAATGGGCATTTTAAATGCTTGTGCTATTTTCTTATAGTCACTTCCCATTTTGTGAAACACAACAACCTTTTGCCGCACATCACCGCTATATTCCTTGGTCTTTCCCATTGTTATGAATGACTAAGAGAATTTGGCCTATGCGTTACCTCATATTTACACCCCTGTGAACAATTTCCTGTTCCTAGTCACACAGGTGTATTAAAAATAGTGACATTTTAATGGGAATATACTTCAAATAAATTTTCCTCATATAAATTCATAGTGGTGCCAATAATTGTTGCACACATATTTAACAAAGATATATATATATATATTATTATTATTATTATTATTATTATTATTATTATTATTATTTTTTGTTTGTTTGTTTGATATCCATGACAGCAGATTATTTTTGTGATATATATATATTTTTTTAATCAAAAGGTTAAACAATAAAGACAGCCGCCTTTGCTTATATTTACCAAGGGTGCCAATATTACTGGAGGGCACTGTAGATACTGGGCTATGAGACCAACAGTAACTGGAGTGTTTTGCTAACTGGCCCCACTGATTTTTATTCAGCATAAAAAGTAGATCTGAAATATAGTTCAGTGAAGTTCTTGCAGATCTTGAGGTTCTTTTGGATCAAATACATTCATAAAGTGTGTGAGCTGGCCCAAGGAAAGAGATCCGAGGCCAACAATGTCAGTTGAAAATGCTAATAACCTTCCCTTATTTCAAGAATTTCTATGATTGTCATTGTCACTGGCACAATAACTTGTTATTATGTAAATATGATCCAGTTGAGACCGGGATAACAAGAAGCACCTGACCATTATGCAATCGGGCCGAGCGGCTGCATGTTAATGAGCTTTGTTGCCATGGCGTTCTTTGTTGTCTGGTTTTCTGACTTCCACCAATGCCCCTCTCTTCTTCTCTCCCTTCTTCTTTTCCTCATTCCACAGACGACTGGAACAGAACGGCATCAAGTCTGTCCCACCAGGAGCGTTTTCGCCGTACAAGAAGCTACGCCGAATGTGAGTTTATCGACCAAACAGTGCTGAAAATAACATAAAAATGACAGGAAGTTAGTTTATCATGCTATATTAACTTGTATTTTCACAATTGGACACAAAAGCAAGTAAGTCGGCTTCCACACAAAATAGTTCTTCTTTTGACATTTGCCCATCACTGTCACTTGCGAATAAAAGGAGTATCACTCTCTTGACATATAATACTTCAACAGCAAACAGTAAAAATGCAAATGACAGCAAGCCGAGACAAGCCTAGTTTTGCTGCACCATTGTTAACTCCACCGAATTTTTCCTGCAGATGTCAGTAGTACAGGATTTCAGACGATCCTCTGGTTTAAGGAAATCCCTAATAACAAAAACAAACATCAAACATATAGAAGGAAGGAAGGAAGAAAGCTCATGAACACACAGACACCTTATAACATACCTCTTGTCAGTACAACTATATAAATAAAGCACTATTGTCATTCTGGATGTCACCTGTATTCTGTCAAATCCTGTCCAAGTACTAGAATTTCCTTGAAGTGCCCACAAATTGTATGCTTGAGAAGTCCAATTCTTGAGCAAAACAGTGGAAATTAAGTGGCATAATTTCCCACCACATCCATCTTCCAACCAATCCTTTGTTGGTATTTGTCCGCATTGTCCAAAATCTGATTTCTGTAAAGTGGACTCTTAAAGGGAACCCTGACTGTGAAGACTTGTATGGCTTATTAGATTAACGCTGACATCCACTATATAAATCTGTTATACAAAAACACTCTAGATGTCAGTTAAAATTTGGAAAAAAAAAAATCCTTTCACTCATAGGCCACCATTGCTGTTTACATTACAGTGCATTCTGGGTAGTGACGTCAAATGGTTGCAACAGTCTTGATTCTCCAGTGACCCTACAGTGATATAAACATGTTTTCCGTTTGAACCCGAGTGGAACATAAGTGAGGAGGCTAATATAGAAGACATTACTCAAAATATACATCAAAATGAAGATGATCAGAGAGGTGAGGAGACAAGAATGGGGCAAAATTGATGGTGCCTGTGAAGCAACTGCATGTCTATGCCAACCGAGAGTGTTTGGTGTTCAAGGCAAGCATATGGATTAAACTATTGTTTTAGGATAAATCGTATTCTAATATCAATCATTTTAGGGATTATCAGCCATCTCGCCATCATATACTTTATCCTGTTAAAATTCCGACGGCCAGCACACTGTTGCCATGTTATGAGCAAATCTATGGTATCTACACAGCGTCTGTGTGAACAAAAGTATTCAAATGTTTGGAAAGCTAAGATTCTTGTGATTCGATTGATATAAACCATTTCAAGATACAATCACAACAGTAGCTACAATCAATGTCTCTGTCGGACCACCGTCTTGTTACACTGGCAAAGGTCTAAACAGTCCAATTATGTAAAAATATTTAGTCCACCTTTCAAAAGAGACCAAAACCATGCACTTACTCCAAATGTTTCAAGATCAACTTTAATTTTACTTTGGGGATGCCTTGGGTAGGCGTTTTAGGCTAATTTTATAGGAGCTTTACATTATGAGAATATACAGAAAAACACACTAACAATATGCTTATGCGTTTGCTTATATTTACAGATATCCCCTATATCATAGCACACAAGAACTAGAAAATTGCAGCCAAAAGCAGCACAGTGTGGCATTCTTTTTTTGCTGCCTGGGCTAGTAGCTAATTATTTTTGTTTAATGGCGCTATTCTGGAGTGTGGTTCAGAGTGCTCAAGTGCAACCATTTTGCGACCAAGGCATGTAAAGTAATAATGGCCTCCTTAGGTTAAAATATGTATTAAACATTAAGGATTTTTAAAGTAATGAAAATATTTCATGTGTTTCTAAAAACGTATTTTAGTAGGAGAGGGCAATTGTTGCGTGTTAAGGCCTAAAGTCTTCATAGTCGAGGTTCCTTCTAAGTAGTAAGAGCCCTATCACTAGTAGTCGGCCCTTTCACAGCCTTCGGGAATAATCATAGCTCATGAGGCATTTGTTGAATTATGGGTGGGAAAAAAATTATGGATAAGCCAATTTTCTTAACACCCTTGAGTTTATTGATAAATTTCTACCATAGGTTTTATTTCACCACCTACTGTACAGAAGGCCCAATCACTCCTATGCTTGCTCAGTTCAACAATAATGAGTCATTCAATCAATCAGTTTGCAGGGGGACATGACTCTTCTAGCCCAATTTGTCAGTCTGAAAAACAGAAAATGTGGCATTAGGTGGAATTTTGCATATTTATGAAACATTTTGTCCAATTACTGTAAACAAGTTACAACAGTTCATGCTTAACTCATTGTAACATGTGCCCAGAGGGATTACCGTCCATGGGAGGACAAGCATCCCAGATGGAAGACTTTAGACTCGATGGCCTGAATGACCTGAAGCAGCAGCCACATCCACAAAAACTTTGGCTTTTGCCTAGTTTTGGCCCTCAAATAGCAGCCGTGGGAAGAAAGAGAATTTCTTTTTTCTATTTCAGAGGCCGCTCTCTTGTCCTTCAGTGATGCATTGGCCCAGTAACCAAACAAGTTATGGCACTGCTTAATCTGTGTAAAAATAACACTCACACATTTCCCTCTCTTTATCCTGTCTGCTTTTTCAACTGTCTTACTTGCCATCATAACTTTTCACCAGGCTAGAAGAGTCCAAGTAATCCACTAATGGAAGGGTGGTGAAGAAAAAGTTTGTTCCTCAACATTCCTGTTGATACAAACCACAACCCAGTTTTAGAGTTGTCTGCTGACTTCATGCACATCACAGTTATGGTCATCTTGTTGCTTTGTTACTTGTAGAAACTTATTTCGATCTCAGATTTAGACCACGTCTGGCTAAAACGACTAGTTGGGGGGTGATTGGCAAGATCAAGGACATATTATTCACCACAATGTGCAGGAAATCAGACTTGAGACTTCTTCCTGCCGACAAACTCAGACATCAGACTTCTTCCTGCAGACTAACTCCCAATGTACATCAGATCATATCAATTTAAGTGTCTGGGAGGAACCACAGTACATCATCTAAGTGAAAAGCACATATTTGGCTGAAGGACTCAGTACTACATGTCTGTATTTGATTTAAACACATTCACCTGACTTGTGTTGGGGTTGTTACCTAAATGTACATTGAAAGGACAGCCTCTTCCCTTATACACTATTTCACAACACAGATTGACAGAGTTGAAGCATTGTACATGCTTTCTTCCCTTCTGAGACATTTTTTTAGGCGGTTAGAAAATACTCGGCAGCCCTGTCTCGTCTAGGAAGCTCAGAGCTCAAAGAATGCCCGCTGTGGTTTTGACAGAGGGCCACGAACCTGTGGAGTTTGTTAAACTGTGTTCCAATATGAGGGAAAAGCCCTGCCCCTTTGTAATATCCCACCTCATCACTCCACCATTGGGCATACAGGCCAAGCCAGCCAGAAACCATGTCCTGGGCAACTGCATCCTCAGCCAACCCATGCACAGCTCTCTGTGGGCAGCCACGTAAATGGGTGCAGACTGGGTGCCCAAAAAATGCTTCTTGACTGTCAGCAGATGACTGATCAGATTGAGTGGAGACAGTCATGGGTGACTGATGTTCCAGTGGTTCTAGGAAATGGGGGCTCAGGGTCAAAGCACTTGTCCAAGCCTGTCACTCTTTCTTTGTTATTACTTACTTTCTCATTCTCTGTAATACTTTCTGTCTCATTATCCTATTTTTCCCCTGTTCACAGAGACCTCAGCAACAACCAGATCTCTGAGATTGCTCCTGATGCCTTCCAAGGCCTGCGTTCCCTCAACTCTTTGTAAGTGTGCTGCTTGTCAAAATGTTTGTGTTGAATTTAACCAAAGAGCCTGAATCATGTGGTGCCTAGATCAGCTTTTTGAGAGTAAACATTTGAACTCATCAAGAGCCTCTCCAAGCATCCCAGCCTGACAGCTTAAAACAGTTACACTTGCTTGAAATATCAGTACCATATGTATCAGTCTGTTCAATTTAGACTTCCATTACTGCAAATACTGCTTTCTCTGACCTACAGGGTGCTGTATGGGAATAAGATCACAGAGTTACCCAAAGGAGTGTTTGACGGGCTCTACGCTCTCCAGCTGCTGTAAGTTTGACAAAACCTTGGAGCCCGTATATAAATACCATAAACCTGGTTGAGGTGATAACCATAGAATAGCCTGCAATCTGCATCAATTTGGCTCTAATCAGTATTTTACAAGTGTAAATGTGTCTTGTTTGACTTGCTCTCATCAGTCTGTTTTTCTCTGTGTTTCCTTTCCTCTCCCCAGACTACTGAATGCCAATAAGATACACTGTGTCCGTGCTAATGCATTCCAAGACTTGCAGAATCTTTCCTTGCTGTCTCTCTATGACAATAAGATCCAGACACTGGCCAAGGGCACCTTTGCCTCGCTGCGTGCTATTCAGACACTGTAAGTGCCTCCCTAACTTTCGTTCTTCCCATTCTTCATTCTTTCATCTGATGAATTCATTTCTAGGCATCAGAAACCACAAACATTTCTGTCTCTTGTCCATACTACCTCCCACAAGCAAAGGCATACAATATTTTTGCCCAACTATCTCAAGTGCTCTTTTCTCATAATTCTGCTCAGTTGCCACCTTAATACATGTAGTGACACATTTTGCTTACACCTGTAATCTTATCTCATAATACAGCAGTGGTGTAAGGATGTAAAGAGTGTATCATACATCATTCACGCTGGTAATTTTATCTTAGGAGGACTTCAGACAATAGTCTGTATTCCTCCTGGGTTCCCGAACAGCTCCATAAACCATAGAATATGAATAACAATATCCTCCAGCCCAAAACTTTGAGATAATTGCAAAGTCCAACATGTTCCTTGTCTTTTTTAGTGGCTACACTTCTACAATACTGATAGCTGAGCAATCAGTTGAAAAAGTGTTGCAACCAAGCTGCACGCAAACCCAGACATGGCATGCAAGACCAAGACATTTTTTTCTTAATGTTTTCTTGTCTCCTTCCCAACATGTGTCTCTAAAGTCAGTAAAGCATACTGGGTGACATTTAGAAAGAAAAGCCCAAATGGTTGTTATATTTAGACTGAATTGTGAGGAACCACTATAAGATAACCTCCCCCGTTGTCCACTGCCTGCATTGTTCTAGATTTAGACACTAAGCTCGTATGACCACAGCTATATGGTTGCTGCATGTCTAGCACTCCAGCACTCCCAGCTACTGTGTACCCTCTCATTCAACTCTTGGACAGCATGCAGGGAACAAAAAAAGGTTTAACAGTTACTGGAACAGTGTTATCAGATTACATTAAAACTGAAACTAGTCCCTAGTCATTGGTAGACATGTTGAGAGTTAACTGGCCATAGTAAATAGTGATATTGGATAGTTTAATGGTTGCAGAGAATTACTGAAAACCTTTGCTGCTGACCAAACCAAGCCAGTAATTATTAAATACAACTTTAATATAGAAAGATCACTGTGAATAAAGTAACACCATTTTACCATGAAAGCCATGAAATATCCTTGATTATTACCCCATGCTTTTTCATATGGCCCAGTTAACATTCATTAGGTTTAAGAGAAAAATATAGCTCTTGTATTGATTGCTTTTAAATATTGGGTAAAGATCTATAAAGTGTTGTAAAGTCAGTGTGTTTGTCTAAATGCTAATGTTTTTTTCTTTTTTCACTTGACCACTACAGTCACCTGGCCCAGAACCCATTTATTTGTGACTGTAACCTCAAATGGCTAGCCGACTATCTCCGTGCCAACCCGATCGAGACGAGTGGTGCACGATGCGCTAGCCCACGCCGCCTTGCTAACAAGCGCATTGGCCAGATCAAAAGCAAGAAGTTCCGCTGTTCTGGTGAGCCATTGCTTTCCTTTATTCATTTCTGCCAGTCATGCAGCTTGTTATGTACTTTTCTACCATCTTCCTGTTCACTTTATCATGCATTCCATGAGGGTGCTGTCAGTGCTAAACTAAAACAAAGTACTAAGCTAAGTCTAACTAATCAATGCACTCTTTGTCAGCGAAGAAAATTAAACTTAGTGGAGGAAGTTGTGGATGGGGATCTACACAAAGGAGATTCATACTTATGTTTCTCTTCCAGTAGTTCCTGGTCTTATTTGCACATTAACAGAAAGTGATTCTGGTTTCAGACATTGATTTTCTCAAGCACTGAATTTGAGGCATTGAGTTTCTCACCAACGTACACACCCAAACCTACGCGTAAACACAAGTTCCTGCTGCCTTCCTTTTGGCCTTAGCATCTTGGAAACGCGTGAGTGTCAGAGCTTAGCAGCCTGGCACATATTTCCCTAGTGGTTTTTCTAACAACTGTCTAATCCTGTCTGAATGGGCCCATCCCTGTAAACGCGGTCTCAGAGTGGAACAGCTGCCAAACATGCTCTTATTTAGGGAACTGACATCCTCAGACCTGCCCTTGCTATTCACAGAAGACTGAAGATTACACAATTAGCTTATCTTGGATTTACTTAGTTGACGTTTGATGTCATTAATTTCTTAACTAGTGTTAATACAAACCACAGCATAAAGCTTGTTGTTAGGTGAAAGCAGTAATGATTTTTATTTTTTATTTTTTTGTATCAAGTAATCCTATTCTGATGGGTAAAACATAAAAACAAAAGAAAATGACAAGTTGAATTAAAAATCCTGCACCCGCCTTTGCCAGGGTCCAATTCATCCATTTAACTGTACCTTACTGATGTCATTGCTTTCTCCTTCTGTCTCCATCACAGCCAAAGAGCAGTACTCCATTCCAGGTGAGTGGGCTCTAACATTGCCTTCTCTTCTCTTTCGCTTTTTGTCATTCTCTTTCTCACCTTCTGTCTTCCATTTTCTTCTGCATCACATTCCTTTGTATACATTCATTTAGTAATGAACGGAATCTATAAATTCTTCTCAGAAAAGAAACATCTTTTTTTGTTCTTTCTTTTTTTTTCCTGGTTTTTTTTTTTTTTTTTAGTTGAGATTCATATCTGGATTTGTTTCCGGATACTGTCACCAGAACATATTCCATGAAAATAATTTTATGTGGAGCATTCATGCAAATAAAAAGGAAAAGCTGGCTTTGGCAGAAGGCTTTAATGGAAATTTAAGATGTGGAAAGATCAAAGAGATACTTGATTCATACATTATCTGTCTTCTTCAGAAAATACTAAAAATACTGAAAGAAGTCCAACCCTGTACTGAAGAACATTCTTTTATTAAATGAAGAATTATGTCCTAAGACAAAGCACCTGAGGCTTCATACTGCTGAACCAAAAGCCATAAAATATGTAAACTGATCTCCACTCCCTAGTTTGCTCCCTCTTTCCCTTTCCCTTTCTCTGACTCTTTGCCACCCCAAAAGTTCTAAAAGTTAAACAGCCCCAGGAAAACTGAAATTATCTGTGTTGTAGATGCTTGTCTCTATGAGTCACTCGAAATCTCCTGCAAACATGCAGTCGAAATTGGAGCTCAAAACACCAGTGATGAACACAGGAATTTGCCACCCATCTTCATTACCCCTGGAAAAATAATAATTAAAAAAAAAAAATCAAAGAGCTTTACCAACTTTATTGTTTCCTGTTTAACTCGTATGTCATTATCCTACCAGGAAATGCTGTTTCCACCAGTCACAACCAAAACAGTCACTAATGCAGGTCATTAGTGTGTCTCAGCTTCCTGATTCTGAGCAAGGTCTCAGAGTGAAGTCTTTGAAGGGAAGTTTAAAGTAAAGTGTGACAGAGCACTCTCTCCTCATCTGAACATGGTTGGTACAGACAAATAGAGCTAATCATTTTATACGCTAAATGTCAAACAGACAGTTTTGGAGTCCACAAATTAGGAACTGGATGTTATTTACTGTTGTTGTGTTGCCAAGTATTATTCACTTATCATTAATTTGTTCCAGATCCGTACTGTTCGCTGTTAAAAAAAATGACTTTGAACAGAATTCCTTTTCAGGATTTTGGTTAAATAACAAATTAGTGTTTAAATTTTCATCAGATGGATTTGTCTGTGGTGATTGAGAATGGGCTTTTTCTCCCACACGCTGTAGCCAGGAGCACTTCGGCTCGTTAACAGCTACCCACAGCCACAGCAAGAGCAACAATAGTGCACCATCCAACCAAAGCCCACAAAGCTTTCACTATAAGTGGCTTCAAGTGGAATCTGTGCGCTTAATTATTTAAGGCCTATTATATAACTGTGTTCAAGCACCTTGGCACATTAAGTCTATTCTTGGTGAGTCACAAACAGTGAGAGAAAAGACCAGTTTGCTGGTGGTCTTGTGAACTTTTTGACTTACAAGTATTAGAGGTGCGTACTGCTTTTTTTTGTTTTTGTTTTTCCCCCCCCAATCCCACACTTCCGAAAGAATTCTGACCAACTCCCTCAGGAAGTTTGACAAATCCAGCCTGCTCCCACAGTTATGCCTACTATATTTTCTAACAAACCTGGTTCTCTTTACTGAAGCATAGATAAAAGTTAGCAATTTAAACCACAGAGAACCTGAAGAGTATAAAACGTTTACTGAAGATTAATTCATGTATGCACACGGTAAATGTTCATCCATGATACACAAGCAGCCCTGCTGCATACAATATGCTCCTATATTTATCAACATGGCTGGGTTCCTGAGTGGTGCAAAAGAAAAGCGTTTGCTGTATTAGCGGGAGATCATGAGTGCAAATACCACAGCCATACAGTACATGGCCATACATTCTCTGGATGGGAGGGTATACCCTCTCCCTTGTCAATCAGAGCAACACTAACCAAACTGTGAGCTCATAGTGACATAGGCTGAGCAGCAAATGCATTGGCTGTGGGCAGGAATTGGCAAATGACCAAATTGGGCAAAAATAGGGTAAAAAAAAAATCTGCACAGTCTTTCTCTGACACATGAGCTACATATTTAACTGACTATTAAAATAAAAATGCAAGTGTTCTCATAACGTTTTGATGGGTCCTGCATGTCCTGTGTGATTGCAGTCGCAATCCCACCTATATTCACTAGGGAGAAAAATTATATTCTTGCTCTGAAAAAATCTCAGCTCTCCGACCTTCCGTTGAAGTGCTTTGATTGCGCAGTTCCTATATTTCTGGCAAAACAATTCCCACATAGACCTGCAAGAGCCAAACCGCTGCCGTTTCACACCACAAAAGACAGCAGGAAACCTTGACTGGGAAACACATCGCCTGACACTGAGTTAGGATCTGCTAGATGATTCACTGCAGGCAACCAAAGACTTGATGAGCCAAGGAGAAAACATTTGAATGAATTTGCTGGTATAGTGATTTAATGTGTGAAGACTAAGGCTTGTCCAAAGCTTGAGGAGACCATACATTTTAGAAGGAGGTGACGAGAATAATGTTCAGAAGCTCTTTTGATATTAGAATGTTTCATCTGTGTTCCTTCAGGCACAGAGGACACCAGGTTGAACAATGAATGCAACAATGAACCTGTCTGCCCAGCCAAGTGCCGCTGTGAATCCAACGTGGTGGACTGCTCCAATCTGCGCCTCACCAAGATCCCTGAACACATCCCAGCCTCCACCACCGAGCTGTAAGCATTTCTGCATGACCGGAAGTCCTAAATCAGGGCTATTCATCTTCACTAACAACTGGCCAAATGGGAAAATCATGTGGATTACACAGGCAGAGCTAGACTACTTTCAGCAAAAAGCAATTGCAGATAAAAATTCCAAAGTACACCACAATAGACATGTTATTTTTACACAGTGGTTCGATTTCACTGCAAATATCAGTAGTATTAACTTACTTTGTTTCACCTTGTACTTTGTCATCACAGCTAGTCTTTTAATATACAGTAACAGAGGTTTGAGATACTGTATATATTGATCCTCCATAATCACAGGAAGTATGGTGTGGCAATTATGGTATTGAATACTTTTCTACATTTACTCTTTACCTTGCACATTTACCTCATGTGTATGATTGGAAAAATCTGAACAACAGATTTTCTTTGTGTAGACTTGCTCAGCGTGTGCACACATTGATTACAATTTTATCTCTTGAAGCTGCTGCATCACTACAAAGTTTTTTTGGGTTTTTTTTTCCTGTAGATGACGAATCTCCAGGGGCAAGGGTTAGGGATGTGGTTTTCTACAGTCATTAATGCTGAAGTTTACCCACTCATCTTTATTCAGAAGGGACTCAGATTTGCATAAATTTTGCCTTGCCAGCATGCCAATAGGACTGATTGTTTTAACAGGGCTGGCAGGTCTATTTGCATTTAACTACCATTATCTGTCTTTTTAACTTTGCTTCACCTTGCTGACCCTGAAGTCGCCTGAACAACAATGAAATCACTTCTCTGGAAGCTAACGGTGCATTCAAGTCTCTGACACAGCTAAAGAAAATGTAAGAAAAAACCCAAATCCACATTCAGACATGTGTTTCAAACTTACTATGGCAAAGGTTTCTTTGATATTACCATTTGTCTTGCAGAAATCTCAGCAATAATAAGATTGCTGAAATTGAAGATGGTGCGTTTGAAGGTGCTTCATCTGTCTCTGAACTTCATCTGACAGCCAATCAGCTGGACTCTGTGCGCAGTGGCATGTTCCAGGGTCTGGAAGCGCTACGGATGCTGTGAGTTATGAGTATATGAAGAGGGGGAAAAACATGAGTGTAAAGTATAGCCTTAAGTTACTATATTTGTTAGGCTATTACATAATAAATAAAAAAGAAAATGCTATTGCTTCATAAAATGAATTACCAGTCCTTTCTTTTGGACATAATGTTGGTCTTCATCATTAAAGTGACAAACCCCTTGGATAAGCTTTGGAGGTCTTTTAGCTTTGATGTACAACCACTATATTGTTTGACTGTTTTATTCCCTTTTTTAGAATGCTGCGCAACAACCGTATTAGCTGCATCCATAACAACAGCTTCACTGGCTTGTATAATGTTCGTCTACTGTCCCTCTATGACAACCAGCTGACCACCATCTCACCTGGAGCTTTTGACACCCTTCAGACCCTCTCAACCTTGTACGTTCTCAATCAATTTCCACTTTATTTTGCACTTAATTAAAAAATTTGGCTTCGTGTTCTTAGCCTTGAGGAACACAGAAAACCAACCAAATGCTTCTTTGCCCCAATCATCAGTCTTTGTATATTTGGGCAATTCCAGCAATTTAGAGTAAGTATCAAATTTCTTGAGCAGCAGCTTGGGAGCAACAGAGCTGGTTTTGATTAGCATGAAGGAAACAGGCTTCTTTTTTTTTCTAACTCTGACTCTAACTTTTCTGTCTTGCAATTTGATTTGATCTTTTTCTGTTCCTGTGGCAGGAACTTGCTGGCAAATTCCTTTAACTGCGACTGCCGGCTAGCATGGCTAGGTGACTGGCTGAGGACTCGCAAGATTGTCACCGGCAACCCGCGCTGTCAGCGCCCTGCTTTCCTGAAGGAGATTCCGCTGCAGGATGTGGCTCTGCCAGATTTCCGATGTGAAGACGGTAGAAACAATCTCTCACTATTGTGCCAAAACCTTGGTAAAAGTTGAATGCAACACATTGGAGTAGAGCAATTCGGATGTATTTGCTGAGACTTTTATTTCGGCTTTTCCAATATTTGTGGTTATAATGTGTAGCAAGTTTATTGTACACAGATTGAAAAAATAAGAAAAGACTAGAATCAAAAATTGGAAAGGAACTAACACATGAAGTACCT
>JANDJT010000168.1:8111687-8127287 GCA_024331685.1 Stegophilus panzeri
TATGTGTGTGTGTGAGTTATAGCTTATATAAAAATGTATTTCATTCTCAGATCCTGATTCATTCAGCTACTGATTCCTAAAAAGGGAAGGGAAAAAAAAACATAAATGAGTGAATCAGTCTTATGAGTCAAGCTGTCTTATGTAACTTGAAAAGCCAAAAATATCTAGGCTCTAATGTTGCCTTTGTCATCTCTCATTTGCTTTCCATCTCTCCATCAGCACGGAGACCATTAATGATGGTCAGTTCCACACAGTGGAATTGGTGACCTTTGACCAGATGGTGAACCTATCGATCGATGGTGGTGTGCCCACCACCATGGGCAGCGTGGGAACAGTGAGGCCCCTCAATGGAGATGCTCCGCTATACGTGGGGGGTAGGGGCCCAGCGCAGATACCTCGCTCCACTGCAGGCACTCGCAATTAACACTACTGTTAATCATCCCTACCCTAAACACCCCTCTTATCATTTCCCTAGACTGTGTTTGCTATGGTCCACTTCCCTGTTAAAAAATACCCTTTGAACTGGTTTTGTGTCATTAGATGCACATAGATCTTAACTAGCTCATTAGACAACTTTTGTTCTTATTTTAAGTCCCTATCAGATACAGTCTACACTTTCCAAAAAAAAAGAACAAACGACAAAAGTGACGTGTGTTTTTCATTGTTGTGCTTGGAACCATTTTTCACTTTCATGGCTACTCTTGAGATCATAACATTGCAGTCAAAGTATTGAAACTGTTGGAAAACAATGGATGCTAATCGCAAGGTGATGACAGTTGATCTCAGATCTCAAGGGTAGCTACTTGTGTTCTTATGTGTGCCTTTTATATTGTGCTTTGCTGTTTATTGTTGCTTGCCTAGGCTGCAGGAATGATTTTGCACGTTCCCCTTTCTTGGTACTACTATAAAGATGCCGAGTCTCACATAACTTAATCCAGCTTGATCACATCCCATATTTATTTAATAGAAAATCTAATACACTTTGAATGAAGTTGTTGTTTCAAAGTTGATTTCTATCTTAAATGAATTACCGTCATAATAGCTGTAGGGCCTCAGACTCACAATTGAGAAACAAGATAAACTATGGTAGCACTTTCAATGAATAAGTATTATTTCATAAGTTCACAAGTATTTACAGTTAAAGCTGGAAAACATGAAAAATATAGCATCCTTAATACCTTATTGTGCCTGGTATATGTCTGTAGAAATGTTAGACATATCATCAGAAGTTGTTATAGTTCATGCATAACTGTTTATAATGCATGAGTATATGACCTCACGTAAAGTCTGTAAAGTGATCTTATAGTGCTTTGTAGAGTAATGAAATCCAATATACATTTTGAAAGATGTGTAATAAAGATCACTTCTTTAAAGCCTATAAACCTAACATGCCTAACACTCTAACTATAACTGTTATATGATGTATGTTGTAATGCATTATAACTTGCAGTACCGATGATATACCAGATCCTGTGTTAAGTGCATTACAACATTTGTGATTACAATGTTTTTAATTAACATATATTGCAAAATATTATGTAACTTAACATTATGAAGTCATATACCCATACTGTATAACCTGTGTGCTTATTATCATAAGGATCTTTATAAGGTGAAAGTTCAGGTGTGGAACACGGCTCTTTAAAATATTCCTCCCCCCTTTGCCACGCTCCATCTTTCATTTATTATATGTGTAATCTTCCCACCTTGCTACCTCTCCACCCAGCACTTAATCATGCTCCCCTGTTTCCTTCCTTTTTGAATGCTAGGCATGCCCGTTGATGTGCACTCATCTATAGCGCCACGCGCATGGCACATTCAGAATGGTTCCAGTTTCCATGGCTGCATCCAGAACCTGTACATCAACAACGAGCTGCAGGATTTCACCAAGACCCAGATGAAGCCTGGCGTGGTGCCCGGTTGTGAGCCATGTCGAAAGATTTATTGTCTGCATGGAATCTGTGAACCAGACGCTGCTCTTGGCCCCGTTTGCCATTGTCAGCCAGGCTGGAGCGGCCAGCACTGCGATCAGCCCTCTTCCAACCCATGCCAGGGCAACAAGTAAGTACACTTCTCAAAAAAACACAATTGTGTTTGATCCTGAGGTAATAGTATCATAGTATAATTCTAACACTTCTTTGACTCTGCCTAGAAGTTTTACACGTCCCATAAACAAGATTATGTCCAAGACTCACCCTTGCATTGGAGGATAATCTCACTTGGACACTGTATACTTGTACCTAAGATCTGCTGCTGTAATCATAAAGACTTTCCTGTGCTTATTCTGGGACTATTCACAATATGCTCATACTGAACATGCTTTCAATGCTCATACTGAACATGCTTTTTTTTTTTTTTAACATGTTTTACTTCATAATATACAGTTGTAGAGGTCCCTCTCAAGGTTTTTTCCTTATGTTGTCTCGGGGAGATTGTCCCTGACACTTGCCACTCGCACTAGTTTGCTTATTTGGGATCTAAATCTACATCCCGAAGCTGTTTTGTGGCCATGTCTATTGTTAAAGGTGCTATACAAATAAACTTGAATTAATTCTAATTGAATAATACCATAATCCCTGATATCTATGCTACTGATCAGAAGATCAAGCTCACTGAAGACCTTTTCATCTCCCTGCAGGTGTGTGCATGGAAAATGCATCCCGCTGGACATGCAGTCCTACCGCTGTGAATGCCAAGAAGGTTACCGTGGTGCTCTGTGTAACCAGCAGGGAGAACTCTTCAACCCGTGCAGAAGGTTACAGTGCAAACATGGTCGGTGCCAGATTTCAGACACGGGTGATGCGTACTGCCACTGCGAGAATGGATACACTGGAGAATTGTGTGATCAAGGTGAGAAGTGAAACAAGTGCCAGAATGTTGGGGACATCATTAATCAAGAAAACTGAACCCAGTAAACCTGAACGTTGTTTCACATATTATTGTGTTACATGCCGCAAAAAATTTAGAATAGTGCATATTAGTGTGAAAGTGTGCTACTATGCACTATTCCCTATAGTCACAGTAGTCACATCATATTCTATAATGACATGATTCCAAATGTCAGGGCACCGTGGATGTGTCATAAACCATACACTATACACCAATGGTCACCAACCCTGTTCCTGGTGATCTACCTTCCTGCAGTTTTCATCTTCAACCAAAATCTAACACACCTGGTTTAGTTTATCAAGAACTTCTTAAGGCAATATTTAGATGGTCAGGTGGGCACAATTATGGTTGGAGCTAAAGACTTCAGGAAGGTAGATCTCCAGGAACAGGGTTGGTGACCACTACTATACACTATATAGTTGGCTATGTGTTAGGGAGTTAGGAAACCAAAATAATGCCTCACTTTCAGAAGGAAAAGGTAAAAGAAAAAGGCAGTAAGGAGAAGCTCAGACTCAATTTTGACTCCGGTAGATTGCTATTTACAAGATGACAAGCGTGATGGCATTGGCGGCTGTGTTAATATTAAAGTTGAAGCTTTGGAAGCTGATCTAAGTGCATAGATGAGAAGGTGAGAGCGGTAGATAGACTAAAAGACTAAAGCACTGCTGTATCAGTCTCTTTAAAGGGATAGTTCACCCAAAAATGAAAATTCTGTCATCAGTTACTCACCCTCATGTCATTCCAAACCCATAAGACTTTTGCTCATATTCGGAACACAAATGACATTTTAATGAAACCCGGGACATTTCTGTCCCTCTGTTTATAGTCCAAGTAACTAAAACTTTCAAGCTCCAAAAAAGTTCATAAATGCATCATAAAAGTAAGCCATGTGATTCCAGTGGTTTAATCCCAATTTTATGAAGCGATATGAATGCTTTTTATGCGGAAAAAAACTCAAAGTCGTTATTCACAAAATATCTTCACTTCCGCATAGATCTCTGACACGCGTTCACAAGAGAACCACAATGCATAAGTGTTGTGTTGACGTGAGACTGGACAAAAAAATTACTTCTGACGATGAACAAAAGTGTTATGGGTTTAGAACGACATGAGGGTGAGTAATTGATGACAGATAGCCCAAAAATGAAAATTCTATTACTTTAAGTAGAGATGAAGTAATTGAATGTTATTGTGTGTAATGTTGGAAACTGTGAAAATAGACCAGCTCATTTCAATCTAAATTTCAATCTAATATTAATTATAAAGATTGAGATGGAAGTTGTTCAGGGTTGACTTTTCCTTTTAGGTTTATAGCACATGCAGCATTAACACATGAATCTATGTTGTATCTATCTACATATCTGTTCTATTCTCATGTATATCTGTTTAGAGTCGGAGTGTCGTGGTGAACCGGTGCGGGACTTCTACCAGGTGCAGCGTGGCTATGCAATCTGCCAGACGACACGCATGCTCTCGTGGGTGGAATGCAGTGGAGCATGCCAGCCAGGAGCCTGCTGTGCCAGCCAGAGGACCAAGCGCCGCAAATACACATTTGAGTGCAGCGATGGCACCTCATTCAGCGAAGAGGTGGAGAAGAGCATCAAGTGCGGCTGTGTGGGCTGCATGTAGTGCAGAGAAGGGAGGCAGAGAGAGAAAGAGAGAGAGAAAGAGAGATGTCACGAGTCAGAGAGTATACAGAAATATATAATAAAACTATATATTATGGACAACGACATTTGTAAAATAGAGGACTTTTTTTCTCCCTCCGTGAACTCCCAAAGGATGTACGGCATAGGACAGAGCCAAAAAAAACAAACATAAAAACAAACAGAAAATATGTTGTATCTGTGAAACGTTGTCAGAAAAACAAACAAAAAAAAAAAAACGGTTGCTGAGAAGTCATGAGGTGTTGCACGATTTCCATTTGATTCCTTCTTTCCATCCATTCGCTAGGCCTCAGACAGCCTCAGAGCAACTAGCAGAGAGGTTAAGGCTTTCTCTTGTAGAGCGCTAGAGGAGCAGTGGACGAAGAAACGAGGCTTTTTTTCTGCACAAGCAGCACAGGGGCTGTCCTCTTTGTAAATGAGTGTCTCAGTAACACCAATGACGTACAGTCCCACCACTGTCAATAACACTGAACTTTTCTATTAAGTACCTCTACATCTATACACACACCTACAGACATAATCTATATTATAGACGATGTATACTGACTAACCGACTGTACCGGACCATGTCCAAGCAAGTACTGTACAGCATTAGCTATGATGCTACAGGCATGTTGGGCTTACAAGTGAGTAGCTTTGAGAAGCTAGCAAAATCATCCAGTGAGTGCAGGACAAGAGATAATATGTTAGAAAATGTCACAAGGGACATGTGTGTGTGCTCCTAACTTACAAGCTAAACAAAGCTAGCTACCTGTTGTGCTTAGCCTCCCATTAACGGTATTGAGAGCACAAGCTTCTGGTACCATTACCTTGTACATCAACTTACAGAGAGAGGGTTTAGCAACATTCAGAAACTTCCACAGAATGTCCTGTGAAGCTGTGGGCCCTTGACCTCTTTATTTGTCCACGCTCGTACGTGGATTATAGTTTTCTTGTCTATTTTTTTTTTGTCCGTTTGTTTCTTGCACTGTCATTTGTGTTGCAGTTGAAATGGAGCATATATTCAAATGATAGTGCTGAATTTTGAAGTTTTCATTTCTTTCTTTTTTTTTTCCATTTTATTTTATAAATTGTGATGTCCACAACACATCACATGAGGACTGTAGTTATTATTCATAAGACCCCAGTATAGCCAGTTGCATTGCCGTTTTAGTTCGTATCAATGAATTCTGGTAGGTGTGTTTAATAAAGAGCCCCTTTTCTCAGTTTTGCAGGATTATATTTGTCTCCCTATGCGACACTGTATTTGTAGAGCTGAGTGGTGTTACCACCTCGCACACTATACACACCAGCCGATAGTGTCCCGTGGCACCGTTCACCCAGCATGCATTGCGTTTCCCTTTCCCTCAATGTGAGCAGGAGGAATCTTATTTTCTCCTCTCAATGCCTGCAGTATTACTTGTGCAAATTTTTTGCATGTTTGAAAGACTTGCAATTTGATATCTAAGCATCGTTATTACTCGTTTTTGTGTCCTAATTTCAATGCTTTTTTTGCATTGCTTTCTTTGACATTTTGTTTCCCGATGTAACCTAACTCATTTAGCCCTCTCTTTATACAGAAATGCCTAACAGATTCTAATATATATTTGTATTTCATTTTTTTGGTATAGTATTTTTATATGTTAAAGAGTTAATCTGTGTTTTTTCGGAGGTTACTATTGGATAAAGGCAGAATGATATTTGGCAGACTTCATTGGAATATAATTGTTTCAATTTTAACCCAACTACTCATAGCATGCTAAAAACTAAACTAGTTTGTAATTGGCCAAAATTTATATAGAAACAAAACAAAAACAAAACCCAATGGCCTCATTCTAAAAGGAGCCAGTATTAATTTAGGGGAAATTTTAATATTGTATATGTTGTCTTCCATGTGTATATTACATCTAATACAGTTTGCTTTTTTTTTTTTTTTTTTTTTCCATTTTATTTATTTTTATCTAAAGGCTTCCTGATCTAGAAGTGGCAGAATAATGTTACAGATTTTAAATAACAAAATGTCTTTCTTTTTTTTCAAATGAAAATAAAAGTAAAAATCCAAAACTTTCTTTAAAATCTGTATGGTATTTATGATGATATTGTTAAAGCTAGAAAGGGCTGCCTAACACATTCCGGTTTCCTTAAGCCAGAGAGTTGAGAGGCCTAAACACAACTGCGAGCAGAAAAGATTGTACCTCTAATTTTTTTTTGTTTGTTAATTTTTTATTTTTTATATATTTTAACTGGTGTTATTACTTTCATTTCAGAAAAAAAATGCCTACACAAAATGCATATATAGGGTTACTCCTCACTAATTGCTTGCTCTGTCAGCATCACCCAAGCATAGGTGCCAACATCATAGACTTTTTGATAGATATTTAAAGAGTCGTACTCTTTAGTAAAGTGGTATCTTTTAGGAGTAACTTAATGTGTCTAATGTTCACTCTGCTATCTGAAAGTCATTCCTTTTTTTTGTGAATGGCAACAAACTTCATCTTGTATTTTTCTGCTGCTGTGGATGCTAAAGCACTCATTTTTATAACCCCATTCAAGCCTTGTCTTCTTATAGTTCTTCTTCGTCACTGAACAGCACAGCTGTTAGATGGAGGTGAAATGTTAATCCATGAAGGTGTGTTGCATGGTTCCAATGCATTTTCCATGCTTTCCGTGTCGATATCCAGTCATTTTCCCCTCAAGACTTTACGATCTCAAACTGTTCCGGTCATAAACCCTCTATTTTTCCTAAGCTATTCTCCTGAACATGTATTGTGAACAATGCAGTGTCTCTGTTGAATTGATTTTTTTTTTTTAAGTGCTGCAAGAGCTCTTAAATGTTTGCTAACTATCAAGTGTGCTTCTGTTGCTTTTTGTGCATCTCTGGGATTCGATGGTTAAAATTGATCATTGCAGTAAATCTGAATGTAAGTAGTGCCACCGACAAAATGTTTACTGAAAACTCCACCCTTTTCATTCATTAAAATGTGTGTGCTTTTATTATGTAATACCGTGTGTGCTGCTTCTTTTCAATATTATTGTAGGCATATAATAATGATAATGAGTCTTTATTTATCACATATACATATGCACAGTGAAATTCTTTTCTTCGCATTCCCCAGCATGTCAGGATGTTGGGGTCAGAGCGCAGGGTCAGCCATGATAGAGCGCCTCTGGAGCAGAGAGGGTTAAGGGCCTTGCTCAAGGGCCCAACAGTGGCAGCTTGGCAGTGCTGGGGCTTGAACACCCGACCTTCTGATCAGTAACCCAGAGCCTTAATCGCCAAGCCACCACTGCCCCCATTTGATATGTATACTATGATGTCAATTTTGAGCACAAAACAAAACAAAACAGGCAACTTTATAAATTAAATTATTTCTTGAGGGCAAAAACCTCTTGTTGCTTATTTTATTATGATGTTATGAAAAAAATAATTAGAGTTTTAAGCTGAAGAATTTATAGAGCAGAAAAAATGGTCAGAATTGTTCATGTCTGAAAAAGTAAACTGGACAACAAAATTTAAGTGATTTTTTGATAAAGATAAAAAGTACAACATAATAAGGTTCATATTTAAAAAGGTTCAATCTAGAACTGTTAAGTGTTTTAAACTTTGTCCCCCTTAAATCTGCCGTTCTTAAACTGGGGTTCACATGAAAATTCTCAAAAGTTACATTTCTACTTTGTCATTCTTTATTTATTTTGTGAGTGTATTAAGTCTGATTTAGCCAAATCTAAAAGAGTGGTCAATATAGTAGACATTATTAAAATGAAATGTGTGTCAATCACAATTCACTGCCATTATGTGGCCTTAATGAATTTGCTATATTGACAACATTACAACTGCACCATGATTCATGTATGTACAGGCTAAGGATATGGAGAGGGGCCTGGGCGACTTTTGGGTTGTGAGGTGGGGTGGGGGGTACTTGCACTATTTGTGACCGTACTAGTGTGGTATGTCAGCATAGTGAAAAAATCTAAAATAGCATCTGTTCACTCTTAATTTTAATATGGCTTATTTGAATGTGAATCCCAGAAACATTTAAGAAATAATAGCACACAAACAGTGATATTCATAATATTGATTGATTTATTGATTGATTTATAAAATAAATGAATAAAACTAAAGAGTAGATTGTGAGATTCCCCACATGGAGTCAGTACCCCTAGTTTGGGAACCCCTGCCTTTAAGCTTCTCTGTAATGTTCTATACCATACTATAACCACTTTAGCAGTTAAGAAGTAATTGTAAAAAAGTATGGTACCAAAATACATTTTAGCTGCATTACAAGCAACACACTGTCAGAGTCTGTGGTGAGGGGACAGACACAGTCCATAAGGTCAAAATCAAGGCAAATATGATCAAAAGCAACTACAAACTGACTTAGAAGGACAATGAAAACTGAAATTAAGAGGTTTAGAATCACAGTATGTACAGTGCACAGATACGCCCCAAAACAAATGATTTTTTTTATACAGCACTGCCCTGATTTACTAAGATTCCGAATAACAAGTTCTGATTATAACTGTTAATTCCAGACTCAGTTAGCTGGTGTGTTGCGCGTGATTTACAAAGAAGAACCACATGAATGGTCTCGTGCAAAGCAAGAGGATGAAACAATATATAAAGTCAATGGCCACTAATTAAAGGCAAAAAGTCAACAATCTGTTCAAACTTATGCTATGAACATAAATTTAAATAAAAGAGCATAGACATGAGTGTGTGTTCTGTTTATGAGGAAGCATTTTCATGGGCTGTTTTAAATGCAGTTGGCAACAGACATGAGAGCCTGTGGGGAATAATTAATATGAAACTTTACCACAGTAATAAGTCATCTTCACATCAAGAGAATTTCTAATTATTTTACTAAGGCATGATTTAGGTAAACTCGGTCATCATTAAGGCTTAGTAAATGGTTTTATTTTGTCTTCAAGTGGTGTAAAGGGGCTTCTGCAAATTTAACACCTGCCTTTCACTCATATTAATTTGCATATGTAATTGCCATTTTCAAATGAATTTTAGTTAGATATAGTTATAGTTAGTTATGAGTGCATAATTAATCACTTTGCAGTGACACCACCCTGTATTTTGCATATTTAGGTAGAAACTATCCAAATTCTATATTCATTAAGGGAAACATGCAAAATAAATAAATAAATAAATCACACATCCTGTGTAGACCCTGTTAGTATCATGACAGCATGACCCTGTCAGCATACATGTTTTTGCTGGTGTTATCAATTTGTCAAGAAGACACAAGGGAGAGAAAGTTTTGTGATTGTGGGTCACTGTTTAATATTACTGAAGAATGTTCTAATCTTGCCTGAAAATGTTCTTGTTAGTGGACTTTTGGCCCCTACTGTCTCCCACTTGTTAAGACTGCAAAGGCTCAACAAGGTCTAAGGACATTCGATCTACTGAAGCAAAATCTAAAATTAGAATGCTGTTTACTTCAGGAATTAATCATGGTGGCACTGTATAAACAGATTGCTGAAAACAGAGAGGAAAACTAACAATATAGACCTGCATTTGTTCACTATCGTGCAGCAGTTCATCAACAAGCATGGAGTTCACGAGGCGCTATCTGCCTATGGAATGGGAGGAGCGGTGGAGAAGAGAGAAAGAGCAAAGGAAAAAGGCGATGGAGGAAGGAGGGGAAGAGTTTGAAAGGGAGAGCAGGAGGTTGACATGGATTAGGACCTACAATGACAGCAGAATGGGGATGAAGGAAAGGGATGACATAAAGAATGAGAGAACAATTCAGGAGATGATGAACAAGTGGAATGACAAACAAGAAACACAGAAGTACACTAAAGACACGTACCCAACTGAGATCCTCCAAGCAATGGAGGAGCTGAGGTGTTGTTCTGTCCTTACTGACCTGACTTTCAGTGTTGAACATGGACTTATTGTCCATGCTCACTCTTTGGTCCTGGCTGCTGTAAGTTCCCTCATCCATCAGATGCTCCAACAGCGGAATGGAAAGAACAAGAGCGAGATATTATTAAGTGTTGGTCCAGAAGTATCTGATTTGGGGTTATCTGCAGTGTTGGAATTTGCCTACTCTGGAAGCATAGCTGGTCTGAACAGCCAATCTTTAGCTCAGATTCAGTCTGCTGCCCTCTATCTGGGAGTTTCCAGAGTTCTGGAGCTGTGCCGAGAAGAAGAGGAGAGGGAGAGAAAGAAAAATGCAGAGAAGAATATTAGAAAAATCATTGGTGAAGAGCACAGACAGGTCAATCTTCAGTCCATCAGGCACCTGTGGGAAGAGAGAGTGGGCTGTGATGTGGAGCTGGAGGCTGAAGGAAGAATATTTCATGGTAAAGATATGCCACACTATTAATCATATGCTATAGATTTGTTCAGTTTATATTCATTAGAGGTGTTTAACCAGGTACATCAAGAAAATTTATGTATAGGAAAAATGGTAGATGAAGGGTATAAAGGCACACCTCAGGGGTTCCAAATGCATTTGAAGTAACAGGCCACATTATAACTAGTTCCAAGTTAGGTGCAAAGAACAACAAAATAAATAAAAATCAGTTTATTAGACCACTAACACACATATAATTCCTCTTAAATGTGTTTACTTCTCACTTTATCTGAATTGTATATTCTCAGTGAACAAATGGATTGAACATAAGTACAGTCTGCTCCAAAAGCAAATCCAATTATTTCGTTTTTGCGATATACTGAAGACATTTGGGTTTGAGATCAAAAGATGAATATGAGACAATATATCAGAATGTCAGCTTCAATTTCCTGAAGACATATCTAGATTTCCATCTAGATATGTTATACAATTTAGGCACCTTTACTGGCAGACCATCCAATCTTTCAGTGAGCAAAAGTAAATTAAAGTAAATAACATTTAATATTTGGTTGCATATCCCTTGGGTGCAATAACTGCATCAAGATTGTGACCCATTGACATCACCAAACTGTTGCATTCTTCTTTTGTGATGCTTTTCATTTCTCAAATGAACAAAAATATTGGAACATGTGACATAGATGTAAATATCAGGAAATGAAAGCTGAAATTCACATCTCTCATATTCATCTTTTAATCGCAAACTCAAATGTCTTCAGTGTACAGAAAACACAAAAGAATTAGCCTTGCCATTCCAATATTTTTGGAGGTGACTGTATATCATCTACACAACTGATGTGCAGACTGTAGTTCATTACCAAAAATGAATTGTCAATGAAAAATACAAAAAACTTGAAAATTGTGATTGCATAAGTGTTTAAGCAACCCTTGTTGCTGTGAAAGCCCCAAATGAGTTCTTTTGGAAAGAGACATGGTTGCAAAGTCAAATTTTTAGCATAGCTAATGAAGAATTACATTTTATTAACACTTATTGACAGTAGCTGACCACTTCATTTTATTGTATTTTACCACCTAGTGGAATAACAGAGATTAGCTCTTTTTAATATTTAAATTCAGTTATGGTCCACAAGACCACAAGACATACACTATATTTGATACCCCTGACATACACTCTTAAAATGTAATGTGAACGTAATGATCTAGAACCCTTGTTTTGTTTGTCCCTTTGGGGTAGTGGGCTGGTCAGTAGTAGCTCAGTGGTTAGCCTGTTGGGCTACTGCGCATATGGTCATGAGTTCAAATCCCATCACTGCTACTGCTGGGCTTTTAACTCTCAACTGCTCCATTGTATTAATAGGATAAATGTACGTTGCTCTGTATATGGGCATCTGCCAAATGCTGTAAAGGATATAATATAACACTACAACAGAGTGTTTTGCTATCAGAGCAGGTTCCAAGTCTAACCCAGCTAGGAAGCTATCATTTTTAAAAGAATACCAAAACAAATTTTTAAAAAAAACACGAAGTATAGCATACAGGATACTGCTATTACAATTACCTTGATTTACTTTTTTTTTTTCTTCCATTTCAGCACACAGGGTCATCCTGAGTGCCAGCAGTGACTATTTCCGTGCAATGTTCAGCAGCGGTATGAAGGAGAGCCACCAGACCTCAGTCTCCCTGCTGTTGATGGGGGCACCTGAACTAGAAGCCCTTCTTCACTGCTGCTACAGTGGAGATCTTTTTCTTGATTGGGGCTGCATTTTCGAGCTCACCTCCACTGCTCTTCAGTTCCAATTCCAACCTGCTCTCTCACTCTGCCTCAACTACCTGAAACAGCAAATGGATGTCCACAGCTGTCTGGATGTGGTTTCCTTTGCTGAGGCTTATATGCTTAGCGACTTGTTTGAAACAGCTGAAGACTTCATCCTCGTGCACTTCCAGGAAGTTATGGCTACCCCAAAGTTCCTGGAGCTGCCAGCTGAAAAGCTGTTAGACCTTCTGAGACATGATGCCTTGTGCGTTCCATCTGAGCTGGCTGTCTTCCGAGCGGTGGTGGCATGGATTGAGGCAGATCAAGCCCAAAGGTTGTCTCAAGCCCAGGAAGTAATGACAGGAGTGCGCTTTCCGCTAATGACCTTCCGCGAGTTTCGTGAGGTCCGAGCTGTTAACCTGCAGATGGAGTGTAGTGGTGATGATGATGTATATCTGTATGGCACAGCGCTAAAAGAATTTGGATTCGGAGACTCCAGACCAGTAGTTCAGCATCGCATACGTTACCCCAGAGATGTTATTGTAGTTGTTGGCGGAGATCAACTAAATCCAGACGAAGGTCAACGGCTTCCAAGCAAGCAGCTGTGGTTTGCTAACTCCCTGCGTAGTGGTACAGGATTGGTCAAGGACATAGAGTGGAGGATTTTGGGTGAAATGCCAGAGCGGGCCAGGTTCAGGCATGGAATCAGCATACTCAACAAAAAGCTGTATGTGGCAGGAGGTTGCTATTACTATTCTAAGGCAGACACAATGAAATCTGCATACAGGTATTATATAGTTGAAACATGATTATAATGTAAACTTTTGTTTCTTATCATGACTTCCAAAACTTACAGATTTACCAAAAAAAGGTTCATAGACTATTTTTACACAAATAGTGCATGTTTTTTTTTTCCATTTGGGATTTGTCACACCATTTATTTTTTATATAATTAACAATAAATTTTTTTGATATTAATTTTTCACATGTAGTTTAATTTTTCAGATGTAATTTTCCCACTAGTAATTATTTTGTCACATGCAGGTTTCTCACATGATTAATTAATTTTTGCATATTTTTCACATGTATGGTATGTGGTTACATTTTTCAGATATGATAAAACAAAAAAAATTCACGATTCATTTATTGTATTTTCACTTTTTTTTTTTGCCAAAATGATTAATATATTTTTATGTGATTTTTCACATGATTCATTAACTTTATAATTTGTGGTAATTTTTTTTGTCGTGATTGATTTGGGTGTCACAGTGGCTTAGTGGTTAGCATGTTTGCTTCACACCACCAGGGTTGGGTGTTCAATTCCCGCCTCTGCCCTGTGTCTGTGGAGTTGGTCATGTTCTCCCTGTCCTTCTGGGGTTTCCTCCCCCAGTCCAAAGATGTGCTTTGTAGGCTGATTGGCATTTCCAAATTGTCCATAGTGTGTGATTGTGCCCTGTGATGGGTTGGCATCCTGTCCATGATTGATGAGCAATGTTAGAAAATCACATTAAATATTAATGTGTTTTTCACATGTGGTTAGTCACACATCATTCACATAATCACAAACTGATCATCACATGTGATTTTTCTGTAATGCACTGTTTTGTTTTATATTTGTTTCTGTTCTGTCCTAAACTCCTTTTCTCTTACATTATGCACACACACACACACACACACACACACACACACTGGCACAGGTATGACCCTTTAAATAACTCATGGGAAAGACTGTCAGATATGCAGGAGCACAGGAGTAACTTTACCATGGTGGTGAGGGGGGACAGTCTGTATGCTGTTGGAGGAGACAGGGACATCAGCACTAATTTGGACAGTGTGGAAAAATACTGTGTAGAAACGAACACATGGAGGTAAGAGACTGTAAGAAGCTTTGCTTAACATATGTAAGAGTACACAAGTTCCACTTTTAAACATAATAAAATCATCATGGCAACCAACTGACAGCAAGAGAAATGTGCTATGTTACAAAAGTATAGAATATGTAATATGTCCTGCCATTCCATATATGCAGCTCACATATACGGTATATGCAAAACCACCAATGTTTAAAATATGCTTACACTGAATGAACTGAATGAAGCAACACTAGTGGCTACAGGCCAAACTTGTTAAATTTAGGAATCAAGACTTGATTTGAAGAAAAATGATTTAAACAGACCATAGTGTAGGTAATATATTGCTAAATTGTATATAGTGAACAACAAATAGCTTCTCTGTTTCATTTTAGCTCCACACATTCGCTGGACCAGCCTCTGAGTGGCCATGCAGCTGTTGTCTGGGAAGGAGAGATTTTTATCTCAGGAGGTTTTAATTTAAAGTACCAGTGCCTGGTGTCTACATTCCTCTATCATCCGGAACAAGGTACGACATATCTGGCAGACATGGCCCACGACCGAGCTCAACACTGCATGGAAAGCTTGGCCAAGCGCTTCTACGTAGCTGGAGGAGTGTGTAACTTGCGAGAGTTCTACACTGATCAGTTATCCTGTGAAAGCTATGACCCTATAAGTGATGCGTGGACTGCATTCACACCTCTTCCTCTCTGCCATGTTGGAGCTGCCTCAGCTGTCCTGGAGGGGAAGTTGTATGTGCTGGGTGGTTATTCTCAAGAAGATTACAGTGAGGCTAGATTGGTGCATCGCTATGACCCTGGAACTCAGAGATGGGAGAATATGGGCAAGATGGCCGGCCCTGTCACAGACATTCGGGCTTGTTTACTCAATTTGCCTGCTCATCTGAGAAGGTCAGAGGGACAGAAAGATCTGTAAAAGCCATATTCCGTCCCATCGATTTTAAAGCAATACAATTTTTACATTTATTGTGAATTACAGAACATACACCAATCAGCCACAACATTAAAACCACCTACCTAATAGTATCCCCCTTGTGCCGCCAAAACAGCTCTGACCCATCGAGGCATGGACTCCACAAGACCTCTGAAGGTGTGCTGTGGTATCTGGCACCAAAA
>JANDJT010000168.1:8127387-8148353 GCA_024331685.1 Stegophilus panzeri
CATTAACATAAAAGAACAGCTTCCCCAGCACATTGGATGGAAGGTGTGACATGTTACAGAGACTAAAATGAGCTTAAGATATATAATAAATATAAAAACAACAACAAAAAAAACATTTCATTAAATGCACTGAAGCATGCACATGATTAATTTAGCAAATATTTTGGTATGGTGTCACTTTTAAAATGTAAAGTGATAATTTTGTGAGTTTTGAGCTTTGAACATGAAACTGAAAAAACATTAAGTGGAATTGGAAAAAAAGCATGACACATTTTGCGTTATTGATAATAAACATGGATTGCAATTCAATAGATCGAAATTATATTTGACTTACAGTATAGTGTAGACTCAATGAAGAATGAATGTTTCCCTATATCATAGAATGTTGCATTGTAAAGTTTATCTTAATTTATTAAATTCTTTTTTTTTTTATCACCATATTTTTAGTCCAGTATGATGATTCATGTTTACTGTATTAAATGTTTCGAACATAAGACAGTACGATCAGTGGAACTGCTGTAAAACTGTCTGATATAACTGTTCTGTAAATCTATTATATGAAGTGAATTATGAATTGCTTAATGAGTTAAAATGCAAATAAATGTTTTAAATCTCTTTTTTTTTTTTATAATTGTTGGCCTTGCTTATTAAACCTTTATGCTGATATCTAATATTCAGAAGCTGCAGACCAACAGAAGATGAACACTAAATACAAATTAATCAATGTTTTTCCTGCTTCAACACACCTGATCTAAAATCTAGGGTTAGCATAACAAATTTTGGTGTAGTACATAAAAACAAAGACATTAGAGTAAAAAGAATTCACACAATATGCTGTATTATATTGCACATGGTATTCTTCTGTTATGAATGATTGCTTATTTTAACTATTATATTGCAGTATACTACAGAGATACTTAAACCTGTGTGTAACTACAAATTTATACTTTACTCTTATTCAATTTACTCATTATATTTATCCTTTGACCATCCCTTACTCATTACAAAACCAAAGCTCATAACCAATAAGATCATTGGTAGTCATAACAGACTACCAATTCAGTTAATCATGTTTTTTTTGCATTTTAACTTCATTTATTAACTTTATTTATATCACATGCCTTAATATTTAGGACACAGTATTTGAATAAATCAGTATTTGAAATAGATCTAAACATTCAATCTAAACTGCCAGTGGCATTCTTAAAATGAGAAAAACTGCACTGTGCTGTTCATTGTTGAGGCGTATCAGCTGCACTGACTCATTCAGTCCTGTACACCATATGTTTTTCTATATTTCTGGCCCTTGAATTACTTTGAACGAATTATCCATCATACTTTACAGATAAATAAGCAACAGTTGGCCATGTCCAGTGGTGGGTAAGTTACTCAAAAAAAAGTAATCCACTACAGATGACTAATTACTACTTTAAAATTGCAATTTGATTACATTACTGATTACTACATGTAAAAAGTATCTTCAAGTTACTTTCAAAACATATCAAACCTACAAAAATACACTACAAAAAGGTTGGATTTTTCATAAAACATGCCTTGGGTATTGTCACTGTTTGTAGAACTACCAGGCCGATGAAATATAAAACTTTTTTTAACTAGGCTAGTTTGGTGTCGCTAGCCAAGGGGAGGCACAAGTAAGGTATGGGTTTAGCTGCTACAGTGCCATGCAAAGTACATTATCTTTCCTTATGCTCTGCTCATATCATGTTCACGTAAACTGGAACTCATATAGACATTTACACACCTTGTTTTCCTGCTCAGCATGAGAGGATGTTACTATTTCACTTTCAACCCCTTTACTGGTTTAAAAAAAATCGGCGTATATCCATTTTTCTTCACATAGACTATATGAGCTAGCGTTTGGCAGAATTGAGAGATGTCAGCCAATATGACACGAGAGTTTCCATGTATTTTCCTGTAAACCCTGTCTGATTGGACTCGCCTCCATTCACTGAAGATATAAAATTATTACACAGCTGTCTTCTTTTACTGACGTTCAGACAAACCATGGTGTGGAGAATTATTCAGGGCTAAAGAAAAAAATTTGGGGGGCTACAACATTTTGCTTAATATTGTTTTCTTAACAATAAATTTGTAATGCAAATAATGTAATTTTATTGACATCAGTAACTGTAATCAAATTATATAAATTTAAAATGTAATGAGTTACATTGCTGTGTTATCAAAAAAAAGTCATTAGAATACAGTAACATGTTACTTTTTAACGCGTTACACCCAACTCATGACATCACTGTCATTATATTTAAAAAAATGCAATAAACATTTTCTGTGGTTAAAAAATGTTTCCTGAAATAGTAATGGGAATAATAAGACTTAGTTTCACAGGTGGTTTGATCTTGAACTTAGATGACTGTTTGGTGTGGAGTTTTGCATGTTCTTCCTGTCTTCATGTGGCTTTCCGGTGGGTTCTGTGGTTTCCTCTCACTGTCCAAAAACATGACAGTAGGTAGACTGGCTATACTAAATTGCAAATGAGTGTCCCATCCAGAATGTATTTCCACCACACACCAGTGTTCCCAGCATAGACTCGAGATCCACTACAACCCTAACCAGGATTAAGCAGTTACTGAAGATGAAAAAAAAAAAAAAAAGAATTAAGTTTTACTGGTTATCCATGTAACGGTGCTCAACGAAGACTTGTGTGATATATTAAGGCTCTGCTAATAAGACACGAAAGGTTCAAACATGTCCAGTGGCCTACACTGAACACTGTGTATGATCTGTACACAGGGGTGCCAGCATCCCACACCAGTCCACAGTAGGTGACAAACAGCTTAGTCACTCAACATCACAAGACCATATTTGTGTAAATGAGCCAAAATTAGTCAGCATACATCTTCAGAACTCTTAAAATATGCAGTTAGAAGACCAAAAGAGACGTGTCATAAAGTATATAACTTTATTGTGAAAAGAAAATATGAAAGCAGTTGTTGTCTGACTAAAGCACTGTTAAAATTTTTTATATTTTGTGGTGTTTAACATATTTAATTATATAAAGTGTTTTTACAGGGATGGTAATGCATCAGAAAATATTACATTAAAGAAATTATATTCAAGTGTGTGATTGGAGATTATATGACAGTTTACAATTAGCTTTATTTCTAACAAAGTTTTAGAGCTGGATAAACCAAAAGTCTTTATTGTCTAAGGTGATGAGGTAAAGCCAGTACACAAGCAGCAATATATGTGTTAGAGCCAGGGGTTCCACACAAGTTCTCCCAGTGCTGGGTTGCAGGATCAAACCTATGGACCACTTTTGTTTCGCTGTAATCTTCATGGCAATAGCCACCAATGATATAAATCTTTCCTTCCAACACTGCAGATGCTGCACTGACATGAGGCAAAGACATGGGCATAATGGTATACCAGTAACCATTAATTGGATCAAAGAACTCACAGGCTAGCTGGTCAAATAACTGTCCATCCACACCTGAGACTCCACCAGCTACGTATATGCAGTCTTTCAAGCTCTCCATGCAGTGCAGGGCCCGGCTCTGGGACATATCTGCAAGGTCTGTAGTGCCTTTCTCTGGGTGGTAGAGCAGCATGGATGCCAGGCACTGGTATCTATTGTCAAAGCCTCCTGAGATGAAAATCTCTCCATTCAATACACTGGCAGCATGACCACTCAAGGATTGATCCAAAGGGTGAACAAAGCTGGAGAAGTTAACAAAAAACTTGAGTTATAGTAAAGTGTCTGTTGTCAAAAGTCTTGATAAAATCACAAATTGAGTTCACTGTTTCAGTGTTCATCATGCTTACCTCCAATAATCTATAATAGGACTGTAGACCTCTACACTTCCTATGCTGACCTCTGAATCGTTGTCTCCACCTATGGCAAACATTTTTCCATCCAAAACTACAAGAGCAAAGTTGCACCTTCTCTCATTCATATCAGCCAACTTTTGCCAACTGTTTTGGATTGGATCATACCTGTAGAAGAGGGTAAATATCACAAATGGACCGGAAACTTTAAAAGATCTAGCTGCAATTCGAGTATAGTCTTGGTACTTTACCTATAGGTGCATTTCATAGTGTCCTCCTTTCCGTAATAATGTCGACCACCAACTACATATAGTTTCCCGCTTATTACTCCAACACTATGACAGAATCTTGGTTTCTCTGGTAAGTCACCCAGTTTTCTCCATTCAACTCTTTTCATTCGACCAACATAGTTACGGAAGGAGTTGCTGAACCATATTTCCCTACAGGGTATGCGTTTATCAAGGTTTTCAGTGATCCTTTCACCACCAACCAGGACCAAAGTTTCTTTAGGAAGGTAGGTCCTAAAACCTAAATGGGAATTAAAGGTACTGGTACAGAACTCTTCAAACAGGGACTCATAAAGGTCCCTATTGCTGACTTGTGGCCATGACATTATAACCTTCACTTCTCTGAATTCTGTAAAGGTCATGAGAGGAAATAAGACAGCTCTCATTAGATCCTTGGCTTCTTTCACCCTAGTCTTTGGATCAGCTTCAATCCAAGATACGACTGCTCTGAACACAGACAACTCTGATGTTACACAGAGGCAGTTGCTACTCAGATATTTCTTCAGCTTCTCCACTGGCAGGTCCTGAAACTTCAGAGTGGCTGCTACGTCCTCAAAATGCCTAAGCATAAAGTCTTCCGCCATTTCTTGCAAGTCACCCATTTCATAAGCCTCGGCAAAAGCAACTACATCCAGACATCTGTGAGCATCCATTTCCCGCTGCATAAAATTGAGGCAAAGTGACAAAGCCTGTTGGAATTGGAACTGAAGAGCAGTGGA
This sequence comes from Stegophilus panzeri, assembly GCA_024331685.1. Taxonomy (NCBI): domain Eukaryota; kingdom Metazoa; phylum Chordata; class Actinopteri; order Siluriformes; family Trichomycteridae; genus Stegophilus; species Stegophilus panzeri. The sequence continues at coordinate 8,132,198 of JANDJT010000168.1, forward strand.
GGTGAGCTCGAAAATGCAGCCCCAATCAAGAAACAGATGTCCGCTGTAGCAGCAGTGAAGAAGGGCTTCTAGTTCAGGTGCCCCCATCAACAGCAGGGACACTGAGGTCTGGTGGGTCTCCTTCATACCGCTGCTGAACATTGCACGAAAGTAGTCACTGCTGGCACTCAGAATGACCCTGTGTGCTGAAATGACCAAAAAAAAACATACACAAAAAACTGTTTGGTCTTGATTGGTTTTGCTGAAATGTTCACGTGTAATGTTCAGTACACTTCACTATAACGTCCACAAATAAGCATCTATTACTATACTGTATGTACTACTGCTTTCATAATGATTTCATATCAGGAAATAATGAAGCATATGCATTAACACTCTCTTAGTCAAATATACAGTACTGTGAAAAAGTATCCTGATTTCTGTTTTTGTGTATATCTCATACTAAATTCTTTCAGAAATTTAACCAAAATCTAAGATAAAACAAAAGCAACCTGAGTAAACACAAAATACAGTTTTTAAATGATAATGTTATTTATTGAAGCAAAAAATGTATCCAATACCAGCTGGGCCTGTGTGAAAATCTATTTGTCCCTGTAGTTACTAATTCTCCAAATCTATGAAACTGCATTCATAATGGGGTTCAGCTGGACAAGACGCAACCAGGCATGATTACTGCAAACCCTGTTCAATCACATCAGCACTTAAATAGAACTTTTTCAACAGCATGAAGTAGGTTAAAAGGTCTTACCCAGAAACACACTATGCCAAAGTTGAATGAAATTCTAGAAATTATGAGGAAGAGGATGATTAAAATACATCAGTCTGAGAAGGGTTACAAAGCTATTTCAAAGGCTCTGGAACTTCAAAGGACCACAGTGAGAGCCATTATCCCCAAGTGGAAAAACTCGGCATAGTAGTGAACCTTCCCAGAAGTGGCCAACCTTCCAAAATTCCTCCAACAGCACAGAAGCTACTCATCCAGGAAGACACAAAGAGCCAAAGACAACATCAAAGGAACTACAGGCCTCTCTTGCATCAATAAAGGTCACTGTTTATGACTTCACTATCAGAAAGACACTGGGCAAAAATGGCATCCATGGAAGAGTGGTGAGGCAAAAACCACTGCTGACCCAGAAGAACATTAAGGGTCATCTGAATTTTGCCAAAATGGACCTTGATGATCCTCAGACCTTTTGGGAGAATGTTCTGTGGATTGATGGTCGAAAGTGGAGCTGTTTGTCAGACAGAGGTCCTGTTACATCTGGCATAAACTGAACACAAAATGGGGATGTTTTGCTGCTTCAGGGCCTGGGCAACTTGCAATAATTGAGGGAAACATGAACTCTGATCTCTACCAGAAAATCCTAAAGGAGAATGTCCGGTCTTCAGTCCGTAAATTGAAACTCAAGCGCAACTGGATTATGCAGCAAGACAATGATCCAAAGCATAAGAGTAAGTCCTACTCCTAGAAGTAAGTGAAAGACTGATCTCCAGTTATCAGAAGTGTTTGGTTGCAGTTATTGCTGCTAAAGGTGGCACAACCAGATTTTAAGTTTAAGGGGGCAATTTGTTTTTCACATGGGTGATAGATGTTGGATAAGATAACTTTTTTGCTTGATAAAATAAATAAATAAATAAATAAAAACTGTATTGTGTGTTTACTCAGGTTGCCTTTGATTTATGTTTCCTCCGGGTACTCTGGTTTCTTCCCGCAGTCCAAAGACATGCATTGTAGGCATGTCCAAAATTTTCTGTAGTGTATGAATGTGTGTGTGATTGTGCCCTGCGATGGATTGGCACCCCGTCCAGGGTGTTCCTCGTCTTGTGCCCCATGGGATATGCACCAGGTTCCCCACAACACAGTAAAGACAAGAGGTACAGAAAAATGGATGGATGCCTACAATTAACACAAGAAATTAAAAAGTTCTGTACCTCAGGAATGCATTTTTAAACAGTTCTGTAAACTAATCAAGTGCTAAAGTAAACACCACCTCCATTATCAACAGTATGCAATGAGGTGATGCAGGACGCAAATGCAGTTAAGAGCTTATTAAGATGCAGGCAGACAAATCCAAAACGTGTATCACAAGTATCATCGTAGTGAAAACAAGCAAAAGGTCAGGCAAACGGCAAACAGGATAGACTAGACAAAACCAGAATCAATAAACAGGAGGACAAAAACAGGATCAAAAACCATGAAACAAGAAATGAGGTTTAAAAGCTTAGTACAGGTCTGGCGGAGATCACAGAAACCCACAATACTTGAACCAAGCACTGAACCAAGACACACGAGGGGTTTAAATAATTAACATAATCAAAGGTAAAACATAAACTACTGTGAATAATGATGACACGTGAGGGAGACAACCAATAACATAACAAGGGCGGAAACAGGACAGAAACCAAAACAAAACATGTGTCAAAAGTAAACAGTGTCACTGACAACCCGGAAGTGTGTGCTGTTATGCTTCGGGCAGTTCATGCATGCTGAATGCTTCGGCACACAGCACAAGAGGAAAGGCACTAGGTTCCCCCCAAGGGCGCTTCTGCCATGGTGGTCTGGGCCCTCTGGGCAAATTGTCAACACTAAGTACAAGGTCTTGAGGCAGGCATTGTCTATACTGTGGTCTTTTCCTAGAAATGCTGGGGAGCTGACATGGTGCATATAGGCAGGAAGCAGACGGTGGGTCGGCGACAAATTTGCTGGGGTTAGATGGCTGGGCTAGGACATGAATGCTAGGGTTCTTCTTAGGCAGAAACCAGGCTTCAGAGGCTGCATCTCCGGACTCTGACGTGAGCATGTTGTGGGAAGCTGTGACTGCAGTCTCTGGTGTGAGCATGTCGTGGGAAGCTGTGACGGTAGTCTCTGGTGTGAGGAAGACATGCGAGGCCATCCCGTTGGCCTCAGGTGTGAGCAGAGCTTGGTGTGCCAACACGTCGGCCTCAGGCATGTACAGCGCTTGGTTGGCCGTCTCGTTGGCCTCTGACTGGAACTGAACCTGGGAGATCTTTTTGTCGGCATCAGGCATGAGCTACACTTGGTAGGCCATGTAGTCAGCCTCAGGTGTGAGCAGAGCATGGTGGGCCAACTCATCAGTCTCAGGTCTGAGCAGAGTGTGGTTGGCCGTCTCATCGGCCTCCAACTGGAACTTGGCACGGTGGACCGTCTAGTCGGCCTCTGACTGGAACATGACTTGGCAGACCATCTTGTTGGCCTCCGACTGGAACATGGCTTGGTAGGCCGTCTTGTTGGACTCCGACTGGAACATGACTTGGTTTGCCGTTCCATTGCCCTCTAGCAGGAACATGGCTGGATAGACCACTTCATAGGTCTCACACTGGGGCTCAGGAGATGAGCCTGCCACGTTGACCTCAGCCTGGAGCTCGGCAGGGGAGACAACCTTGTTGGTCTCAGCATGGAACTCTGGGGATGAGGTCACCACGTTGACCTCCAGCTGGAACTTGGCAGAGGAGACCACCTTGTGGGTCTCAGGCCGGAGCTCTGGAGATGAGGTCGCCACGTTAACCTCTGGCTGGAGTCTCCTACAGGAGAGACCACCTCGTGGGTCTCTGGCTGGAGCTGGGCTGTGGAGGCTGCCACATCAGCCTCTGGCTGGAGTTGGGCTGCGGAGGTCACCATCTCAGCATCCTCAACTCCAGCCCTCTTCTCCTCATAGAAGATGCTGAACGGTCAACTGGGTTTGTCTGACAGGCTGGCCCTCCCCAAACAATTTTCCAGGTTGAATTTAAAGTCCACTTTATCATAAATCACCCTCATTAGGCAAATGAACTCAGCCACGCTCCCTAGGCCAAGGTTACCTGTGGTGATTAGGAGCTGAGTGAGAGAGCCAGGACAGCAGGAATATGAGCATTGTCTCTCTTCAGTTTTGGGGTTTGATAAGCTCTCAAAATAGATTTGGCTCTGAAGAAAGAATCCTTTCCGGAGGTGCTCAGAGCCATTGAAGGTGTTTGGGGATACATGAAGGTCCACTGGAGGAAGTGAACAGAATCAAACACTGGCATGGTGATCCTGGTGTAGCTCCCCTCTTGCTTCCTTGCTGCATCCATAGTATAGGCGAAGTATTCTGTCAGGTATGCAAGGAGGTGATGCAGGATGCAAATGCAGTTAAGAGCTTTATTAAGAGGCAGACAGAAAAATCCAAAATATGTATCACAATTGTAGTCAAAACAAGCAAAATGTCAGGCAAATGGCAAACAGGCTAGACTAGGCCAATCCAGAATCAATAAACAGGACGATGAAAACAGGATCAAAAACCATGAAACGAGAAATGAGGTTTAAAGGTTTAGTACGGGTCTGGTGGAAAACACAGAAACACACAATACTTCACACTAAACCAAGACAAACGAGCGATTTAGGGTTAGGGTTAGGGTAACCCTAATTAACGTAATCAAAGGTAAAACATGAACAGCTGTGAATAATGATGACACGTGAGGGAGACAACCAATAACAGAACAAGGGTGGAGACAGGACAGAAACCAAAACAAAACACGTGTCAAAAGTAAACACTGTGTCACTGATAACATGAAAGTGCGTGCTGTTGTGCTTCGGGCAGTTCATGCATGCTTCGCAACACAGCGAGAGGGGAAATCCATGGCAGATATATAGTACATGATATATTATAAATTAAATATGCATATTGTTTAAAAATTCACCTGTGTTATGAAACACAAGTTTATAATGCTGCGGTTCTTACTGTGTGCTTGAATTGATCAACTTCCTGCAAGATCATCAACCATTTTTATAACATCATACCAATACGGCTGGCTGGTTTGAGTTGGTTTGTTATTTTTCACATACTGTTGATCTCTTAGGATTTTCCTGTACAAGAGTTTATACAAAATAATGTGTCAAACAAAAAAACATCCAGCAAGCACCTTGTTGATGAGAGAGGTCAGAGGAGAATGCTTCAAGCTGACAGGAAGGCGATGGCAACTCAAATAAGCACACTTTACAACTGTGGTGAGCAGAAAAGCATCTCAGAATGCACATCACATCAATGGACCACAACAGCAGCAGACCACATAGGGTTCTACTCCAGTCAGCTAAGAACAGGGCTTGCAGTTGAAGAAACATTGCCTGGTCTTTGTCCAATCGTCAACTGTTCAATTTCAGAGCATATACTGTATATAATATGCTTATTTGTGGATGTTATAGTAATTTTCTTTACTATAGACCATACATCTCCAAATAAAATTATTTTTTTATTTCTCCATACCACGAAATATTCTTCCGTCAGCCTCCACCTCCACATCACAGCCCACTCTCTCATCCCACAGCTGTCTGATGGACTGCAAGCTGACCGTCTTCTGTTCTTCAGCAGTGATTCTACTATTTTTCTCCTCCATCTTCTTATCACCATCATTCTTTCCCTCTCTTTCCTCTTCTTCTTTGCAGAGCTTCAAAATCCTGGGAACTCCCAGATAGAGAGCTGCAGCCTGAATCTGAGCTAAAGATCTTCTGTTCAAATCAGAGATGGTTCCAGTGTAGGCAAACTCCAACACTGTAGATATGCCCAAATCAGATACTTCTGGACCAACACACAAAAATATATCTCTCTCATTCTTTTCATTCACTTGTTGGAGCATCTCCTGGACAAGGGAGCTCATGGCAGCCAGAACCAAAGAGTGAGCATGGAAATGAACATCACTTTGAGTTCTTAGGGTGAGATCAGTGAGGAAAGACAATCGTTTCATTTCTTCCAAAGCTTGAAAAACTCTGTTTGGGTAGGCTGGGTAGTAGTATAGCTTTTCTGGATATTCTTCATATTCCTCATTGGTTTCACTGTCAGTAACATCTTCATCATTATCATTATCAAAGGATGTCTTGTCAAACTGTTGCTTGTCGTCATCATCATCATCATCATCATCATCACTAGTAAGAAAAAGCACATTATGACTGTTACTATTTTCCATTTGCTTCTCACTTCCCTGTAATAGCTTCACCTGTCTTGCCACCTTGTTGTCTTCTTCAGGGTTTTTGTCTTCCATGGTGTCATTCATGTCCGTTCAGCCGCTTTCTTGTTTTTTTTTGCTTCTGTCTCTTTTTCCTTCCTTGTCGTCTCTCTCTGTTTTCAAGGATGCTGGTAAGTCACATAAAGGACAAAGCTGAGACAAAGCCATGACTAGCCTTCACCTCTTTTTGGAACTCACTTTCTCCTCATTCTGTATTCCTCCAGTAAAAACTGTTGTATAACCAATACCTGTCAAGTACTTGGTAAAAAATTAACCCACTCCAGTCAGTATGTTCACAGTGTTTCTGTTCTCTTCTGCCTACTTTTATAATACTACACAAGACTGTGTGACTGGAGCTCTTATGTAGCCCCTCACACACCAAGCAGTATGCTATTTTTACCTTATCTCAGAGGAGTCTTCATATTATAGTCAGCTTTTGAACTACATTCTAAAGTCATCTTAATTCATCGGATGTGTTTTACTTTTTCATTTGCTGCTGATCAACACGAGATTTAACATCATGGTGATTTATGCACAAATTGAGCCCTGATCACTCATCAGCCCCATTTTCCTTAGTCATTTCCTTAGTAGTGCTCCAGAGATTACTAATAATACTTAGTTTTGCTAATGCTTTAGCAGTTCCCTAGTCTCCAGTCAAAACTTTCATACTTTGAGGATGAACTTTGAAACTGGTTGCAGTTCAGTGTAAATGTTGTTTACTGTAACAGTAACTGTTTCCTCATCTTGACCTTGGCTGTATAAGAAAGTTTGGGCACAAGGCTGAGGGAGCATGTGACAGCCTGAGGGATTAAATCAGAGGCATAAAATTCTTACTTAGGCCATTGGAATCAAGTTGCTCCTCCACAGCCAGAGAATGATATCTGGGTCAAGTCGTAGGAGGCAAGGTAGCACCAAGCCTTTAGTAAATAAACAGCCAGAAGTCTTTCTTCTTCAATATCTGAATTAAGTACCAACTAATCTGGTTTCAGTGGCACTGCTTTCTATTCTTGTTGTAAAGAATACTCATAACAATTTATTTAAGAACTCAGACAGAGATTTATTTTTATTTAGTAGTGTATTTAACAGGGACAATGAGCAGTCCATGACTGCCCCAGAATTAGCTACAAAGCTAAATTTAATCTCTAGTCCCTTAGATAAACTTTAAGGGGAACATGAAAATGAATGTCCCTATAAGAATGCAGTCAAATCCAGACTTAATGCTCAACAGAAAAATATCTAATGAATAACCCATGCATTAAGTGACACATAACACACTGTGTATCCACTTCTTTCTGCAAAATGCTGTGTTCAAAATAACCTGCACCCCACAATTAATATTTGGTGAAGCCCAGCAGTGAACCTCTCCATCTAATGTCTAATTTTGAAAACTTTTTTTTTATTTTTTTTTTTTTTTATTTACACCACAGGTTTCCCATAGGCTTCAATTCCAGAGGCTGATATGGGCTTTGCAAAACAATTTTTGGTTCTGCAATCATTTCTGTGTTGATTTGGATATATGTTTGGGATCATCTTCCATCCATCCATTTTCCATACCACATATCCTACATGGGGTCATGGGGGAGCCTGGAGCCTATCCCAGAGAACTCAGGACACAAGGCGGGGGACAACCTGGATGGAGTGCCAACCCATCACAGGCCACAATCATACACCCATTCACACACTATGGATAATTTGGAAATGCCAATCAGCCTACAACGCATGTCTTTGGATTGGGGAGGAAACTAGAGTACCCGGAGGAAACCCCAGCTGCACAGGGAGAACATGCAAACTCTGCACACACAGGGCAGAGTAGGGATTCGAACCCCTGAGGTGCGAGGCAAATGTGATAACCACTAAGGCCCTGTTTACACTAGTGCATTTATATTTTTAAAACAGCGTTTTAAAATGAAAATGATCCTCGTCCACACTGGCGTTTCTGCTGTGTTTCAGAAACAATCTCTGTCCACACTACATGACTGAAGATGCATGTCACATGACCATTCATGGACACTGGGCATGCACATACAAGTGTAAACAGGAAGTTGTTTGCTAGTCTAAACCGGCATTCCATGCAGGGCTTACGCCGCTTGAAATTAGATTTTTTGGCCGATTGCTCTAATCATAGCTTGCCTCTTGCACATGTAAGCTGCTGCAGTATTATATACAGAATTTAACTGCACAATGGCTGCTAAGAATGACAAGAAAACCAGCAAAACTTGCGGTTCAGCCTCCGTGTTGTTGTGTATATTATCGAGGTAGCGTAACGGTCATATGGTAGGGGCTTGACGAATCAGGGAAGGATACGCAATGATCCAATCATGAGGAGAATGTGGGCGAAACCACGCCTTCGTTTTCAAAAGTCTTCGTTTTGGTCTGTTTACACTGAAACACGAGCCCGGAGTTTTCAAACTAAAACAGGGTCTTCATCGTTTCCAAAAGTCTCAGTTTTCGAGGGTCGAAAACTCCGGAGTAGTGTAGACGACAGGCATAACTGTAGCAAAAGTTATGCCTTTTAAAACAAAAACGCACTAGTGTAAACAGGGCCTAAGTCACCGTGCCCCATCAACATCTATCATCTGTAAAATAATATTATTAAGCCTAAAAAAATCCAGATATGCCAATTCTAAACCTCCTAGCAGAAGTAACCATAGGTACTGTAAAATAAATACTGGGTTATTTACAAAGCCTCTTAGGTACATGCAATTTCTTTGGTCCTTTTGCTGAGTTATTTCATATTAGATAGTAAACATAACATAACAATAGGGTTGCTATTAGAACTCAGCATTTGTTTTAATTCTTCTGCTGCAACTCAGCCTTTGAGTCAGTTTTACAGCTGGATAGAACATCACTGGACAGAACACAAAGCTGTTGTGAATTCTTAACTGACAGGCTAGAGGCAACGTGAAGGGCTAAGAGAAAATCACTAAGTACCTTGTTTCTCACTTTATCCACAGATTTAATGTGTGGCATAACTTGGTCCTGAAAATAGGTAAGCTTAGCTGACCAAATCAGCTAACTAATGTAAGCCTTTTTTCGGGTTAGGACTGTTAGTCAGGTTACTTGTTTTCTGACTCCATATAGCAATGAGTATTGATTTTGTAATTTATGGTCAGGTTTGTCTCCCCGTGCTTTGGGGGTTTCCTCCGGGTACTCTGGTTTCCTCCCCCAGTCCAAAGATATGCATTGTAGACTGATTGGCATTTCCAAGTTGTCTGTAGTGTGTCAATGTATGTGCAGTTGTGACCTGTGATGGGTTGGCACCCTGTCCAGGGTGTTCCCCACCTTGTGCACCAAGTCCCCTGGGATAGACTCCAGGCTTCCCTGTGACCCTGTGTAGGATAAGCAGTATGGAAAATGGATGGAAGGATGTTAGGTTTGTTGATGGTGGAATGGCTGGCCACTTTATGTCCCACGGTGCCCTCATGTCTGCAGGCCCGGCACTACCTATAGGCAGAGTAGGCAATTGCCTAGAGCCTCGGGCTTGGAAGTGGGGTCTCCATAACCGTAGCATCCCTATACACTAGTTGACCAATCGAGACGAGCAGCAAAAGACTAGGCTCTTTGTCCATTGGATATAGATGAGTTGTCACTCACCTGTAGTGAAGCCAATTAATATTACAATTTCAAAGTGGGTCCAAACAAAGGCATGCAAACAAAGTGCAGCTCATGATGCAGGTATGTGAGTTGTCATCATCTATTTTGGAGTGATTTTAGTGTATTCTCAAAATAATCTGGGCCTTGTTCTGTCAATCAGCGTCATTTCGGGATAGATAATTTGCTGGTTTATTCTGAGTTCAAAAGAGCGCAAGTGCTGTTAACGCATTGAGACTGTCAGACACTTTAAATTCACGCATACAATGAAAATATCAAAATACTAAAGTAAAAGCAAAGAAGCTTGTAATCAAAGTCAAACAGCAAACACACTAGAGTATTTTTAATGTTTCAAAAAAAGTATCCTCACCTGTGTGTATATCTTCTAAATTCTGCAGATGTTTACATTACTGCTCCAACATAATACTTCATTTTAGCTTTCAAATCATAAATACTGTTGTTATATTTATTGACAAATAAGCATACAATTTTATGAAGAAATTAACTATTCTTTCTGCTTAGTAGTTTGTCTCTTTGAAGTCAAGTGGCTTTTATTATCATTTCAACCATATACTGCTGGTACAGTATACAGTCAAACGATACAATGTTCCTCCAGAACCATGATGCTACATAAAACAACACACTAACTACGTGAGATGACACAGAAATAAATAAGATAACACATTCTACATAAAGTGCATGTGTAAACATGTGCAAACAACACAAGACAGTATAGTACTACTAAGACAGGACAACAATCACAGTAAGTGACAATTTATCACTGACCAGTACACAGTTCAATTATGGAAGTGTCAGATATAACAGGTAGTGCAAAAAGATAGGGTTAAAATAACAATATAATAATAAAAAAATCACTTCCACTAGCAGTTGATTTGTGTATATAGTGCATATATAAGGTATTGCACTGCAATACATAATATGACTATATCTATAGTCTATATTTGTTCAGTAGGAGGGAGAAACCCTGTCCAGAAGAGTGCCTCTGTAGGTGGCCATGGCCATGATAACATCCTTAACAAAGGAATAAGAGATGGTCCAGATGACCTTTCATTCTTTAATACTTTTTTTTTAGTGTTTACCTTAGTTAAAGTTTAATTAATATTGACATATAAGTAAAAAATATGTAAATATGAATACAGATGTTGTATAAATAAAAAGGTTAAGAATCATATGTGTTTCAAGTGCTTTTTATTTATTCTGAAAGGTGGAGGGGAGGACGGGTGCAGGAGGCCTCCAACGTAAATTGTGCTTAGGGCCTCCAAATGTCAAGAACCGGCCCTGCATGTCTGTTACCTTCTGGTTCTCCCTTTTAGGTATGCTGTCATAGCTAATCTTGCTGGAGTCCCTGCTTACACTCTGCACACAATGTACATTGTCTTTAACCATTACAGGACAAGAGCATACCTAATAATGTGTTCTCTCTCTCGCCCCCCCTTTCTCTTTTTCTCCTCCCATTCCCCCCAGACCGAAAAAAGCAAAACTGATTTATTTTGCAATACAAATTGTTATCTTAATTCAGTATTTCACCAACATTGCAGATGTTTATGAAGCGAACTAGCCATAATTAGAGATTATGCCCAAATATGCCACCACTATCATTAAATGCTATCAACAAAAAAATGTAGTTAGGTAGTTTTACAGAGTAGCCACACAAAGCTACATAGAAAGGTACACAGAAAGGTAGATTGCAATCTACCTTTAGATAGGTTAATAGTAGATGGTAATCTACTACTGAAATATTTTCACATATTTGTATTGCATTCATATACCAATTTTCATTTGAATTGTCACATTTCATTGCAGTTATTCTCACAAACCTCTCAAGTAGATATGTTTTAGTCATACTCTGTAACACGATACTGAAAATCTCAAAAGATGAGCAATCCTTTATCAGCAGATGGTTATTATGGAAATTAGCTTCATGAAAAGGAACATAGCACTCCATATAGAGTAGCACGAACTCCTCTTCCCTAAAATGCTGTTTTTACAATCGTTTTCATCAGCTGATAGGGCTGGCATTCTACTTCAAGCCCAGAGTGTCTGCGTCAACTCGTTTCCATCTCATCCAGAATTTGTCCTGGGTCATGATGACTATGTCACAGCATTGTTAGGTAAGTGGCACTTAGACATTTGCTTTGCGAGAAAACGTATCTCTTCACATACTAAAATGTTGTGTTCAACAAAAACCTTCGTAAAAATAAAAAAGTAAACATGTAACACGAATATTTTCTTCTACTTTTAAATTTAAGTGAAAATACTTTGAGTGAGTGGTGAGATCTTTTCATATAACACAATAATCCATCTTTTTTCAAACCAAATTTTTTTATTTATGTTCAGATGGACCCAAAATGTTCACAAACATACACCTAATTTTCATTTTAAAGCTTAAGAGGAAAAGCATGAGACTGTGACAAGGACAGAAATGTGATGGAGCTGGTGGAGCTATAAAAGCACAAAATTAATAGCATTAAACATAATACTGAATAAGAATTCCAGAGCAATCGCATCAGGGCTGTTATTAAGATGTAACTTTAAAAAAAAAAAAAAAACAGTGTAGAGGAAAAGAAAATGACATTAAATATACTTCTCACTTAAACATAACTAGCACTTAAATCTTTAATGCTAACACTGATGTGAAACTTAATCGAAATAAGTAATAAGCTCTGCCACTTATCATAGATTTGATGCATCAGTTGAGGTTTGCTTAATATCACTTCAGCCATGCATTCACAAAATAAAAAAAGTGTATTTTCTATCATAAACAAATCCTAAAAGACTTGTCTGTACATTGCATAGTAATTCGTTTCCGTTTTCAATCTTTCTACGCACGCATCGTTACATACACAGACACACACTGGTGGAGTAAGAAATAACATCTGAGCTCAAAACGATCATGGTGACACTTAATAACAAGTTGTAATAAATAGCAAATTAATCATCTAATTAAGGTTTTTGCTTTTTTTTTTTTTTTTTTTAAATAACCATTAATAAATGCAATACGATGGATTATTGTGGGTGATTAAACACTGACAATTAAGTCAAGATAACAGAAAGGAATAAGGAGTGAATTACAGCATTCTGTCTGACAAAAAAAAAAATTTGTGATTTTCAAGGATTTACTAAAATTGCAGACATTTTAAAGTCTTACATAAGGATTCAAATAATTAATGCGACTAATATCCTCTAGCTAACATGTATCATACATTACACTTTCATTTCAAGGCCAATTTTGTGCTTCTCGTAGTACACATATCAACAAAAACATGATTCCTTGAGGTATCTGTTGCAGGGGGTGTCAGGTATTAGTAAGTGGGAATAGGAATGAAAAGAACACAATTATGATGGAAATGAAGAGGGGGAGAAGAAAGAGGAAGAAGAAAAGAGGTAAAGAGAGAGAGAAAGGCCATATGTTCATCGACCATTTTCCTTTTTCAGGTTGGTTGGCTGAAGTAGCCGTGGTATCTGCTGGATTACAGTGACAAATCACCAGTGGCCTGACCTGAGAAACACTTTCCTGTAGGACAGAGTAGAAAAGAGAAAGGGAGGAAGAGAGAAAGTACATGAAGGAGGAAAAATATACAGCTTATGTATGTTGTAAACCATTACAAGCCATGTAGGTCTGCCTCAACCAATCAACAAAATCAATAAAATTTTTTATAATAAAAATCCTCGGAAAAGAATTTCATTATTAATTGGCTAGTACGTTATAAAGCATGCTGTGGCATGCACTGTCATTTCACTTCAATGATTTGAATCAATTTGTAAATATTAAACTACAATTTTGTCCGAGTAATGTTGATAAATACAGTATCATTTAGTTCCTTAACATTTCTTAATAGGCTGTATATTTTAGATATACAGTATGTTGTGTCAAGTCATCATCAAATCGCATCAAAGGTGCTGGGAGTCAATCCCAAAAACGAGTTGATTCCCTGATTCCAGGCACTGAAAACTAAGAGTAAACCCCAAAGCTTGGAGGTCGATTGCACACAGAAAATGATTCGTCCCACACAAACAAAATTAGTTCAGCTTCTGAGTGTTTCAGTTAGTGAGACAGTCAGTGGATACTGGGCTTTATTTTGAATTTGACTTGTCAGAATTGAACAAATAGGAGCTTGGATTGCAAAGACTGAATGCACTGGTCCATTGCTAACATATACAGTGGATATAAAAAGTCTACACACCCCTGTTAAAATTGCAGGCTTTTGTGAAGTAAAAAAATGACACCAAGATAAATCATGTCACCTATCATGTGAAATTGCAGAGTATACAAGTGAAAACCAATCTTCAAAAGATCTTCAATCTTTAAATAAATGTAGGGGGAAAAAAGAAAAAAAAAACCTGATAATAACCTTTATCCATAAAGACACACCCCTAAACTAATACTTTTTGGGTAAGAGTCTATCAACTGGGAACATTCTGACTTGGCAATACTTTCCCACTCTTCCTTGCAAAAATATTCTAGATCCATCAAATTTAGAGGGCATCTCCTGTGCACAGCCCGTTTCAGGTCACCCCACAGATTTTTTGTTGCATTCAGGTCTGGGCTCTGGTTAGGTCATTCAAAAACATTTATCTTCTTTTGGTTCCTTTGCCATTCCTTTGTTGATTTGGATGTATGCTTTGGGTCATTGTCATGCTGAAAGGTGAAATTCCTTTTTATCTTCAGCTCATTAGCACACATTTAAAGGTTTTGTACTAAAATTGACTGGTATTTGTAGCTATTCATGATTTCTTCCATCTTGATAAAAGCCCCCAGTGCTGGCTGAAAAAAGGCAGCCCTAAAGCATGATTCTGCCATGACCATGCTTCACAGTGGGCATGGTGTTCTTTTGGTGATGTGCTTTTTTTGAACCAAACATATCTTTTGGAATTATGGAATTATTATATGTTTTGGAATTGGTCTTATCAGACCATAACACATTTAACACATGGTTTGTGGGTGATTTGAGCTTGGATGTTTTTTGTGAGAAAGAGCTTCTGTCTAGCCACCCTACATCACAGCCCAGTCATGTGAAGCATATGAGAGATTGTTGTCACATGCAGAGAGTAATCAGTACTTAGTCAGATATTCCTGCAGCTCCTTTAATCTTGCAGTAAATTTCTTGGCAGCCTCCCTGATAAGTTTCTGTAATTTTGGAGGGACGTCCTGTTCTTGGTGATGTCACTGTGGTGCACCATTTTGTTGATGATGGTGTTCCATGGTACATCTAATGTTTTGGAAATTTTCTATATGCCTCTCCTGATAGACACAGAACTTTTCGACAAGTGAGATACTGTACATGCTTTCTAAGCTATTTGAAAACCATGGCTTCAGCAGTCGGATGAAACCAAGAAGATTTTAAGAAAATCATACAGAAACAGCTGGTCTTTATTTGGGGATATTATCAGATAATATTTATATTATCAGAATAATTTCATTTATGACAGCTGTATAATAATTACGTTTGAACATGAGATTGAATGTGATTGGTTCATTCTGAACATAGCCACATCCCAAATTATAAAAGGGTGTGTAACTTATGCAACCAGGTTATTGTAACTTTTTTTTTTTATTTTTCCTATTAAAATGTTTCTGATTGTTTTTCACTTAATGTTTATATGTTGTAGTTTCATATTGAGGGTGGAAAAATCGTTCTGAAGATTTATCTTAATTACATTTTTTACATCATAAAAACCTGCCATTTTAACTGGGTTGTGTAAACTTTTTATATTCATTGTATTCCAGATGAAATTATAGTTGCAAAATGTGTACAGCATCAATAAAGAAAATGTAAGGAATGGGAAGGGGTCTGATTTGAAAAATGTGGTCAACATAAAGCACTTCATAATATTCTCATCAGTTGTAAATAATTTCTTTATCATTACAGATTATCTGATAAATGTCAGTAATATTGTATTGTAGTCAGTTACCTTGTATTTAATTAATCCTAGTTACAAGGTAGGTGATGAATATTATACCCAAAATAATCATTAGTGCTGCCCTAATTACATTATTATATGATTATAGAGTTGTGATTATAAGTTTTATAATAACAATAATAACAATAATAATAATAATAATAATAATAATAATAATAAACCTCTAGTATGGTTCTATTAGGTGAGCGATGGGGACTCAATCTCAGACTCCAGCGGTGGTTCCTGTGGCTTTGCCCCCCATCATCCTCGCTCTCCGTGGTGTCTTGCCGGGTTACTCGCTGACGCCTTCGCTTCCGAGAGCTGATTCGCTGGAGAGAGCCCACGACCTGTAGTCTGGCCCAATAGGAATATAATAAATTAATAGTACATGGTTATGTATGCTCAACATCAATGGTGCATTCAGTCGTGTTGATATTAAATACTGGTTCTGCAAACTGTTCAATACTGTTACTTTGTGAAATGGAAATCATAAATGACATATTATATGAATAAAACACAAAGGTACATGCTGTTATATTAAAATAATCAATGACCCGGCCATGACATGAAGCAAAGTTAAGTTGATTATTTTTCAATAACAGCACATCCTGAACAGTTCTATTCTTATAGCAGAGCAATTTGCCAATAAATTTATATGTATTTATATATA
>JANDJT010000168.1:8164071-8196862 GCA_024331685.1 Stegophilus panzeri
CATTTTGGAATAAGGCTGTAACATAACAAAATGTGGAAAAAGTGAAGTGCTGTGAATACTTTCCGGATGCACTGTACGCAGCTGCTTAGGCCGATTTTCTAGGCTCGCTGTTTAGATCATGCAAATAACTTGGCTGTAGTTCATGTCTCTGAGGTTGCCAGATTTTACTTTAGTAGAGGTAGAGGTGTCCAATTTGGGGTTTTTGTTGTTTCAATCATACCTAGACCACCGCCTTAAACACAAGCACTTGCCTTAAATCAGAAGATTTTTTGTTGTTGTTGCAATTTTCTCATAACCATCTGAATAGTGTATACATCTGTAGTCTGTAGAAGGTCTGAATATTGATTTGAACAATTTTGGTATTAAATCTCCAAGTATGCATGCTTAACTCAACTCTGAATGCTGTCTTTATTGCACAGCTTACTAAATGGTAGCGGATTAGCTGTCCCAGAAGGATGACGAAATTCGGTATCCCCACCAATGTTGCTCATAACTGCTAGATTTGTCCCTTAGACTGAATCGTCAACTGAAGACTGTGATCTAGCAAACACCTCTGAATACAAGAGGCCATAGTACACAGGCCATGTATGCCTTTAAGAGGAAATTGTTCTAAAAAATGTATTCATCTTATTCGCTAGACCCTTTGCATTGTCCATCTTCTATTATATTGACCTTTCTTCAGGGATCACTGAACAGCAGCAAATTTCCATCTACCCTGAAGGTTTATTTGGCAGCTATCACAGCAACACAACAACATATTTTAATAATAATTAAGACAACAGAAAGCCAAAAATCTTGCATAAGTATTTCACCTAATGATGGGATGATGGGAAGTGTTGGGTTTGTGCCACATAGCGTTCCCCATAATGGCCAAAAAGTTCTTATCTGACCAGAGAACCTTCTTCTTGGGGAGTTTGCCACATGCTGTTTGGCGAACTCCAAATGTGTTTTCTTTTTTTTTTTTTTTTTTTTTTTTAAACAATGCCATTTTCACTCTTCCATAAAGCCCTGCTCTGTGGAGTAGTTTAAAGTGGTCCTATGGACAGACACTTCCATCTCTGATGTGGATCTCTGCAGCTTATTTAGTGCTATATTTGGTGTCTTTGTTGAATCTCTGATTAATGCCCTCCTTGCCCGGTCTATGAGTTTTGGTGTGTGGCCTTCTCTTGTCAGGTGTGTAGTGGTGCCATATTTTTTCCATTTTGTTATAATGGATTTAATTTGATTGCAATTGTATGGTTTAGGCTTGGAGGTATGATGAACAATTTAAAATTTAGGGTTACCCTGCATCATAAAACATATCCATGTCTGAAGATATATCTTGTCATGTCTGAACATATCCATACTGAAGATGTAATTTGCTATCGAGTTTTAACACTTTATTTGAATGTTGAATTGAATTGGCCCTTTGTGAAACATTCTATAAAAGCATTGTATACAAATTTCATAACCCAATGCTGGTTTATTTATGAATGTCTTAATTAACTTGTATTATTAACTAGTATGTGTGTGCTCTGGTGTACATATGCTGTGTAAGAAAAACAAACAAACAAACAAAAAAAAAAACTAGTTTACATTTGTACAAAATAGGATCTCTGATTACAGCTTCCACAGTGCTCAATTTAAAGCTTACATGTCCAAAATACAAAAGTTTTTTTTGTTTGTTTGTTTGTTTTTATGGTTTTCCTACTTGCTTTTCTTGTTTATAAAGTGTGGCTGCTATCAGGGTTTGTTTTTATGCCAAATTGTTTCATGCTTTACTTGAATGTTCTTGTAAACAGGAAATTGCAGAGCCTCTCTTTCATCTCAAGCTTGCAATGGAGCAGCTGGCAACCAATCAGACGTTCCACTATATACTTGCAACTGTACTCGCCATTGGTAACTGTCTGAATGGCTGCAAGGTGAGATATTATTATATTTTAAATATTTATATTGCCAGTCAAATGTTTCTTATTACAGATGAATCCATATTATTGCCGCAGACAATTGAAGTGATGCAGAATAGCAATTAAATATGGAAACCTAAATCATACATTTACATTTTCAGCATTTGGCAGATGTTCTTATCTAGTCCTGTGTAGTGTCCATCAAAAACATATCCTCATACTAGTACACTTTTGGAACTGTGTGGAACTGTATCATTACCTGTGGAACATGTGGTTAGATGAGGCAGGATGCAGTCTGGGTGTCCCATGTGTGTTTTATTAAGGGCAAACCAAGAAACATCATCAAATTCCATTGCCAGGTTCAAACCACAGGCAGACAGGGACATAATCAATCTATAATCTATAATCATAAACAGTAACACAGGAAAGGTAACCATGGAAAACCAGAAAACAAGGCAGAAAACAAGATTTATACTGTCATGGCCCCCAGGGACAATTCCATCTTTGGCCACTAGAGGGCACCCTGATTGCCTTTGCAGAACTTCTTCTGTTGTCCCCTTCCATTTCTTGTCTTAACCATTCTCATGTGTTTTCATTTTCCTGATTGATTGGTGCTCTATTTAAGTTGCCCGCTTTTCCTCCTCAGTTGCTAGAGCATGGATTCAAGTCAGGTCATGTTTATGTTGGGCTGCTCATGGTTTAGTATGTTTTCATGCACTGTATTTTGTTTATTTATCACTTTTTTCTTAGGGTTTATTTTTTTTTGTAGTTTTCCCAATAATGCCGGTTCCTAGTGTGTCTTCCCTCTTGTTTGTTTTCTTGAGCCTGTTTCATTGAGTCCATTCCCAGTATCTGTTAATAAATCAATAAGTTCTGCAGTTGCATCTGCCTCCATGGACTCACATCATGACCAATGCAAAAAGCAAAATAAGACTTTGCAACAAAACAAAGAAACAGCAGGGTACAAATTGTCAAACTAATCACGGGCTAACCTAAAACAGGTAAACACAGTGGGTAACAGACCAATCAGGGGCAGGGCCAAGACCATAAAAGAAGTCAAAACAAAATGTGTACGGCCGTGTGAAGGGAGAATCCACTGCTGCATCTCAATTTGCCTACTTATATTATGCACTAAAAGTATGTACTCTTTTTGTGAACAAAGTACATACTTTTGAGTGTGTTGCAAAAGAGAATGCAAGTACTGGAACATAACACAACAGAAGAGAATGTTGTTGCCTAGTTACACACATTGTCACCATAAACAAACTTCTTGTTGTGTTTCAGCATTTCTTCATTCATTATTCTTTATTCATTATTCCTTATATAATTTAATGTACAATTCTACCGATTTATTTTTCCAGATTATATTTACACCTCTCAATGCACTCTGGAATTCGGCAAGCAAACACCACAAAACTCCTCCTCCCTTGTGTAAAGAGTTGTGGGCATTATTAGCTGAAAAAGTGTCCATGGATCCACACTTTAAAAATCTACCAGAAGTAGTAGATCATGTGGGTACCTATGGAATACTCATTTCAATATATTACGATTTGTGACACACTAATTCTAGTCTCAGATACTATTTAGGATGGATAGTAGGTGAATTGAGATGCAGCACATGACAAACTGCTCGCTCTAAGATCCTAATGAGACTCATAATTAGTGCTTTATTAAAGGCAGGTGCACTTGGAGGGTAAACCTTTTAAGCCTATAGATAAAAGACTGCTAGTGTTAAGTGTACAGTAAAATATAAATATGTGGTTTGCATAATTGTGCCTACTTTAGGGGGTTCAACATTTTCCAAATAGATTAGCTCTACATTTTTTCCCCAATAATAGTAATTTCTAACATTACTCAGTTCACTAAACATTTATTGATCCATTTTTACATTTACATTGATTATTTAAAAGTACATCATTTAAGCAAAATGTTCCAAATGTAAGGTGTTCCAAAACCACTGAAGTGTATGTTAAATTACACACACACACATTCAGGATACACTATGGGATTATACTATGCGCTTGTGTCATTTGCATATTCTGCTTTTTCAGGCTCGAGGGTTTGAATTGAGCTACCTGGGGAAGCTCTCGCAAGTAAGAGACACACATAGCCGGCAGCCCCTGCTACACCATGTGTGTGTGTTACTCCTCCAACTTTACCCACAATCCTCGGACTTGTACTCTAACATCACTTCTGTCACCCGGGCCAGTAAGGTAGATGTGTGTGCATAGAGAATAAGAGTGTGCATTTCGATTCCATGTCACACAACTTTATACTGTACAGAAATAGAAAACTGGCAAATGTGTTAATAATTTTTTTAATTATTCTATGCTATGCACATTTATATGCATATATCTGTATCTATGTATAATTATCCACTCTGAGATTGGAAAAAGTGTATAATAATATGTGTCTTTTTAAGAAATTAGATGCTTTGGATAGAAGTCCTTCAGCTGTACAAGTTTCAGTTTCCTTTTTTGTATTATATATATACAGTTTGCATTAAGACACAAATTGAATAAATATACATAATAGATATAACAGAAATAGAGGACACTTTATGCATGTTATACCTACAGTAAGCACCTAATGACTATTATACCTATTTACCATCATTACTACTAAATAATTAGCATACTTTGGTCTGTTAGTGTGATTACTTGCAAGTTCAGTCCAGTCTCTCTGCACTGGAGTCCCTTTGCAAAGCATCATGGGAGCAGCTGCATCTGCTGAATAAAGAAGGCATGAAGAAGGGAGCAGGACGAGGAGAAGGGGATGAGCAGAGAGGCATTAGCGAGGCATGCCTCTACCAGAGATTGCCACAATTCCTGAAGGAGTGCAATGAAAGGCTGAAAGTGCTTAGAGCTGTCCATCGTCGAGTCATTAACAGGTAGTCCTAAAGATACAAAAAAATATTTTTGACACATGATTTTAAAAAATTGGCTCAATTTCTCTAGATAATTTAAGGAATGCTTATTTTTTTTTTTAAAAAATCATATTTATTAAAAATATGTCATCCCACCTGCTATGAAGATATCCTCATCTACACATTGTGTGTGTTTTCATAATCTTATATTTAAAGGGGTCATGACATGTTTTTTTAATTATCTTCCCTGAGGTGTAATTATAATATTAGTAAAGTTTTTTGCACAAAAAACATACAATGTATGTAACCACCCACTGCTATGATTGGCTAACATCTTTGCCTATGAATTTATTATCATTTATTAGCTTTATATTTATTAGCTATGAAACTTGCAGGACGTTTTAATGGTACCTGTTATATGTCAAAAGATTAAGGAAATTTGATTTCTCATTAAGATGAAGATACATTGGGTATTTTGAAATAAATCAGTTGTACAACTCTAATGGATAAGATCAAAATAAACCTGCCTGGGTCTATTGCTAAAATCAATCAATCTCTCTCTCTCTCTCTCTGTCAGATTTCACTCATTCCTCTTGTACCTGGGCTACTCACGCTCCATGGTGAAGGAGACAACTGCAGATGCGTTCTGCAAAACCATCAGTGACTTTGCTCTGGAGTATAGAACTGCTCATCATGCCATTCTCCAGCAGAGAGAGAGGGATAAAGAACGGGAGGAAAGAGAGAAAGAAGAAGAAAAAATACGAAAAACATCCGCTTCTACAGCCAAAGCTAAGGCTATTGAAAGCCCGGCTCCAGTGAGAAGGAGTTCTGTTTTATCCCTCCTTACCCTTAGAGGCAATGAGAATACCTTCTTGTCCTTGTGTGCCAGCAACCTTTCAGCAAAGTCACATAGTGACATATGATGCAGTAGCAACACTGCGCTCATACAAGTCATCTTTCCGTTTTGTAATATTTGTGTACTTTTTACATGTCATGAATTCTGTGTTCGAGGCGAGGTTACATCTTGTAATTCTTCGCCTACAAATGGCAAACGTCACCGAAAACACTGCCTCGACTTACAGTTTCAACTCATCAGCTTGCCATAGTGTCTTCTCAACAACCACGTACGTAGTCTTCTCCTTCCCTGTTTATGGAGTGACTTCAAATCAACATGGCTTTGCACACTGTGAACTGTGAAAAGTTCCCCTTCTCTACTTTTAAATTAGTTTATAGCAGCATTGGCTTTATGTCAGTTCATATACAGATGCAGTACTTGGTTAAACCTATAACACTGACCATATTAATAGCTGTTTTGAAAAGGTACAAGCTTGTTGCTAAGCTACTTGCCATTGTATGCTGTTGTTGCTATGCTGCAATTTCAGTCCAAAATGTTGCATGAACTCAGACCTGTATGTGTAAGAGTGCAGTTAAAGAAGCTTACTATGAGCTTTATGTGCTCTTACAGAGCAAACAAAAGACATGCTTTCGGGGAGGAAACGAAGTTCCACTTCCACTTTGCATGTTGAATGTGCTGAGGTAGGAAATGATGTTATAATTAAAATTTGCAAGGCACCATGAATGCAATCATCCTTCTTGCTCATTATTGCACATGTCCAAGCATGCTATGACTACTGATGGGTCCAGAAGATACTTCCAAGCTGATACTGATCTAGCAGTAGTGCTCAATTCTGAAATTTAGTCTGGGTCAGTCCCTGCTAGCTCACCGGTGCCACTAACAGGTTGTAAATTAGCTTTGGTGGCCACTCTTAAAACGGTGGTGGGTCGAGTTAGGTGGTGCTAGGCAACCCACAGCACATTTGCACTATTCCCTTAGTGCCTAGAAGTAAAGACAAGTATTTTATTGAGAGCTTTAAATGTGGATTTGGACAGACAGCTTACCTGCCCATGAACTTCATGGTTTGCGTTCTAGTTAACATGATGGATCACGAGCAGGTTGATCTACACCACTTGCTTGCTGATTAAGTTTCAGACTCACAATACTAGCATGGCCAAGCGGCTCACTATGCAGCTCAACCCAACCCAGTTCTGTGTCAAAGGTGACTAGGAAGGGTTAAATGCTAGAACTCTAGTTACGGATGTATGAACCACAGATAACCACCAGGGTTTCTTGTCATTTAGAACCGGCACTGACCTGGCAAGAATGTTCCAGGGAAAACGGCTTGTATAACAGCGGTATTATTGGAAACAATGCGTTACTACATGACTTTACTGGATGGCCAGAGCATGCATGTCCACATGCACAAGAAGGTACCCTGATGGAAAAAAAAAACAATAGAAACTCTTATAGAATTAGTAATGATTTTAATGGTTATAATGGGAATTGAATTGGTTTTAATGGAAACTGTAATGGTTCCTGTGGTCCCTACTAGTAATTTTTGCTTTCTATTGGTGAGATGTTATGTCTAGTGGATAACATTAAGGTAATAATGGTAATGGTTTTAATGGTTAGCTGATGGTTTATAATAGTTTTTGTAGTGGATAGCATTAGAATTTCTGTGATGGTTT
Organism: Stegophilus panzeri; assembly: GCA_024331685.1. Taxonomy (NCBI): domain Eukaryota; kingdom Metazoa; phylum Chordata; class Actinopteri; order Siluriformes; family Trichomycteridae; genus Stegophilus; species Stegophilus panzeri. The sequence continues at coordinate 8,171,350 of JANDJT010000168.1, forward strand.
CTTTTGTTTTTGTTTTTCAGCAGAGTATCCTGTTTATTCTCACTGCCTCTTGTGGTAACAAGTGGAATTTAAGTTCCTAATTTGATTTAATTTCAAACATTCAAAATTACTGTAGTCTTCTTTTGCATTTATAGTATTTAAAACTAAACTATTGATGGAAACTTGAAACTGAAGTCTTTCTTATAGGCAACAACTAACTCCCTCTCTTTTTAGGATTGCATGGAGCAGTCAATGCTAGAGGAGGTGCTGAACACACCCACATCACCCTCATGTTTTGACCTCAGTCTCCCACGTCACCGCAGCAGGACACCAAACACCAGAGGTATTACCTACACATACTTACACACAGCGACAAAGACAGTCACTCATTTCTGTGTATCCAGTGGAATCGGAAAAAAAAGTCAGTAACATTTACAGGTCTTTTTTGCAGGTTGCTTTCCACAAAGATTGAAGTGGTAAAAGAAATTGTTCAACATGCTTCTGATAACACACAGCCAATGTCTATGTTGTCTAATGAACTTCAGACTAGTTAAAACAAACCTGCTGAGAAATACTTGAAATTCATTGTTCATTCACAGTTAAGCTACGTATTTTTGTTCCATTTGTATGTATCTGCTCAAATATAAATAAATGTTTTCATCAGTAAACTGTCCATCTTCCATCTTCAGTTTGATCAGAATCAGAATTAAACACAGATACTTGCGAAGTGCAAATTGTATGGGGAACTTCTGTTACAGCCGGTGTCAACATACTGCATTCAAAATTCAAATGTAAATATAATATTTCTAGATTTGAAATTACATTTCCAATGCATAAATGCAATGTATGTGGCTCACAATAAACTTTCAACTCAATGACATTTGCATTTATGATTTTGTACACCATAACTGGCATTTCATGTACACATGACCTTGAATGTCGACAAATAGATTTATTTAAAGTTACAGAGTATAGGGATTTTGGTTAAACAAAACAAAACAAAAACATGATTACTGAGTCAGGGGACAATAAATACTCTATAATATGATGTTCATGGGTGCTGTGAGTTGCCCTGTAAATCCTGCAATGGTGATTTACAGTCATCACTGTGTCAAGGGTGTTGAGGTGAAATTTGCGGGAAACTCGTATGCCTACATCATACGTCAGCTCAGTAAATGAGTAAAACGTCATCACACCCCAATATTAGCAGAGGTGTTAAAATCCCAGCAGGGAGAAGGAAAAAAACAGAACTTTACCACAAAAACCCATAGTGTGTGTCAGTGGACGGAATGGCTCGATGCTAACAGCAATGATAAAATATGTACGTGGTTAACCTGATGTTAACCTGCAAACTGCTGATCAAAAATATAAAGTTCTGATTCATAAGCATCCAAGCGCACACTGGTGTACAGACCTTAGACTCAACTAAAGACTTATGTGCTATTCAGAAGTTGTCTGAGAGTTATGCACAATGAGGTGGCGTTTAAGTAATACAGATGCGTGTCTCAGTTGATACACGTCGACGTTTTTTCAATTCTTGAAACAGCAAGTCAGAGTAACAGCATATTGAAAATGCTGGACTCATTTGCACAATAACCAATAAAGTTTGAGTTACACCACTATCTAAACAATCTTGACAGTAGCTAGTGAACTAGATAAATATGAAGAGTTTAGTGAGAGCCTTTTTTTCAGCTGTGTAGGATTATTACCCCTGATGTCAATTTTTTTTTAAAGATTTTCCTAGATATACTATGGTATTAGTGTCCATAACACTAAGGAGCAAGTACAAAATGCTATGAAACATTCATTTTGATTTCACAGGCACCCACTGTTTTTGCACAATATCGGCTCAAGAAAGAAACTGTATTAAATTCAGCACCACTGGCTGACAGTTTGATATGTCACACCGAAAATGTATGCTTTGGGATGTAAATACACCGAAAATACTATGAAATGCCAATTGAGGCCAATAGTAGATGCATACGTTCACACCTACAGTGACTTACAGTGACTTGCAGCGACAAAGCGACTGGAGACCATTCAGTTTCAAAGAGAGCTGGCGACTTCCGGCAACATGAGCGACGCCATCCTTTGGCGGCTAGATGTGGGCGTGTCCAGTGACGCACCAAAGTTTAGAAAAGTTTAACTTTATGCAAATTTGGAGCGACTTGGTGCAACGACTACCAGGGGAACAAAGAGAGTAGCACGTGATCTGTGATCCATCATGCTGCCTGCGAGTCCAGATTGTTTTGTTGTCCCAGATAGAAGGCCGCAACGGCAAAGAGGACACCCTGCTTCTCCTTCATGTCATAGCATATAATGCATATATACACACGTTCTCCCTCCAGAATGTTTCATTTTAGCGACAGGAAAACTGTTTCGTTGTCAAAAGTGGAATACTAGTTGCTCCACCCGCTATGGCAACCGGTAGTAGGAACGCCTGCTGGTAACTTCATGCTACAAGCACTGGCAACTTGCAGCAATAAAATCGCTTTATGTGTGAGTGTAGCTTGATATGTCACACTGAAAGTTATGTTTTGGTATGTAAATACACTGACAAATATTATGAAATGCCAACTGAGGTATTTGAGATGTATAAATATGACACAATTAATTAACAGTACCGTTCTGTGCTAGAGATTGGGTAAGATTTGATAATATTCTAACGCACTGCGCCCCCTGGAGGCTGCACAATCTAAATGCGCTTCGTGTTTGCGCATGCGCACGGCGCCCCCTGGAGGCTGCACACTCTAAATGCGCTTCGTGTTTGCGCAAGCGCACGGCGCCATTTCGTGCCCTAGTCTGTTGTTGCGGTGTGAGCGAGCAGACACCCACTCTGTCTTCAAACAGTACTGCGTCGAATTTTAATCATTTTTAATCTTAAGCTCCCGGTGAGTATTTTGATTCGAGAGATTTTTGTGACTTTTTTTTATTTTTTTGCCTGACTATGAACTTATCTTTGGAGCATATTTTTATTTTTATTTTTTAGCATTTTTCTGGCTGGTTTGGTGGCGTACATTTTGTGATGCAGAGGTAGAACAGCCTGCGAAAGAATTGCTTTGACATGGCGACTTTTTTTTTTTTTTTGGTTTTGTTTTTCGATATTTTTTTCACAGAGTAACTTTTTCGCAAGACTGCTTCCCCATAGATCAGATGTGTTTGTGACGGATCGTGTATTTTTGAAGGTGAATGTAGGCTAAGCATGAACGGGCTCGGTTGTGTTTTCCAAGATGGTCGTTTTCCTCCTCCATGTCTGGAATTAAGAGTCTTAAAAGCGATTTTTTTTTTAGAGCTCGAACTTTAAGTATTTTTACCTCCGACATAACCTACGTAGTCTGTTTTTAATTTGGACATGTCCCGGTGCGATTTGTTTTTAATATATTGCTAATTTTTGGAGGCTCATTGTTGCACTTCTATCCGTTTGGATTTACGTTACTGTGCAATTAAGTCCTTTTTTTTTTTTTTTTTTTTTTTTTTTTTTTTTGAGTCACTGATTTTTGATTGTTTGTGGGACGATTGATTTTTAAAATGGACTGCAGGAGAATAACGTTGTGTTTGCACGGACATGTTAAATTCAGTGATCACGCGTTTCTCCATTGTTGAAATCAATACCTGCTGCGTTGATTAATTAAAACCAAATAAACGAGAATTGTCTGAATATCCAGGAAGGTTTCTTATTGCTTTCAGTCAATGAAAATATTGAGGGGGGAAAAGACGCTTGTCTTCATGGATTCTTGCACATTTTGCTATTCAGTGAGTTTTATAGCCTATAATTAGTCCTGTGTTAAATGCTGTTTTAAAACACTCCCATTGAACTCCCTCACTGTTTTGAAGTGGCCACCGCTTACGTCACGACTGAGTGTCTCCAAAATGGCGAAGGATGGCGCACAACTGGCTAACAAGCTATCAGGGGGAAAAAACACTTTATAATAGAACTATGGTTATCATTAACTATTAAAACAATTAGATACAAATTGGAAAATTGTTAATGGAAACTATTAAGCCAACTAGGAAGCCCCCTCCCCAGTGGGATTAGTTGAAAACAGCATTTGAACATAGTCAAGATTTCACAAATCATAATAAAGTCGACACCACAAAATGAAATGTCATTTGATGTATTTAAGGTGTTTAGAGTCCCAGGTTTTTCGGCAATATTTCCAGCACAAAAAGACCTAAAACAGTTCAGGCATTGGTCTTGTTTTTCTCAGCACAGGAAACTAGTTCACTCTGGTGTGTTTTACCTTTTAATCATCCCATTTCCCCCTCTCTCAATCTTTGCAGTATATCTCACAACAGAAATACACTCCTGGGCCAAATATTAAGCTTTTAATTATCTTAACAAATCATTGGTCAGTAAATCATAAGTAGATAAAGTAAGTTAGTATGGAATAACTTGTCCCTTTTAGTTCATCAAATATTTAAGCCTTGTGGGTAAACTTGCAGACAGCTTCTTTTTAAATATTTTTTTTTTAAAATTTCTAAGCCGAGACACGTTGGTTTTACATTAAACGTTTTAATCATTATCATGATTTTACCTTTGCGTACAAGAAGACTATTATATAAGTGATGAGCATTTCTAGCTTTTCCCCCCACACAGGTCACTGCAGCAAAAGTAAATGAGTTAATGGTGGCACAGGAAGTCTCAGGAGTGCGTTTGCTTAATTCTTGCTAATTTTCTGACCAATGATTTGTTGTTAAGACCACTAAAAGATTAATGTTGTGCCATTTGGGATTTGGCCCAGGAATGTAGGTCTGTAAATTGTAGCTACGCAGCTTGCACTTACACTTTCTTTGTTTACCATAGCCTATGGTTGAGGAATTACAGCCTAGTCAAATGAATTAGGAATTATAGATTTAATTGTGAATATTTGGATAAAACAAGATCTAGCTACAGACAAATTTTTAAACTAGCCAAAAAAAAAGTCAAAAAAGTAAAGAATTCACATTGGGCACATCACGTCAAAAGTCACATGAATGTAGAAGTAAATTGTTTAACGTTTAATAATTAAATAAATAAGCCTAATTCGAGACACTCACGCCCCTCTCTTGTCCAACGTGATCAGACTATCCCATTTACTAATTACTCGCCTGTTGCTCATTACCTTCTCAGTTTCCTGTAAATGTTCCTCCTGTTTGTAATTCATACTGCTGCACGGGATTATATAATAGATTATAAAAACATGACAAGGAAATCAGCTCCATATGCCGCCATAGTAGGTGCACGGCTATTTAAACATATTTGCCAAACTGTCATGAGGGCATTAATAATACGGGCTGGATGTAAAGTGGCCAAAAAGCAAAAGAATATTGCTTCGCCTTTTTTGTGCTCGAGGCTTCACTACTAAAGCTGTTTGGTCCGTAGCGATCTGCCAGCTGTAATTACAAACCTGTGATTTGAAATAAAGTTCACAGTGTACAGAAAATGTAGTTTTGTGATTCGAATGGATTTCTATGGAGTCTATCCTTCATGTATGCGAGCAAGAGGGGGTAAAATAGACAATGTAAAACAAGGGCAGGCGTGAGTTTGACACATCTCTGATGTACCTTTAATGCTTGTGAATTAGCTGGTCTGTTGTGATTGAGCCTTTACTCATCCTACAGCTCTTGTCAATCCAGTTCTATAACTAGTTTCTTACTAATAGTTGTAGCTTTTGTGGCAAATTTGCTATAGACTGCAAACGAATATTGGACTTCTGATTTTCTTTTTCTGCCATTTTATTCTGAATGGTTTGAGTCTGGCTGGTCAATATTTGAAATAGTTGATCTTGGGACAGCCTTGGTACCAATTTGAATTTGGTTACATTAGCTCTCTCTTAACCTTTACCCAAACTGCTTAGCCTGTTTTTCAAATTAGCATTTTATATACACCGTTGTAGTGTAGTAGTCTATCGTTGGTGAATAGTTCTACCTCACTTTTTTGTTTAAAAATTGCAAATGATGATTGTAGAGTGGCTGCACAACTAATGGTTGTTCTTACCATACCACTTGTAACTTTTTTTTTTTTTTCTTTTCTTCTTAATTTTGTCTGTACAGTAATAGTGGTTTGAAGCTCTTTTATGAAATAATGTATTACAAATGACCCATACTTGAATGCAACATGACAGAGCAAAATACTATACACTGAAATAAAGTAGAGAATGTGATTATTATTGTGGTATCACAATCAATCCCTCCAGGAGTTTGTAATTTTATGATTGTGGAAATCAACGAAAAATTAAGGAAAATCCAGTATTTGGAGGAGCTTCCCATTTTTCAAAATTACAGCAGCTTTGGGCCAAGACGCATTGTGTGACATCATCACGGAGCACATTTTGCCAAAGCCCTTTTCAATTCACATGCATCGAACATGAGTACAGTGAAAAGGTCTCATTTACCAACAAACATCACTGTGAAAGACTGTGCAAAACAATTTTGTGTAATTGTGATTTCGCCAATTCAAGTAGGTTTCCGCAAAACTCATCGCAAATTGCATCAAAAAAAGGGAAAAAAGCCGCAGCAAAATCTAGTATTTTTGTATGGATTGCCCAGTTACCCCATAGTGCAATGCTACTTCTAATCATAGGCTCATAATATTGAAATGTTTTGCATTGAAATACTGACTTTTTACACATCGCATGTTAAACACCACAAATATATCACAACATAGTAGTTGTTAACTTCTTCAAAATTTAGTTCTTCAGCGTTTAGTACTTGGCAATAAATTAACACTCCAACACAGAGCTGTCATATCGAATTAAAGAATGTCTAGATTTTCTTCATTAAACCTGAACTATCAATTAATAATTAATTAGACTGAATCAGGATGAACAGAATTTACCTCACGTATACTCATACTCAGACCTTCAGAGCATCCAATTATGACCTATAGTCAATTGTCCCCATCTGATTCTCTCTTTTGTTTCTCCCCTCTTATCACTGATGCAGGTCTCTTACACAGCTTCAGTTTGTAAGTTTTTATTTCTGTTCACCTCATGCAATTACAAATTACTACTTGTTTCCTCTTGTTTGTCTGTGAGCTTCTACCTGTAGTACATTTCAATAGGCTGTGCAGTTACGCTAAACACCCATAGTCCCCACCTTCCCATTAATGAACCCAAGGTTGTAGAAAAATAGTTATTTGAAAATAATTAATGCCACATAATATTGAATCTTAGAGATGTTAAAATTAGAAAAATTATTCAAGATTCAAGCAATAAATTTTTTTTAATGATATTCAAATATTTAACTTGTTGAGCTTTGTATCAACTATTAACAATGTTTTATTTAATTTTTTTATTTAAATTTTTTACATGATGCACAGTAAGCCTGAGTATAGTAATAGCTTTTTTCCATGTATAATATCATTTTTTGAAGTAAATATAAGAACTGAGTGTCCTGAAAGTAACATGTAAGTAGTTTCCAGTTTGCAGTAACTACTTTTCCCCCATGTGGCTAAATTTCAAATAATGTTATTTGGTGCGCATTGCATCTATGTAGTTAATACAACACCATTATTCCTTATGTAGTGAGGAAATGTAGTGACAAGGAAGCCTAATTGTGCAAATTACTTATCTTAGTCCCAGACAGCATAACAAATGACATTTAGGTATCTATCAGCAACAGGAAAACATTACTTTAAGTAAACGAATAAAAAACATCTGAAACATTGGGGTTTTTTTTTCTCCTCCGCATAGCAGTAAGTGTTCTGGTTAAATTTTATCACAGTATATTTTAAAATGATCATGGAATGATGTCCCTTCAGTTTCACAAGAACCATATTTACAGTGGTGCTTGAAAGTTTGCGAACCCTTTAGAATTTTCTGTAGTGCTAAAAGTAGACAAAGAGAACCCAATTAAACAGGTGTGAGAAAAATATTATACCTGGACATTTATTTATTGAGGAAACTGAGCCAATATTACATATGTGAGAGGAAAAAGTATGTGAACCTCTAGGATTAGCAGTTAATTTAAAGGAGAAATTAGTCAGGGATAACAATTGGTTGCGAGTGAGCGCTTAAAGAACAAGGATCTATCAAAGTCTTCACGACACGTGTTTGTGGAAGTGTATCATGGTATGAGAAAAGGAGCTTTTTGAGAACCTCTGAAAAAGAGTTGTTGATGCTCTTCAGGCTGGAAAAGATTACAAAACCATCTCTAAAATGTTTGACTTCACCAATCCACAGTCAGACATGTTGTTTACAAATGGAGGAAATTCAAGACCATTATTACCCTCTCTAGGAGTAATCTATCAATAAATATCACTCCAAGAGCGAGGTGTGTGAAACATGGTGGTGGTAGTGTCATGGTTTGGGTCTGTTTTATTGCATTTGGGTCAGGACTGCTTGCCGTCATTTATGGAACAATGAATTCTGAATTATACCAGTGAATTCTAACAAACTGTCAGGACATCTGTCCATGTAGTGAATCTCAAAAGAAAGTTGGTCATGCTGCAAGACAATAACTCTAAGCACAGAAGTCATTCTACCTAAGAATGGTTTAAAAAGAATAAAGTTAATGTTTTGGAATGGCCAAGTCAAAGTCCTGACCTTAATCCAGTAGGAATGTTCTGGGAGGACTTGACGCAAGCAGTTCATGTGAGGAAACCCACCAACATCCCAGAGTTGAAGCTGTTCTGTACTGAGGAATGGGCTAAAAGTCCTCCAAGCCGATGTGCAGGACTGATCAACAGTTACTGGAAAAGTTTAGTTGCAGTTAGTCTTGCTGCGATAGTTGGTGTTCCCAGTGTTACATGGTGTTCGGTCACACACCGATTGCATCACTTGCCCACTGCGGCAACGCCCCTACTGTCGCTTTGGTTTTTTTTTTATAGTAATAAAAATAACTTGGTTCAGTTAGAGAATGGATGCTACAATTTAAAACTGAACGTGTCTGTTCAATTCAGCATGAGCTGAATGAGTCGTAGCACAGATCACACTTCATTTATCATATTACAAGGGTGAGGCGAGCTGACTGACAAGACGATGGCGGAAAATTTGATTTTTAAAGTTCTATGTTTAATATAAGTGAGTTTGTCATTGTACTATTTTGTTGTTGTTTTTCATTAAGTATAATAATTAACCCACCATTCAAGCAACTGCTTGAACCCGAATTGCCACTAATTCGAAAGCGAAATTAAGGGGATTCATAAGTGATTTAAAAGCCAGGGGGAAAAGAGGGGAACAACAGTGCCCCACACCCCCGTGATACCAGTATTACCAGTGTTGTCACATGTCGGTTAACTGGTGGGAAAATTTCCTCACAGTCACATCCCTAGTTACAGTTATTGCTGCACAAGGGGGTCACACCAGATACAGAAAGAAAAGGTTCACATACTTTTGCCACTCACAGATATGTAATATTGGATCAGTTTCCTCAATAAATACCAGTGACCAATTATATTTTTTCTCTCATTTGTTTAATTGGGTTCTCTTTATCTACTTTTAGCAAAATCTGATTGTTTTAGGTCATATTTATGTAGGATATAGAAAATTCTGTAGGGTTCACAAACTTTCAAGCACCACTGTATTGGCAGACGAAAATAAATGGGTACATTTCTGAACACTGCATTTTAAAAATTAGACTGACTATATACTATAATATTTAATATTATAAAAATAGCTTTTAAAAAATAGTTCTAAAAATATAAATGTATAAAATTAGTGTGTTGTATTTTTTTGCAACAAACAATAACACATGATAACTAAAAACACAAAAGTCAAGTTAAATAAAATTCCTTTTTAAAAAAACAAAACTACTTATAAATTTTTTGCAAAGATCCGGATAAGCAACTAGCATGACTTTATGGCAACAAGTTACATTTTAATGCTTAACCATAGTGGTGATAATTTGTGTTGTATTTGTGCTTCACATTGCCACTATTGGCATAGTTCTCTGTCCAAGCAGCTTTAAACATTGCTTTTGTAGTCAACTTTAAAAAAAAAAAAAAAAAAAAAAAAAAAAAAAAAATGAGCGGGTAAATAAAATAAAAATCTACGAAAGTGTGAAAACTCTCCATGTTCTGACCTGACGTCTTTAGTCCTGTAGCTAGTCTCTCAGTCGATGAGCTACGTTTAGCTAAACCATTTACATAAGTGTGCATGATTGAAGCCAAAACAGAGGATCTGCTACAGAAGCTAAGCTGGTTTGTGTTTAGAAATTAGAGTTGTTGAAATATGGCCAGTTAAAAAAATAATAATAATAATAATTTTAAGTTAATTGGCCTTGCTACAGTGTTTTGTAAGTGCTTGTTACTTTGCTGGGCCTGCATATGGACCGCGGTCTGCTAGTTGATGACAACAACTCATTTTCTTTGTTGGATATTTAAATGTTTTATATATTTTTTGCAACGCATAGTGCATCACTACGCAATGGTTTTTTTTTTTGTTTTGTTTTTTTTTTGTCTATGGTAGTATATAATTCTAGACTTACAGTAAGTCTTATGTAATTTAAACTCAAATGCCGGTATACATGGAGATGGCCTGTAATGTCCATTTTTCATCAGAGATGTTTGCTACTATGGATTTTATTTATTAAAAAATGTCTAAGCATATGTAAAAGTCTGAATGTTGTTTTGTCCATTGATAGGGAATCTTTGTGGAGACAACCGTGATGCGTCTAAGAATAGATTATTTTTCCCTTCTTTGATATTTAGTGTGTAGTTGCATCATATATTGTGTTGCTTTTATACCAGCTGATTAATTGCTATAATTATCAGCACATGACTATTTACAAAATAGTCTAAAGCATTTGGTCTAAAATTTCAGACCGCTTGACAGTGAAGAAACAGTTCCAGTGAATATCTAATGGCAGGTAGCTGTTTTGGAGAAACGGCACCATATATGATGCACTGTGTGTGCTACAATTGGGTGACTTGGCTGTTCTGTTTTGACTCCGATTATATTTAGGATGTTCACACTGTGTTCCAATATTGCTTTTAATATGCCCTCGATGATGTTGCTTTATGACTGTTATGTATCACCCTCTACATCACGTGGAGGAGGCAGAATGCACTTTGTCTTGAGCAAGAACAATGGCTTCAGAGAATTCCTTGCCAATTTATAGTATATTTTTAATATAGTTGTATTTCTAACCAGCTAGTGTTTACATAGCAAGGGCATGTCAAAAGCACTGTTGGTACACAGCCAGAAAAGATCTACAGTAGCCTAAACTCATCAATTTTCTGTCTTTTTTTCATTCATACAACAGTAGTCATTGCTTCATTCTGCCACTGGGTGGTGGTAGTGCTTCCTGTGTCTGGGTTGTTGGTTTGACCTTGCAAAGGGGGAGGGGGGTGGTGTTAACATGTCACTGCCACTCAATGCGTGAAGGTGAACATCCACCTCCCTTTTACCCTGAATGCACTGCTGAGCAACAGCTCACCAGTGGACCAATAATGACCCCTCTTTTCTCCAACAGAATCAGGCAGACAGACGACTCGACCCGAATAACACAGAATGGAGTGAGTGACTATTCCCCCCTCCCCCTCTGTATACTGAATTGCATACAAATACTGTATATAAAACCCTAAATGCATTCTAATGTATAGAACATCCCACACACTCCCTGTAGATTTAAGGATCATTTACAATTTATTCACAAACACAAAGAACTGCAATGCTTGTATTCTAATGCTGTTCATTCACAATGAAATGGCTCACAATGTAATGTGTAAAGACCAAAAAAAAAAAAAACAGGCCATGCTGTTATATGAAAATAATCAACAGTCAGGTGATGAGGCCCAACATGATTTTTGGTATTTTCCAATAACAGCATGTCCCAAAGTGTTTTATTTCTCTTATACCACAGCATTTCTGCCAACATTTAAATAATTACATCTTACATTTAATCTGTTTATGATTATATTCATGTTGTGAAAACAAGTTACTAGCTAATTTACTGTTGTCACATTTTAGCAGCTATAAAAGAAAGACTTCCCTTGCTTTCTCTTAAAAGTAATAAGATAAAAACAAAGCGTGTTGCCGAGTACGCATCGTTCTCTATCCTTACTATCCTGTAAGAGGAAATGTTACAGATCTGACACTGGAGACTCCTTCCGATAATGTTCAATAAACATTTCCTCACAGAAAACCTTACCATATCAATGTTTATGCGTTTTTCTTTGTTAAATACCACTGCAATTTTAATTCATTTACTGTTAGACATAGATGGTTCAGCTCATCCCTGTGAAATATCGTTAAGTATTGAGTCGATGATGTATTAGAACGAGCATGTTGATGTAAAGCTGTGATTCTGAATTACATCCAGCACTACCGTCAGAGCTGCTGTTGTAGAAAATTAACCAACACTTTGATATTTGAGAACTCAACTGCACTGTGGTATAAGCAAAAATATTTACACTGGGTTATATAAATATATAAAGATAAAATATACTTTTCTGAGAATCTGGATGTCAGTATCTTTAACACTGACTGGTTCAATTGGTGACAAGCAACTAATCATATCATATGTTAGTATTTAAAAAAAAAAAAAAAAAAAAAAAAAAAAAATTCTACCGAATGTTGTAGAAATTCAATAAAAGTTGTCATTAATCTCTATAGTGTTTCACAGTTTTAGTTGCCATGTGGCAATTTTTGCTGGTGCTTTATTAGCAACCCTAAACACAGTCCCTCCAGGATTTTGCAATCACAGAACTTAACCCAAAATCAAGAAAACTGCAATATTCGCAGGAGCTTGCGATTTCCTTTTTTTTTTACTACAGATTTTCCATGGATTTGGGCCAAGACAACATGCCATGTGACCTCACAATATGCATTCAACCAAAGCCCCCTCCAATTCAAGTGTGTCGAACATGAATACAACTAAAAGGTCTCATTTACTAATAAACATCAATGCAAAAGACAATTCAAAACAATTTCATGCAATTGCAATTTCGCCAATTCAGATAGATTTCAACAAAAAACTTTTGGAAAAATTGCATCACAAATTTTTGACAAAAGCTGCAGCAAAATCAAGCATTTTTGGCTGCAACAGTCACAAAAAAACTGTTAAATCCTGTACGGACTGCAAAAATACTGTTATTAAAGGGGTATACATTTTTTTTATTTATTTATTTATTTATTTTTTTTTTTTTCTCTTTCATATTTCCCATCCCTTATACAAAGACTTTGGTTGCTTTAAAACATGCCTGATGTGATGAAGTGCTTCCAAGTACCAAACAAATCACTAAAATTCAATAAAATGTGTCCATTATTTAAATTTGAAATCATTAAAAATTTACTCTTCATACACATCTCAGGCCTGATTTTACCAAATGTTTGTGTGTAAAAACTTGAAGAAAAAAAAAAAACCAAAGTTTATGTAAACTTGTAAATACGAACCAAAAATGTCCAAGCTCACTTACCAGCAGGGTCTACAGAGGATTGTGTCTTTAAGGAGTTACCCAAATAACTTACAGTCCCCTCTGAAACTATTGGAATAGTAAGGCCAATTGATTTGTTTGCGCTACACACCAAAGACATTTAGATTTGAGAGCAAAAGATGGAAATGAGATGAGTTTAGGATTTTGGCTTTTATTTCCTGGTATTTACATCTATTCTGTTAAACAATATAAAACATAGAACCTTTTGTACCAGACCACCCAATTATTAGGTGAGCAAAAGTATAGGAACAGAAATCTTTAATTAAATTAATGTAAATAACACATAATATTTTGTTGCATATCCCTTGCTTGCAATAACTGCCAAATCACCAAAGTCCTTTGTTGAGTTGGCTGTGTGTTTTGGATTGTTGTCTTGTTGCATGATGAAGTTCCTCCTGATTAATTTGGATGCATTTCTCTGTAAACTGGCAGACAAAATGTCCCTGCAAACTTCTGAATTCATTCTGCTGCTGCATCATGAGTTCCATCATCAATAAAGATTAGTGAGGCTGTTCCAGAAGCAGCCATGTAAGCCCAAGCCATGACGCTACCTCCACCTTGTTTCACAGATGAACTTGTATGTTTTGGATCATGAGCAGATCCTTTCTTTCTCCACTTTGGCTTTTCCATCACTTTGGTAGAGGTTAATCTTGATTCCAGAACTTTTGTGGCTCATCTCTGTATTTCTTTGTGAATTCCAATCTGGCCTTTCTGATTCTCACTGCTGATGAGTGGTTTGAGTGGTGAAACCTGAAGGCTAAAATCAGGAGTAGATGTTCAGAGCCATTTATTGTTTAAACAGTCAATCTAACAGGACACACCTGGTTAACAAGAAACACGTCAGTAACATGTTTGCCTACAAATTGGGTGGTCTGATACAAAATGTGTTATGTTCTGTTGTTTAACACATCTACAAATAAATACCAGGAAATAAAAGCTGAAATTCTAAACTCTTTTCATATTCATCTTTTGATCTTCAGCTTGCAGCAAAAACAAATGAATTTGTGTCATTTGCAGTCACAGTGTGTGTGAATCTGAGAGAGGCTATAGTGTGTGCAAATCAATACAACTGAAGGGGGGACATTGCATTTGCAGTAGCCCATTTTCCACCATTTGGAGGGGGGGGGAGAGGGTTTATCAGTGACCGCCTTAAGATTACCATGATGGTCATTGACATGCAATCACTTACTCACTTATTCTTCATATCAACAACAAAACATCCACTCACAAATTAGTAACGAGGGCCTCAGAATTGTAAATCTGTGTTGATGTTTTATGTAAAATGTTCACTTCTGACAGGATTCTACAATGCATAAAGCAAGAGAGGAATCATGCTACATTAGTACATTTGTTCCCCAACTGTTGTGCTATTCTTACCGTTTTATAATAGTACCCGATGAAGGAAATGTAATCTTATAACTGCCTGAGCTTTGTTTTACTGTGCTGTGCACATGTTAATGCTATGTATTAATGCTGTTGAGGGCATTTTGGCTCAAAACTAATTGCAGCACATTTTAAGCCCAAACACACACAAGCAAACAAAAAAAAAAACCCCAGCAAATTCAGAAATGCAACTGCAGAGTCAGCAACAAGTTCAATGACACAACAAAACCAAGCGTACATCAAAGTCGAAAAGGAAAAAAAACAGCAAAACCAAAACACAACAGCAAATTCAACATTAATGCAAAATAGAACACGTAAGTAGTTCGTGAACATCGCACGCTCGTAACTACGTGCGATTGCCGTATGTATGTAGTATCACAAGGAAAAACAACTACTTAAGTACTTAAGTTATAACAAGTTAAATTAAGTTAGCAAGCAAGTTTAATGTGAAGTTACCCACATTATATGTTAATAACCTGGCTTCCTTTAGGTTGGTTTTCAGCGTTAATGTACTCAAATTAATGTCATGCAAAGTTGAAGGTGTATAAATTATCATACAAATAAAAACATCTATAGATTCTTTTAAGCTTGTATGTGTTCCATTTACCACCACCTCTCAGTCTGATGTGAGATTGGCTCCATCAGCACAGAGCATGTGATGTACACTAAGGACCTGCGTTCTCCATTTTGTGTTAATGTTACTGAATTACATAAATTGCATAACTATGAGATAAATCACTATTCTATCTGTACACCGTTTTAATGTCTGGGGGGGAAAAACAAACTTCATTTTGGTGTTTTGTGGGGGATATTGTTTTACTACACTGTTTTTCAATTCTTCACATGTAAGACTAAAGGATGATGTGTTAACGTGAAAATCTCAAAATATATAGTTCACAAATTTTTATGTAGTCTTAAATAAAATTGAAATCACCTGTGTGATTTAGAACACTTCCCATTGTAAATTATTTATGTAGTTTCAAAGGGAAAATGTTATTATTATTTATTTTTTTATTATTTATTTTTATTATTATTATTTATTTAATTTTTTTTACTTTTTTTTTTTTTTACAGTTGCATAAAAGAGAGAGGAGTTATCCAAATCTGGGAGAAATAGCGTTCAAATACCTGAAGCGTTTGCAAAACCCAGTAATGATGCTCTGTGGTGTCTTTTATGTGCTAATTACTGCTCATGGCTATTTTAACCTGTACTAAAACTTTGTTGCTTTGTTAGTGTCCTCATATGAGGTAGGTTCTTTATCTGTAAATATGTACTTTTAACATAATTCTTTTACCTTCAAGCTCACAGTAGCTCAAACTACAGTAGCTCGACCAGTGAGCGGACCTGGTGGAATTGCTTTTTAGCACTTTTGCTAGCCTAGTTATATCCACCCCAAATAGTCATACTGGCATCTATTCTCTTTCCCATACCCTCCTCCGTGTCCCCTTCCTTGCCTCCCTCCACTCCTACGTAGTCTCTCGCCAACTACAAGCAGCCTGATGGCGAGTAACGTGACCAACAAGACGGACCCACGCTCTCTCAACTCGCGCGTCTTCATCGGCAACCTGAACACCATGCTGGTGACCAAGGCAGACGTGGAGGCCATCTTCAGCAAGTACGGCAAGATTGTGGGCTGTTCAGTGCACAAGGGCTACGCCTTTGTCCAGTACTCGAATGAGCGGAATGCACGTGCTGCCGTGGACGGGGAGGATGGACGAATGGTCGTTGGACAAGTCCTGGGTAAGGACGGCCCTGATTTGGTTTGCTCCCAACACCTGTTTTGTTTTAAGAAAATAAAACAAGTAGACTGCTCTTCAGAGCCAAGGTCCAAAGCCAATGGGTGTTGGGCATCTTTGCTATAGAGATGATAGACTTGTACCCAAGAACTGGTGCTGTAATCAAAGACTGTTCATCCCAGGACTCATAATCTCATCCATACACATGGATCCAATGTATGTGCTGTAAAACGCAAGCAGTGTTGTAGTTGAATGCTACAAACCCCATTGTCATCCCTGTGATTAGCAGCAAGCTGAAGATGGAAGTCACTTTCCCTTATTTCTCTCATTCCTCTAACACAAAGGCATTTGTGCAGCTCCTGGACCATTACTGTTGATTATGCAGCATTCAGGCTTTAATGGATTCTATCTCATTTTCCTTTATAGATTATGGATCCTGGAAAATTGTTTCAATTTCTAAATTACATTTGAATCTGTAAACATAATGAGCTTATTCTTTTGCAGATATTAACCTGGCCGGTGAACCAAAGCCTCACAGATCTAAGACTATCAAGCGCTCAGCAGGAGATATGTACAGGTTTGCATCATTTCATGTTTTTTTGTTTGTTTTTTTTTTTTAATTCATTCATTCATTCATTCATTCATTTATTTATTTATTTATTGCTGTTGCAAAGAGTTAACCCCTTGCCTTTCTCCTTTTTTTCTGCAGCCCTTCGATTGAGCTAGACTATGACTTCCAGCGAGATTACTATGACAGGTGAGCACTTTTCCGCCCTCATCTTTCTGAATCTTGTTTGTATTTAATAATTTATGGATAGTGAATATAGTTCATGTTTTCACATGTTTACTGTCTATCCAGTTCACCCAGAAAGTGTTGCTAAAGCTTTTTCTTTTTAGTCTTGTCTGACTTTAGCACTGTCTGACCAAACATACACTTTTATTTGAACCAAAACTGCAGTCAAAATCTTAGCCCATTTAAATCATCCATTCACACTTTATGTATGTTGTGAGCTATATAGATGGATGACAAAATTAAAAGAAAAACAGGTGTTTTTAAGGTGTTGGGCCACCACAATAGGTGTTGCATATGATTTACATTATTTTCATCCTCATCAAACCATTCAGAGAATCCTCGTGACCTGTGGATGGGGCAGGGTTATCTTGGAAGACTCCCCATCAGGAGAGAGAAATGTCTCAAGATTGGATAATGGGGATCAGTTAGTTTTAGGTTAACTTTATATTGAGTTGTGGTGACCTTTTCTTTATAAGGCACAGGTTCTCACCCTGAGATGTGGATTGGAATGCAGTTTTTACCATTCGTTATTTATAATGTAGTTCTTCTGCATAAAAACTTTATTTAACTGCTATAGATTTTAATTAAACTAACAATTTTTTTATTATTAAAATATAATTAGCCTTAATTCAGTTTGGAGCTTCTCTTAAGTACATTTTACACCAGACAATATCTGCACCATAGCCAACAATAACAACTTGTCAATAAAAGCCTTAATTTTTTTATTTTTTATTTTTTTTTTTAAACCAAGATTAATTTTGTCATGGTTTCTAACTAGATTCACTACATAATACAATACACTATATTGTCAACATTTTGTGGACACCAAACCATCATGCCCATATGTGGGTCTTCCCCAAACTGTTTCCACAAAGTTGGAAGCTCACAATTGTATAGAATGTCTTTATATGCTGTAGCATTACAATTTCCCTTCATTGGAACTGAGCAGCCCAGACCTGTTCCAGGATGATAATGGCAAAGACATGGTTTGCCAGGGTTGGTGTAGAAGAACTCGAGTGGGCTGAACAGAGCCTTAACCTCAACCCCACTGAACACATTCAGGATGAACAGAATGTGACCCCATCATCGGGAACCAGAATAAACACAGATATGCTGTTTATTGACTGTTCCTGTTTTGTTCTGTTTTAAACTGTGTGAACTGGCTGAACTCTGACCGTCACCACTGTGCACTATTGATTATGTTTGATGGGCACCGAGTTCCTTGATAAAATCGAAGTGCACTGTTCTCTGACAAGTCAGAAATGTGACTTAGCTGAAAAGTGATTATGCTACACTGACATAATGCTTCTGAAATGCATATGGTGAGTTGTAAGTTAAACATTGTGTGTTTGTGGTGTTAGGGTGTATTCGTACCCCTCACGGGTGCCTCCTCCCCCTCCCCCGCTCTCCCGCGCAGTCATTCCCTCCAAGCGGCCACGGGTCAGTGTGAGTGGCAGCCGCCGTGCCAAGAGCAGCTTCTCCACCAAGAGCAGCCAGAGAACCTCCCGCACCAGTTAGTACTTAATCACACACACACATACAGTATATACACGTGTATACGCACAGCCACAGTGTCTGCATATAGGATAACTGCCATGGCTTTGTCCACTATTCCCAAGTTTTCTATTAAGACGTGTTGTTTGTGTCTGTGTGCATGGGTTTTGGTTGTGTGTGTGTGTGTGTGTGTGTGTGTGTGTGTGTGTGTGTGTGTGTGTGTAGTGAGAGCTGATGACCTGCAAACAATCAAGAAGGAGCTGACTCAAATCAAACACAAAGTGGACTACCTGCTGGAAAGCCTGGAGAGGATGGAAAGAGAACACAGCAAGAAATCAGGTACTACACACACACACACACACACACACACGTCTCATCTCTGTGTGATACACATACACAACACACTGTTCTTGTTTATTTTTATTTTTTTTTGTCTGTGTCTCGTGTCTGTCTCTCTCTCTCTCTCTCTCTCTCTCTCTCTCCTGCCACACTTATTTTGTCATGCTTATAAAGTTACAATTAAGTGCAAAAGTGTGTATGCCTGCAGGAGAAATTAAGACAAAGAATGTATTTTATAGCAGCAACAAAAAACAAAAAACAAAAAAAAGATATTTTACTTAGTCAATCGGTATCAATTCAAAAGATTGGATTCCTTTCCTGAATGTGATATAAAAGTTCTTCGAACTGTTCTCATAAATACTTTTATAACTCCACAAATTTCATGTTACAATACATTTCTTTTAACAAATCAGTTAGGGGATCTACTTTATTCACATCAGAGCACCATCCCAAGTATGAAGCATGGTGTTGGGAGCATCAAGATGTTGGGCTAGGGGTACCCAACCCCAGTGCATCATAGGTTTCCTGTAAAAGGGACTGGTGCACTTATATATGGAATCATGAGAAAGGAGGATTATCTAGATATACTGAAGAAAAACCTCAAGACATCAGTGAGAAAGTT
Source organism: Stegophilus panzeri (assembly GCA_024331685.1). Lineage (NCBI taxonomy): Eukaryota > Metazoa > Chordata > Actinopteri > Siluriformes > Trichomycteridae > Stegophilus > Stegophilus panzeri. The sequence goes on from JANDJT010000168.1 coordinate 8,191,053, forward strand.
ATCATTTGGTCATAGCTGGGTCTTCCAGCAGGGCCGTTATCCTAAGCACACCTCTAAAGATGGCTTAAAGATAACAAAATGAAAGCATTGGAGTGGCCGTCACAAAGCCCTGACCTGAATCCAGAACTGAAAAAGTGTGTCTGAGCAAGGAGGCCCAGAAACCTAACACAGTTACACCAGTTCTGTCAGGAGAAATGAGCTAAAATTCTGGCAAAGTATTGTGAGAAGCTTGTGGAAGGCCCCTAGCATTTGTTTCAAGTTCAAGCTATTAAAAGGCAGTGCTACCAACTAATAACAGTGTATGTAAACATTTGACCTACTGAAAATCTGATATAGTAAATAAAAGCTGGAATAATTTGAGTAATTAATGAATTAATTACTCAGTATTATTTTTGAAGTGATCTCTTGTGGAAATGAAATATACACCATAATTACCTTACACAGGAAATGTAGGGTAACATGAAGTGTGTGGGGTTTTGAAAAAGTAAGTTTGAATGTATGCAAATGTTTGGCATCAACTGTGTGTACCGGGTATTGTTTGTGTGTAATGTTCTGATGTCCCCATCACATTCTTGTGTTTAGATGGGAAGAGCATTAAAGCAGAGGAGACATCCCCCCAGCATCCCAGCATGAAAAAGGATAGAGAGAATGCGGAAATCAACGACTACGAAGAAGAGGGTGATTTGGAGGAAGAGGAGGTGTGTAGTGGAGAGATGAAGTGGGGATAGAACAAAGAAATTGGTATAGAAGGGTGGTGTTTGAGTTACAATTTTAGTGTGTGTGACTTGTATGTGTGTGTGTGCCCATAAAGATCAAGAGTCAGGGAAGGGAGGAAGATGAAGAGGACGATGATGGAGAACAGGAGGAAGGAGAGGATGACGGAGACAGCACTAACGGAGACCACTCTTAAACCGCTCGTTCTTATGCAAACACACAGACTTTACGCTGAAATATGTGGGTGTCTAAAATTACGCGCCACACAGCATGCATGCATTCTGTTAAATCCACAAATCTCGGGTGAATAAGTAAACAAATAATCGTACAAACGAAAAATCAGATCCTCTTCAGAACACAGCTACATTCTCATTTTTCCGCCATTCCACAGTTTTCCTAATACAAGTATCAGCTATACTTTTTTTTTTTTTTTCCTCTTTTCCTCCTCCTTCCATCAGCAGGCTTTAAAGATTGTCGCACTTCCATTCCTAACCAGTTAGTGGCAGTGGCAGTGTCACTCACTATTTCAGTTGTAAAGTTCAACTGGATTTGATTCTAAACTGATTTTATGGGGTGAGTAGGTCTGAGGTTTCACATCACCAAGAAAAAATTTAGCTTGTACAGTATATACTTTTACTTTTAAATTTTTTTTTGTCTTCTGTTTTTTGTTGTGAGTCTAGTGACATTAAGTGGAGGACTGATTTTCAGAGACATGTTTGTTGCTGTTTCATTCTACTTCACTTGTTTTCTTTATGTTCTGTAATAAATTTAAATAAAAGTTAGATGTTTTGTGAAACATTTCTCAGCTCTTCAGAATGTTTGTTTGACTGGTTTAATGCCAAATGGATCCCTACTCTGTGTAAAATTTCACTACATGCCATATAGGGTATGAAATATAAGTTCCAGTCTAATCCACTGTAGATACATGATACTTCATCCATGCATCCATTTTCCGTACCACTTATCTTACACAGGGTCACGGGGAGCCTGGAGCCAATCCCCAGGAACTCTGGGTACAAGGCGGGGGACACCCTGGACAGCATGCCAACCCATCACAGGGCACAATCACACACCCATTCTCATACTACAGACAATTTGAAAATGCCAGTCAGCCTACAACTCATGTCTCTGGACTGAGAGAGGAAACCAGAGTACCCTGAGGAAACCCCCTAAGCACAGGGAAAACATTGAGCCCCCAACCCCGGAGGTGTGAGGCAACAGAGCTAACCACTAAGCCACTGTGCTCCACTACATCATGCTTTATGATATTTGCTAAGCTTTTGCTGAAGTGTTGGTCAAATTAAACAAATGCAAATGCACTAATTTTAAATAGTAGAAATTTGGAATGTACAAAAAATGTGTCTCAGAGAAAAATATAAAGTGGCCAAGAGGATGTTTACTGTTATCAACTATTCAGCTAGCAACTGAGGTGGCTAAAATGGGTTGCTTGAGAGTTTTTATATAGCTCTACCCATTCTTAATCAGTTCTACTTGGAAACTTTTCTGAAATGTAAACCTCTCTGTTGTGGGGTTCTGATTTAATCTTTGTTTCTCCCCATGACACAGGTTCCCAAGCCTAGTCCTGGAGTTATGTTTTAAATGTAAAAATTTTCTTCAAGAAAACAGGTTTCTGAGTGAGCTAATCTAATCATTGTAGCCCTTGTAAAGGCATTTTGCTTGGAATCTTTAAGCATTTCCCCACAGCACAGGTTCCAAACCCTAGTCCTGGAGTACCTGCATATTTTGTTGTTTCCCAAGCTCTAACACACCCAGTTCAACCCAGGAATGGCTTCTGATGAGGACTGTTGATACTAATTTTAATTTAAAAGCCTAGCATCTGTTCCTCTGAGCTTGATGTAGACACCAAGGTATTCATTCATCGTGCTTACATTCACACCCCATATTCATTATTTTAATGTTGCTCTGGTTTAAACCCTGACACCATGTTACAAGCTCACAACTGACAGTGTTTGATTACTACTCTGTAGAGGTTTCTCTGATATGGAATACAGTGCTGGACCTATCAAGACCATGACACTGTGCTTTCTCAAGCAGTTTATGATCAGAACATTCCATCAGTCACAAGTTAAGGTTCACTTGGCTGTACTGGCTGCCACAAATTGCACACCGTCCCAAATATTTTATAGCAAACAAAACAATGATTAAACCAGCCACCTTAGCCCACTGGATATGGTAAAAACAAAGGACAATTTCACTGTGATATACAACCAAGATTATGTAGGAGTTTATTTTTTTTCAAATAGTACACCTAAAACCTCAAAATAAGTGTATGTATGGAGTACGAAATCAGTAACTTAACGACACAGTTCATGTCTAAACAAAACAGCTTTAGATACTAAATGCAGGGAGGGTTCTGTTTATGGATGTAAATTCTCCTAAAACAGAAGGAAATTAACATTGAAAAATGCCCATGTGGTTAGTGAGTAATGACGGGTGAGGCCAGTGATCAGCAACATTCAGCTTTCGGAAGGAAAACAAAGACACAGCTTGTACTATAAGAACCCTGCCTCTTTCCTTGCCCTTTCTGTTTAGAGAGAGCAATATTTTCCCAAGAACTTGGACTGCCTCCATCTCACTTGGAGGATAGGTGTGGCATTGAGCTGTGTTAAAAACATGATGATAGCATGAAGAAATATCTAAAAAGAATATTGTTTGCCTGATGGTGGTTATGTTGTTTGGAATATGAGTCAAGCTGCCATACCGGAATGCAAGCAAGCTCAACTTATTTATTTTTATTATTTGTGCAAAAAATTCTATTTATTTACAATGAGTTAAAAGTTAGGCACACCTAGTTTGTACCTAAATACATTAGCCCAAGACAAATGTATTTGTTTTGTAGACTACTTATTTGTCTAATAAAGAACACACTCAAGAATTCACCAACATCACTATCTATATGTAGAACAGAGTGTTACTTCTTTTACATTTCTAATTCACCCAAGGTAGCCAAGTCCAAAAAACACCTTAGAAAATGGTTCAGAAACTTTCAATTGGTGGCACTGCTTGTTCAGCAGGTAGCATTCCCACTTCACACACACTTTTGCATGTTCTCCATGTGTCTGTGATAGTTTCTTCCAGGTTCTCCAGTTTCCTCCCAAAAACATGCCAGTAGATGGATTGGTAACTCTAAATTACTGTACACATGAATGAGGATTGGCTCCGGATACAACACAACCCTGACCAGGATAAAGCAGTTAACTCTGAATCAATGTTTAGCGGCAAACTGAAATTGAAGTAGGGGTCGAAAAAAATACTGAGAAATTATACTGTACTTAAGTGGAAGTATAAAAATTGTGACTTAATTAAAAGTGGAAGTATTCAGCCAAAAACAAAAGTACTAAAGTGAATGTAAGAATGACATGCACAACAATATTCTGATATTAATCAGAATTTGGCAACATTTCTAATTAGTACTGAGTCATGTAAATGCTGCAATCCGATTCCCAGATTCAGATTAAGACAATATTCTGAGTCCCCAAATTCTGATTCCCACCCCTGGAATAAACCTGTTTTAATCAGAAATTTGTTGCATGTAAACACTTTATTCAGAAATCTACTGAAAGGAGATATATGCGCCTGCTCAGTCCACAAGGAATTGTGGGTGCTAACAGATGCTTAGTTGTAGACTAGGTATTTAGGAATGGCAACTCAGGCATACTTACAACAACCGTGTATACAGGAAAATTCAGATGACTGTACGCATATAAACATCATATTCGGAATATGGTTTTCCACTCCTGAAGTTACCATTTACAAGCACAGATGATTTACCTAACTATAAAACCTAGATGGATGTATGACTGAGAGAATATTTCATTGCTACAGGTGGCACAGATTGCACATGTTCCATGTCTGCACTGAGGCTCCATTATTTAGGTACTAAATATGTGTGTGAATGCTGACTGAGCAGAAAAGGTGCTGCAGGCTGATTTCAAGCATGCATGACAGAATGACAGTTGTCAGGGAAAAATGGGAGAGAATGATTAAATTGAAGAGACAGTGAAAGAAAAAAAAGGAATAGATGCTAGTGGAAAGGGGGAATAAGGAGGGATTATGGCTGTTGAAAGAGATGAAAATTTGCTGTCTGACACAGTGTGAGCATGTTCAGGGCATGGAAAATGATGAAACAGTGAAACAGAAGATGGATCACTTTTTCATACAAACACTCAACTCACACACATTGAAAACAGAACTCTAATGCTATATTGTATTGTGCTTAATGGCTTAGAATGAGGAGGGGCTTAGTGGTTAGCATGTTTGCCTCATACCTCCAGGGTTAGGGGTTCGAATCCCACCTATACCCTTTCATGTTCTCCCTGTGCTTCAGGGGCTTCCTCTGGGTACTCCAGTTTCTTCCCCCAGTCCAAAGACATATGTTGTAGGCTGATTGGCATTTTCCAAATTGTCCGTATTGTGTGAATGTGTGTCTGATTGTGCCCTGCATTGAGTTGGCATCCCGCCTTGTGCCCTGAGCTCCCTGGGATAGGCTCCAGGCTCCCCAGCGACCCTGTGTAGGATAAGCAGTATGGAAAATGGATAGATGGATTAAAATGTAACTACTGAGCACATGCACTTGCTGGTGTGAGTCATAGTGAGAATCTTCTGGAAAGTGAAGAGGGGGGAAAAACAGAAAATGACACTAACCGAGCCAGATAGAGAAAGAAGAACTGAGAGTGAGAGACTGAGAAAGCAAGCAAACAAGTACTGAAACGCCCTAGAGGCGATTTATCGCTCCTGGCTCCTGCTGAGAATCTGGCTCTTTCTGAGTTGAGCGTGTGTGTGTGTGTAATTGCGTGAGTTGAAATACCGGAATCACTTTCCTTTTGATCGTGTGTTTGTTCAGGAGGCTGCTCTTGAAAGATAGTTTTTTTTAAATGGACAATAGTTCCCAACGGGACATGTGTGTGGTGTGTTAGAGGCAGAGTGTGCGCCCTTCCCTCTGCTCGCTATTGCTCCATGAATGGCTCTGTGGAATATAGATGAGAGAAAACAAAATGAGGAGGAGAGAGAGAGAGAGAGAGAGAGAGAGAGAGAGAGAGAGAGAGAGAGAGAGAGAGAGAGAGAGAGAGAGAGAG
>JANDJT010000168.1:8217162-8227429 GCA_024331685.1 Stegophilus panzeri
ATAGTTGCATTTGATCTTGTGGAACATCTGTTATCATTTATGTTATAGCAGCTATACACTGATCAGCCATAACATTAAAACCACTGACAGGTGAAGTGAATACTATTATCTCAGTACAATGGCACCTGTTAAGGGATGGGATATATTAGGCAGCAAGTGAACAGTCACTTCTTGAAGCTAGAAAAATGGGCAAGAGTAAGGATCTGAGCAACTTTAACAAGGGCCAAATTGTGACAGCTGGACGACTGGGTCAGAGCATCTCCAAAACAGCAGGTCTTGTGGGGTGTTCCTGGTATGCAGTGGTGAGTATCTACCAAAATCGGTGCAAGGAAAGACAATGGGTGACGGGATCATGGGTGCCCAAGGCTCCCATGGGAAGCGAAGGCTAGCCCGTCTGGTCTGATCCCACGCTACTGTAAGTAGAAATACTGTAGCGTAAATTGCTGAAAAAGTTAATGATATATGATATATTGATAGAACTTCTATGATTGAAAGGTGTCAGAACACACAGTGCATCGCAGCTTGCTGTCCAGTCCGAGTGCACATGCTGACCTCTGGCCAAAAGTGCTTACAATGGGCACATGTGCATCAGAACTTGACCATGGAGCAGTGGGAGAAGGTGGCCTGGTCTGATGAATTGCATTTTCTTTTACATCATGTGGACGGCCGGGTGCGTGTGCGTCACTTACCTGGGGAAGAGATGGCACCAGGATGCACTATGGCAAGAAGGCATTACTAAAGAAAGGATAACGTATTAGAAGGAGGCCATTAATGTAAACCCATGATTTGAATTATAGCTGGCACTACTGTCAGAGCTGCTGTTACATCAAATAGGAGATTAGAAGACTAGATATAAATGTTTATTTCTATGGTATATTGTGTATGTTGGTGTAATTGTTTATTGGCGCATGCTTAAAGGCAACTAGTGAAATCTCAAACCATTTTTCTTGCAAGTTGGGACTAGTGTAGTTTTTATGTTTTAATATTAATAAGATCGAAAGAGCTAAGAAGTGAAAGAGAGATAAGAAAAGAGGAATGCTTGAGGGAAGAAAAATATGACTGCATTGTAGCTGATGCACTTTTTGCTCTGGTTTGAACTGCATGTTTAAAGTGATGTACGTGTCTCTATTGCTGTGGGAAAGATTGCAAAAAATGAAACCATGAAGGAAGGTAGATGGGGGGGGGGGCAGCGGGGGGGACAAGGAGTATTTTGGCACCTAACTGTGTCTCCATGGTGGCCAATGTTGCACTTCTTCTTTTCTTTTTTTTTCTTTCTTTCTTTTTTTTTTCTCCCCCTCTTCATCTAAGCTCTTCTTTTCTCTCTGAATATTGGAAACCGCTAAGTGGGCAAACAAAGAAAAAAAGCCATGTTTGTAGAGCTAAACATACTCACACAATATCTTAGGACTAAATCCTCAACGTCTACTCGGTTTTAAATTCTTTTTAGTCAGTACTGTCAGTGTTAATATAGTTAATTAATGTTAATATAGTATTAATATTCAATACAGTAGATAAATACAGCAAAATGTTTTCTTTTCAGGGCTATTCTATCCAATTCAGCTGCACAAACCATAGGAAGTGTATCAGCTCAATAGATACACAAAAACGCCTAAGCACACTTTGTATTTAAGTCTATAAATAATGCAGATTTTAACCTTTATCAGTCTGGCATCCACTTATCTCTCTCTCTCTCTCTTTCTCTCTCTCTCGCTCTGATTGACACACACATACACAGAATACATGCTACAAATCTCTGGATCACACACATCTTGTGAATCTCCTCACGTTAACAGTCCCCTGTGACATTCTAAACTGAATTTACTTTGCAGTAAAGTCATTTGTAGCATGCATTACCTCTCAACACTGAACTGTCTCATCTAACACATATCTATAATACAAGGCACTCGGTCTCTTCCATTTGTTATTTTGAATCTCTAGGGATGTAAGTGAATATGAACAGATTATTAAAAGATAACAGGTAGTGTATTCTAAACAGAAACAAATAGGAGGTGCGGTTTTATTTCATTTATTTATTTATTTATTTTCTTTCAACTGAGCGGCCAGATATGAAGCTCATGCGACAAAGAAATTAATTTGTTTAACACGAACATGAGGTGCTGCAAGACGCATTTACAGTATTACAGCAGTTACACAGTAACTGCTCAGTCAGGGTTGCAATGGTTTAAATTAGACTATTAATTTGTTTAATTTAGAAACTAGAAAATTTACTTTGTTAAATATCTCAAACACATCTCTACCAATTATGTCGTCGAGTGATGAGAGCCAGAATTCACAGACCATACTAGCATTTCTACCCTATATTGGGATCAGTATAGTACAAATAAACTTCATGAATTCAACCCTGTTCTTGGTAGAAGTTTCTACTTGGATAATCACTGGGACAATATCATCCACACCCGTTGGCGAACAGGCCACACCAGGTGGTTGTGTGAATGGGAACCAATGTAAAGCGCTTTGTAGAACCCCCTAAGGTTAAATAAGCGCTATATGGGTGACCAAAATAAACATAATACAGAGGTGATCATTTTGGGGACAAAGGTTAGATTGACACTATGATTCTGTGAAACTCCAATAAGCAGTGACCGAGCATTAGAAATATTTTGTCACTCATACAGACTGTTGCCGCCGCCTTCTTTGACTTACAGCTTGTCTGAAAATGTCACAGCATGGCATACCCAAGTGTCTCGTAACAGAAGACCTAAAAATACTTGCTTAATAACCCCTAAATATGTCCCATACTGCAACCCTAAACGACACCCACGTGAGCAGGCAATAGCAGAAAGTTCAGGCTCAAATATCTGGTTCAGTTCAGTTGTAGCAACAAAAAGAGAAAATGGGAAACATGTGCTGAAGGTCATTCTGCTATGATGTGTGTTGGGGTTGGGATGAGTGCTAGAGAGAGACCGAGATACCGTGTTCGTCTAAAATTTGCAGTCCAGTTAAATAAAATGTCTTTGTCCGGATATATAACTAAGATGACTGAATGGTGATAACTAGGGCTGGGCAATAGAGCTGCAACAACTAATCAATAAAATCGCTAATAATCGATTATGAAAATTGTTGTCAACGAATCTCATTATCGATTAGTTGGTCTGCGCGCGGCACAGGGTACATTTACTCATTACGTTACTTCTGTTCAGAAAACACGCTTGGGAGAGTAAATACTAAAGTTGTGTCCCAAATGACGTACTATACACTTACACTGTGCACGGAGTACTCTACCATCTAGTGTGTGGATTTTAGAAAGGTAATATCACAAATGGAACACAAGCAGGATTTTACTAACTGGAACTATAAGCCGCTTCCTAGTCGACGGCGCTTGATGTCACACACACGTAATGCGACACCGCTAGCTTTAGCCTCAGAGTCACCGACACTGACTTTCTTAAGTTTACTGTTTCTGTCAGCGTTACCTTTTATTCCCAACATGACCTCAGTCTTCATCAGACGGAGGCGAAATCGTCAAGTGACTGAGGAAGAACGTGTGCGACCTCCAAGTCCTCTATGGCAGGGGGGCATTTTATATTAAACACCGCCGAGAAGATTTATAAACTTTATAAAGCAGAGTTTGTGTAGCACGGAAGCACGACAGTGATGCGGTCGCGAGTTGCTTAAAAGGTTTAATTTAATTTCAGTTTATTGTCATTATATGCTGTATTTGCGCGCTTGCAGTTTAAATTCTGTTGTTTATTATAACGGAAGTGAGGTGTTCGTAACGAGCCCGCATTGCTCGTCATGCACGATGCAGACGCGCTGATACAGAGTGGGAGCACGAGTAAGATATATATGTATGTATGTCTAATTAAAACATTATGATCAAAAGTAAAATATGTCTAAAGGCAGCGAGTAACAGAAACCACAAGGTGCAGTGAAAGTGAGTTTTTATTATTAATTTAGGACTGTAGTTTAATTCAGTGCTTTTTGTACATCCATAAAAAATAATGCTATCTATCTATCTATTTTATATATATATATTTATCTTATTTAGTTAGTTTATATTTATATTATATATAAGTACTTATGCATTATTATTATTATTTTTTTTTTTTTAATGGATTCACAAAAAGCACCGAATTAAACTACAGTCCTAAATTAATAATATATATTTGTGTGTGTGTGTGTGTGTGTGTGTGTGTGTGTGTGTGTGTTGGGTTCTTTTCTGTTTTGGACAAACAGTTGTGGAAAATTTTTTAGTCTGAATTTATATTTGTAACACTCAGGTTGTGGATTTTATTTTAAATAAACAAACAAACAAAAAAGACACTGCAAGTTTGCCCTGCCCCATCAGATTAATCGAAAAAGTAATTGGCCAACTAATCGATTATAAAAATAATCGTTAGCTGGAGTCCTACTGGGCAATATGACAAAAATTTCATATCATGATACCTGAGGACATTTCTATGATACATGGTGCATATCATATGTAACTTGGCTAACAAACTATCTGCAAAACAGTAGTAAAATAAACCAAAACCATTAAACTGAGTTTGATGATATTTTTCTTTAATGCCTACATCCATTCAGTACCATTTAATTTGTAATTATTACAAGTCACGTAATCATTTATCATTACATTGATATTATTATTATTATTATTATTATTATTATTATTATTATTATTATATTACATTGCCCAGCCCTAGTGACAAGTTACCTTTTAATGCTATGTGATTTATACACAATACAAGACTATACAAGAAGGTTAGACTTGTTATAGACAATACAAGAAGGTTAGATTTTTTTAATCTCCCACAATTATTTTTGATTATACTTGCCTATGATATTTCTTGTTTCCAAAATAGAAACAAGTTTGTCATTTAAACTACCATGACTCTAACCAGGATAAAGCATTTACTGAGGATGAACAAATGAATGCAGACAATGTACCTGTACATTCTCATGTTAACGAACGTGGTCTTTCTTTTTTCCCCAAGCTTTATATCTACGGAGAATCAGTTCGAATTACCGAAGCAGAGGAAATTTGTCTTTAAACATTCAGTTTTCATCATAAACTTCCTACCCATCTCTCTAGCTTTCTCTGTAGCTAATCTCTTCACATAAGTGCATTAGTGATGGGAAGATCGGATCATTTTACTGACTCGGATCTTTTGAATCTCGTTCAGCAAAATTAACGGATCTTTATTGAAGTCATTTTGTTCATTTGAGCAGAATTAAATGAAAAATGTTATGTTTTCAATAGCCAGCGTGCATATGTGCATCCAACACAAAATGAACAAATCACTCTCTGAGACAACTCGTTATTCCAGAGTCATATAAAAGATTCGTTCAAAATTAATGAATCGTTCACAAACAACCCATCACTAAAGTGCATTTGATGGGATGAACTTCAGCAAGGCTTTGCTACAGAGTCTTGTTCATGTTTAAAAAAACAAACAAACAAACAAACAAACAAAAAAACCTGTAGTTGCTGAACTATGCTACATTGATCGGCTCTGCTACAGTATTTTTGAGTGCATGGTTCAGCCTGGTGAAACATTTGCTGCGTCTGCGCTCTACCAGTTGATTACCCCTGCTTTAGAGCTTATCACACATTTGTACTGTACACATGCGTCAATGTTTGTCTGGTTAGTGGCAGTTAATGTATCAGTGGACGAGGGTCCTCACAATGACCACAGGCAAGAAATTTATTTCCAAATGGGACAACGCAAGCAAATGGCTGTGTAATGAAATAAAGCATACAGCTAAAGATCATGTATGTATTTAGGAGCTTAGTTGAGTGTTATTTAACTTCATGTTATCAAATTAGTAGTCAGTAGTCTTTGCTTAACAGTAGTCTTGGTTTAACGTGTTGATTCCTGTAGACTGCTGATTAGTTAGCTGTAGTTGATACTGTGGATAGGCTCAGGTATATACAGAAGTCCCAACTAGCTGTTCAAAGCAGTGTGACCTTTATCTTGTAGTGGTTGATGAGACTGCTCCATAGCGTTTGCTATGTTTCGCTATTACTAAGCAGCATGGATACTTTGTCTCGTGTGTTTTATGTGGTAAGATCGGATGGGTGGTTCTGCCTCAGCATCTGGCATGCGGTTCAGGAAGCTGCACAGGGAGACTGTGGCTACGATGAGACCCACCACTGGGATGTGATCTCATAGTTTTTCACTTTTACAACATACCACTGTGAAGGGAACAAAATATTTTTGACGGCCCTTGATAACAAATCGCAGTTAAAATACAATGAAGGAGTTTCCTGATTGACAGGAAGCTTCAAGTTTTTCCCCATTCTATTTTTCTTACGCACAAGTTCAGAGTTATTGTACAAACCAGTGGATGGAGCAGCCATATTCTCACTGTTGTTTCCTCTCACCACACTCCTGCAGCGTGTGACCTTCTTCTCCTAGGAACATTGCTCTGATAAGTCCCTGGCTGAATAGCTCTCTTGATTTAATGTCTTTTGTGCCCTTCTCCTTGGTACAGTTGCTACAGAAACCTACAGAAATCTACAAACAGATCTCAGATTACTGTTAATCACTGCTACTTGGCTACCTTATAGCACGCGTAAGACAGTGATACCTCAGTGGTTAAGGTTCTGTGCTAGTGATCATGTATATTTTATTATATTATAGTATATATTATAGTGTTCTAAATTAGGGCACACCATTTATTTGTTTGTTTGTTTGTTTGTTTGTTTGTTTGTTTATTTATTGCCTTGCCAGAAAGGTTCACAGGGCAGGCATTAGGCATGTGCATTGCTGCATAATACATTTACATAGTAATCGCCTGGTCAGAGTTGTGGTGGCTTAAATTAGGCTGTTTGTTTAGATTTTGACAAATAGAACCAATTAAATACATTAGGAAAATATCAAACGCAGGTACAAACAAAACATTAACTGTTCGAGTGGGTGTACAAAAACAGCTTCACGCACATCTCCTGGTTAAGTCCAATTTCGAATTATGATGAGTCATCGGGAACTGTAAGAGCTAGAATTCAGAACGTGCTGCCAGTTCTACCCCTGGGGTTTGTGGGTTTTTTTTTTGCAAAGCCACCCCCGGCCCCCCCGCCCCACCCTGTTTTTCAATGTTTCTAGGGCAAAGTGTAAGGGTTCATTGACACTGTTGCTATTACACTATACTGCATTTGCATCAGAAATTCATATACTGTAGGAAATCAATACATCAACCAAAGTCAATTCTCCACACCAAAAAAATACTCTGGCCAAAAATCAATTTAAAAGTAGATCAAAATGGGGGGGAAAGCAAATAGTAAGTGCTAAATTAATTCAGTTTAATTTTATAAAAAATTTTTTTAGCACTTTTAGGAAAATTCCGGAAATTCGAGAGAAATCCCATTGGCCTGGGCCTTCTTGTGATTTTCCTCTTTTATTTTATTTATTTATTTTTTTACCCCCGTGATGCAGCCAACTGGCTGCCAAATCCTGCAGTTCTTAGAAATTCTGTTTGTTTCTGTTTAGCGATTATTGATTACCTTAATCCGACTAAAGTCATACTCGAAGTAAACACAAATCGTATTAAGACGTGTGGAGTGTTCCTATTTTAGTTGCATTATCGACTTGCATTACTGACATGTAAACACCTTAATCACACTATTAACGTTGATTACTGCTGTCCATGTAAGCATAGTAACTGATAGTCAGAGACTAGTTAGCGAGTTAGCAGTTACCTAGCTATTACAGAAGGCAGGCCTACACTTATCAGCCAAGAACAGGAAATGAAATTACAGGTACAGGGCAGAGTGAGAGGGGGGAAGCAAGGCACATGGGGCAATCTCAATATTTCAGTATTAATATAGTAATCTATAGAAATGCATGATTTGGTTTAGTATTGTAGCTTAAGAGCATATACACGTCATGGCTTCTGTAAACTGCAGTACTGAAGTTATGGTACTGAAGTTATGAACAGTGGTGCTGAGTAAAAGTAAAAAGTAATGCAGCTTATGCTTTTCTTTTGAGATTCACTCAGAAACCAGATTATTAGGAACCCCATTCCAAAACTAGGTAAACTGTGTGTTCTGAGATGCTTTTCTGTTCACAACTGTTATTTGAGTTACTGTTGCCTTTCTGTCAGTTTGAGCCAGTCTTACAAACTCTTCTGACCTTTCTCCTCACCAGTGGTCTTTCAAACCATTCTGTGTAAAATCTAGAGACTGTTATCTGATCCCGAGAGATCAGCAGTTTTTGAAATACTCAAACCATCCTGTCTGGTATCAACAATCATTCTATGGTCAAATTCACTTAGATAACTTTTTCCAAAATTCTAATGTTTAGTCTTAACCTTAATTGAAGCTTTTGACCCATGCCTACATGATTTTATTTTTTTGAGCTACTGCCTTATTGAACGAATAAGCAGATGTAGAGGGGTCTCTAATAAATTGGTCAGTGAATGTATGCTGCAGTAGGTGGTCAGTGGTCTCAAAATTTGTTGTGGGTACATGGAGTGGCCTGGGTGGATGTAAAACTCCCAGCCTAAATTTTTGTCTTGTCTGTCCCTGGTGGCAGTAGATAGTGGGATTATAAATCATTAATCTAACCTAATGAACCGAAGTCAAAGTCACAATGCATTTCAGACAGATTTCTCACCAATTTGCTTGTGTTGGATGATTTCTGAAACATGTTTAAGCCATGCACCTGCCGCTTAAAGCTTCTGTGATGTGAAATTTGATTAGTCTGTAGGCTTAAAATGGCATCTTTATGTTTGCCTATTCAAATGCAGCACTGAAAATAACTAATGTTCTAGACTGAATATTCGACCGCTGTTGTATTGCGAAAACATCAAATGTTTGCCTTGGGCTTCTGTACCTAGCACATGGGTTCTGTAGCCAAGAGTTTCTGATTTTCACAACATCCTCCAATAATATGTGTGACATTTGTGATGAATATCTTATGCATTAAATCTCCTTATGAAAGATATTTCAAACCTAGCTGTCTATCATCTAAGTGTGAACGTCTTGCTATTTCTTCCAGAAAAGGTGGTGACGAATGTACAGACATGTTTTTCTCTGCTTTTCTCCCAGTCTTTCTGTTTGAAGGTGTAATGAAAGTAAATTATCGGCTTCATAGATTTTGTAAGGGTGCTATATTTCTCTGGTCTTACTACTGAAAGATTATCTGCAATTTATAGTATTTTTATGTAAATAGTAATTCTGTTATTAAAACATGTCCAATATGAGGACATCCTCAAACGAGAAAGAGAACTAAACATATAAGGGGGGGCCGGGGTGGGGTATGGGGTGTGTGCCAGAAAGCGTGCCAGCTGAGTTGTTTGTCATTTTTCAGCTAGGCTAGAGCGTGTGTGTGTGTGTGTGTGTGTGTGTGTGTGTGTGTGTGTGTGAGTGAGTGTGTGATTGCTGCATATCGTTCTCTGTGAGCAGCTGAGTGTAACCTGTTCTTGTTCCATTTGGACAGTGCCAACTGTCACCCTGTTACAAGACACTCAATCATGCGGCCTTCATCTCACAGCCGTGGAGTGTGTCTGTATCTGTATGTATGTGTAAATAAGTAAGCGCAGGGTGCTATAGTGCCATCCACTTATATTGGCACCCTTGGTAAATATGAGCAAAGAAGTCTGTGAAAAATTGTCTTTATAGCTGTGATGTGTGGCAAAAAGTTGTTGAGCTTCACAAAATGGGAAGTTGCTATAAGAAAATAGCACAAGCATTGAAAATGCCCATTTCCACCAGCATGGCAATAATTAAGAAGTTCCAGTCAACTGGAAATGTTATGAATCAACCTGGAATTGGACATGTGTCTACATTGTCTCAACGCACTGCGAAGAGGATGGTTCGAGTGGCCAAAAAATCTCCAAGGATCACAGCTGGAGAATTGCAGAAGTTAGTTGCATCTTGGGTTCAGAAAGTCTCCAAAACTACAATCCGACCCCGATATCACCAAGCTTTTTTGGAAAGGTTTCAAGAAAATAGCCTCTACTCTCGTCCAAAAACAAACTCAAGAGTCTTCAGTTTGCCAGACACTTCTGGATCTTCAAATGGGATCAGGTTCTATGTTCAGATGAAACCAAAATAGAGGTTTTTGGTGCACAAAGAGAGGTAGCAATATGGGAAAGTACCTCATGCCCACGGTTAAATATGGTGGTGGCTTTTTTTTTTTTTTTTAAATGTTTTGGGGCTGTTTTTCTGCCAGAGGACCTGGATATTTTTTTAGGATACATGGCTTCATGGACTCTATCAAATATCAACAGATATTAAATGAAAACCTGACTGCCTCTACCAGAAAGCTTAAAATGGGCTGTGGTTGGATCTTCCAGCAGGACA
>JANDJT010000168.1:8227461-8257070 GCA_024331685.1 Stegophilus panzeri
TCAGAGCTGTTATCTTGGCAAAGGGAGGTAGCACAAAGTATTGACTAAAAGGGTGCCAATAATTGTTGCACACACATTTAACAAAGATATTTTTTGCAATTGTTTGATATCCATGAGAGCATGAGACTATTTCTGTAAAAAAAAAAAAAAAAATTTAAACAAAAGATCAAAAGGTTAAACAATAAAGACAATTTTTCACAGACCACTTTGCTCATATTTACCAAGGGTGCCAATATTATTGGAGGGCACTGTATGTAGGCTGTTTTTCAAACCTGTCACATACCCACAGCATGTTCTCATGTTCAACATTTTAGTTCTGCATTTACATTAAAAAAAATACTTAATATACACCGAAAATGCTGCTCACCTCCAGTTGACACCCCTTATAAAGCGTATACTGACTAAGAAATTACTAAAACTTGTATTCAAATTAATCTCTACAAATGCAATATTTCAATGTAAGTCTATGGCTGGTGTAATGTCAGAGTGCATCAAAACTAAATTAAACTAAGGACTAGGTAAAATTGGTTAATGTGAGGGGAAAAACTACTGAATGTGAGAAAGAATAAAACTAGTGACTAAGAAGAACAGCCAATCAGAGTAAAGCTACTGAATGTGTAAGTAAATCTAGGAAATCTGAGAGAAATACAAATGAATGTGAGGCTACACCTACTAAATGTCAGAGTAAAACTAGTGAATGTGACAGTGAAACTATAGAGTCTGAAAGTAAACTATTGATTGAGTAAAACTGCTGAATGTGAGGATAGAATTACCGAAAGTGATGGTAAAATTACTGAATGAGCAAAACTAGGGAATGTGAGAGTAAAACTACTCAATATGAATGATAAACCCAGTTAAAGTGTAAAACTACTGATTATGTGAGCAGAACTACTGAATGCAAAAATAAAACTACTGAATGTGAGAGTAAATCTGATTAATTTGATGGGGAGTAAATATAACTGCAGGTGAGACCATTTTGATTGTGTTAAAGTAGTGTGTGTGTGTGTGTGTGTGTGTGTGTTCGTTCTATTTCAGGACCTGCAACAGTCGCGTGTTGTTTTGTTAGCATGTTGTGCTAGTTGTGTCTGGCTACGTGTCGTCTGCATTGATTTGTCCTTCTGTCATGTAGAGAGCAGTCAGTTTCTTTATTTACACATCAAATGGTGCAGTGCAGGGAACCTCCTCGTTTTTTTTTTTTTGGTGTTTTTTTTTTTTTTTTTTTAAACTTGGACCTGTATGACTAATTTGTGTTCCTTTTTTCTTCTCTCTGCAGTGACGGACGCTTCCCTCTGTTCAGTTTAACTGATATTACGCACTCTCAAAGACACTGTCTCAGACATAGACAGAGAGGGATAGACCGAGAAAGATTATGAAAAGAGATTGAAGTTATCTAAAGGATTAGGTATAATGCAGCTGCTTTATTGTTAGTGTGTGAGATGTTTTCAGGACTGTTACAAGCCTTTACATCTCTGCCTGCACAGACATGTACATACGCACATTCCTCTGGCTCTGACTGTCTTTGACCCTTTCTTGTTTTGACCAGTAGGACACTGTGGTCAGTAGTCATACATCTGCCTCTACACTATGCTGACATTTTGATCAAGCAACAACAGATGGTGTTTCAAAACAGGCCTGAGGTAATGTGAGATGCTGCTATACAGCATTTCCTAACAGTCCTGAAGAACTTTTAATAATAATAATGTACAAGTATAGCTGCATTTGGTGATTAAGGGCTCAAAGAATAGGCTGTGATATGGATGTTCTGATTTAATTGTAATGTGTGATGTATGGTTAATTTTTTTTCTGTATATTAGTTCATCCTTTAATTATAGCATCACCTAGTGGTGGATCAACACAACACTTCTTTGAGATCTTTAGTATGTGGTCTTAAACCCAACCACCAAGTCTGGTGTCAGTATGCCAAAGAATTGCTGAGAAATGGGCTTTCATGCATGGTGTCTTTGCCATCAACTACATTTGTACATTACTGCCAGTTGGGCCCCATCGCAAGACCATATTTGTTCAAGGAGTAGTTGAAAGGCTGTTTTGGTTACAATTTAAGATGGCAAACATTCCAGTATGGTGTACCTTGAAATGATCACTATTTATTTGACATGAAGCTAAGGAGTCATTTTATGGTGTTGATACTGGAACAAATCATTCAAGTTGTAGGGAAAAATGCTTGGTAGCATTACAACAATGTTTTGCAGACCTTTTTAACTATGAAATAAATTGCATGGACCCTCTCCAAACAAATTTTAGGCTCGTTATTAAACCATGTACAATATTAGTTTGGCTATTAATTGGAGCTATAGAGCTTTTTATTCCTGAATTTTCCACTAATATAAAATATAAATTTTATAATATAAAATATAAAAACCCATTCAATGCAAATTGTATACTAACTAACAGCTATTGGAGCTCGATACAACAGCTTTGTAAATAGTGGGGTATGCTTCCTAACAGTGTAACAAAATATATTTTGAGGTTCTTAGGGGCACACCCTAAAACAGCTGAGAAGATTTTGGGGACCATGCGTAATTAGTGTGCCTAAGGAAAAACATGCTATACTTTATCACTGTGGCAAAAATAGTAGCTTTTAACTAATCTCTGGTCTGAATCTGATAAAGATTTTTGTTTTTGTTATTCAATGCTCACCTAAGTTTTTTAAGGTCACTGTAATGTAGACTGATCTGATCCATCTGGTGGCCACTGCCTTTTGAAATTCACAGTAATATTTTCTCAGTCTCAGAACTATTCTGTAGAGTGGAGTATTATGACATTATTTGTCATCATTGAGACAGTGAACTGTGTTGCAAGGATCCTTTTCCTGCTGCATTGGCAACGGTTTTACAGCTCATATGGGAAATCACATCGTCAGAATAATCTGTATGCAGCAGATGTACATGTACAAAGCCTTTTTTTGCATGCGTTCTGTTTAGACATAAAGCTTCAGAGCAGAAAGGAAGAGTGGAAGGTCAGAGAGAGCGAGAGATACTGTGGTAATCGGTACCATTTGTGCTGCAGAGATACAGAGGCTCCCTGAGGCAACCACCATTGCAACACACACACCCAGACTTTACTAATACCATGTCAGGCTGTTTGTGTGATGCTCCTTACTCTTCCGATCAAAACATGTCTGCTTATTTTATGGTTAAACTGCCATCAGCCTGCTTGGAAAGGTCACAGATGATAAACCAGAACATTTTATTAAGTAAAAAAAGTATTGAGGATTCCGATTAAGGTTGCATAATGCCATGACTGCTGTCCTCATTTCTCTAGGCTCTGTCTGGTTGAATGCTTATTAAATCTCCACCTAAGATCTAATTTAAAAAAAAGAAAAAAAAAAAGAAGCTGATTCAATACCAGTGAATTATACAAGTCCCTATGAGCATTGAGGAATCAGACTGTGTTGCATGTTTTTGTATCTTGGTGGGGACCAAATGTCCCCTCACAAGAGTTTGAGTGTGGTGTTAATAAATGCTTTTCTTCCTCTTCTTCTTTTTTTTCAATAGGACGGAGAAAAGACTTATAATGACTGAAATGCAAGAGATTGCCATCATGGAGGACAAGCCTTTACTTACGGGTCAAACAGACAGCGTGAAGGTGATTGATATAAACACACACACACACACACACACACACACACACACACACACACAAATAATGATAATGCTGACATTCATTCACTAAATCACCACAAAGATGACTGATTAATGAAGGTTGTACACCCAGGTTGTATAATTAAATATTCTGGAATGTTAATTTCTACATATTTACGCCTTCCACTTTATTTATTTATTTCAGCTAGGAGTTAAAATAAGCTTTTTAAAATGTATTAATTTTTTTTAGATTTTGATATTACAGCGGATATTTCCATAGGCACTTTTGTTCTGCGTCATCTCTAGTCATGTGGTGGATTTCACAGGCTCAAATGATCATATTAACACCAAGTGGTGGCATCAAGAGCTCAGCTTCCATATAAGGCTCTTCCTGTGCTTTATGTGCAGTGAGAATTATACAGATCTACAGCCACCTATTGGTAACTTGAAACACTGAAAGACTCAGATATGTAGTACAGAATTACTGCAGCAGTCTTATTAATAAAATAAAATGAACACAGCTGTGCATTGATATACATATGCAAAGAGTAAGATTTGATTGCAGTAATTTTTATGCAGTATTTTAATGCTGCCCAGCTGTGAGCCCTGATTTGAAAAGCCTTTGCATTAGCACATATACAGTAGTGTAAACAGAATGCTTAAACACAAATGCACAGAGAATTAAGTGTTTAATTTACCCTGTGTCACATTCACAACAGATGCTTCTGTTCGACCCGCTAGACTTTGTATTATCATACTCTATCATTATTCAAATTATGTACTACTGTTTTTCAACCATCCTCCATCTAGTGTATTTTCCTGTCATTAACCATAAATACTGACATAATTACAGGCTGATATTAACAATGTGAAAGTTTTGCAGGTCTCTCTCAAGGGAGAAAGGATGAATAACGATCAATTCTGGCATGATAAAAGAAAAAAAGTTGATAAGAGAATATTTAAACAGTAATGGACAGAGAAGTATGTGTTTATTCTCTCCATATTACATTCAGAACAGATGTGTCTAATCTGTTCAGAGCCCAAGGCACTAGTCAGAAGTAATAATGTGAAGCTCCACTAGCCATAAATCAATCATTAATGGTTAAGTTAGTTATCTGGACCATTGTAAACAAGAAACTTTAAATAAAATTAACTTTTACAAATTTTAGTTGAATACCCTTGCTTTAGAGCATATGGTAGAAATAGTGGAGTATTGTAATTGTATTTATGATGAACTGGTTATAAAAGATTATAGATGTCTAAATTATATTACCGGTTTACAGGTAGCTGTTTTATAGAACACTTGATAAACTTCAGTGTTCCTCTGTTTCTGTGTAGGAGGCTGAGATCGCAGCCAGACTGTTGTTGGACCGGGGTCAGGTAAGAAACTGATATGAGCCTATTCATAGAGATTTTGATAGGATAACAGGATAATTACAATACACAATTAACTTGTATTGCACATACTTAATATTGCCGTGTGTGTTTTTTATTTATTTATTTATTTTTTTTTTTTACATTTAAAAATTTTTTTTTTTATAGGAGTACAATATTGAGACCCCACATGGTTTGCTGCATGTGACGCTGCATGGCACAGGAAGCACCCGCCGGCCAGCTATACTGACCTTTCATGATGTGGGAATGGACAGTGAGTCTCTCTCTCTGTCTCTCTCTCTCTCTGTCAGCCTCTCGATTATGGCCCTGTTTTAAGTTAGTGAGGAGCAAAATCATGATTGTGTGGTATATTTTGACACATTTGGCTATTGTTAAACAAATTACAAAGAATAAAGCAATGCAAATCAAGACTCATATACTGAAATCTTGCATCTACTTATGCCTTATGGGGCATCTCCATGTTGGATAAAAATGTATATTTGTAGAGTGGTACAGGGGGAAACTGTTCTAAACTGCCCCTAGGGGAGAATGTGTGCGTGCATGGTGCCTTGCGATGGACTGGCAAGATGTAATCCTGCTTTGTGCTAAGTGTTCTGGACAGGCTTCAGTTCCACCATAACCCTGACAAGGACAAATAATAATAAAAATAATCATAGTCATAATCAAAATCATAATATGAATGAATTTCACAGAATGGACACAGGAACAGAGGTAGAGAACTGCTGAACATTTATAAAGCTGCAACCTGTAGGTATGTTTAGTCTATCTCGCTCTGTCTTTCTTTTAGGTAAGAGCTGCTTCTCCTCTCTCTTCAAGTTTGAGGAGATGCAGGAGATTGTGAAGAACTTCACTGTGGTTCACGTAGATGCCCCAGGACAAGAGGAGGGAGCTGCGCCCTATCCTGCTGGGTAGACTGGGTGTGGGTGTTGGTGTGTGTTAGGGGTTGCATCGACAAGTCAACTAATATATTCACTAAAACTGTGAGGCAGACTGTAAAGAAAGCAGTTTGAATGTACTAGTCTGAATATGTCAGATTAAATTAAGCCAATTCTTCAGTTAGCTGCACATTGTTTAAGACTATACTGGGAAAAGTGTTTTCTCATTTTCTTTTGCTTTAATGGAACCTTGTCACTTTCATATCACTTTAATGGTTAAGTGTATAAACTCTCACGCCCACCTGCTCCCCAAGGAATTCTGACCAATCCCACCCATTCCCCCAGTTAGTTTTGTTGTCCTCAATTAAAATAAAATAAAAAATTGTATACAAAAGCTATACTAAACGCTGTTGTGACCAGCACTGCATGGGACTCATTTTTGGATGCTACTGAGGCCAAGGTAGCCCACATTGCATGTCATTATCAGGCGTTGCTGTAGATGAGCTATAAGGAGGGCTCTGTTGATGTGTTGATGCGCATGAGCTTCCATGCTGCGAGCTCTCAGTTCCAGAATCAAGAATTTCAGCTGAGTGGCTAGGTCATCCACATGAGTAGATTTAAATGCAATTATTGGTTGCCTAGTAAAAATGAATAGTCATGCAACTCTGCTGTGTGTGTGTGTGTGTGTGTGTGTGTGTGTGTTTCATAAGGGGTGCTTTGTGACCTCGTTATTCAGTATATACTGACAAAGCATAACTTGTAGCTGTTTCAGATTTACTTACTATAATATACCACTATTACCAGTATACCATCACCCTCCTAATGACGATCAATGCATATTTTATTCTTCCTAGGTATCATTATGTCTCCATGGATCAACTTGCAGAAATGATCCCATCAGTCACACAGTTCTTCAAGTAAGCTGATCAGTCAAAAACAAAATTCTGTAACACGCACGTGCGTGCACACAAATTTAGCTGCCATGACAAGTAGTCAGCTGAGCATGGTGAAATATGGCTTTATGAAGCCTCCAAGTCACTGTTCTTTGCTTTGCAGATTATTTGTTTTTGTAATTTGCTGTTATTTGGGTTTTTGTTATTTGTAGCAAATATTTTTGTCACACCTAATATTTTCTCTGCTTAAAAGGCAGAAGGATCAATCCAATAAGACCTTAACAACAGAACTTGCCCAGAAGGCATTTGAGATCAAATACAGTTTTCTTCTTTAAACAGTGAAAAAGTGGATTATATATGTAAGTAGGTAATTTTTAGATCCCTTTGCTGTCCAGGAAGAGCAATTTCAACTGCAATTCACAAGCGTTCCCTTTTCAACCAGTCACATGGCATTCTTTTAAAACTGCAAATCTGAGTTGCTTTTTAGCTAAAGGGGGCAGACCTGAGCAGCTGTACTTTGGCTGGAGCATAGCTAACTTCCAGGCCAGGCCATGTCAGCAGACATCTTAAGTGAAGAAACCTGCTATATCCTTGGATCCATCCATCCAAGGCCACCTCCTGCAGCTACCTAATTACAAATGACTGAAATGACTGTACATAGTTGAAGCATATAACTATAAATATTAGTAATTAAATAATTTTTTTTTTTTTAATTTCATAAGCTTGTTGCCAAGGATAAATGTGTCTTAATTGAAAAGTCTACTGCTATTCCCCTCCTTCATTGTAGCACAGGTATAGCAATGCAGTCTTATGGGCTGCAATAGAAAGGTTTTACCTGCTTTACCTTTTTATTATTACAAAACCGGAAAGTCTAGAGTTATAGTTTTTCTCAGTAGTGATTTTGTACCGTACATATTTTACTGGATTACTTATATTTCTGTCTACTGGAACCAGCTGCCTTAAATACCACATTCAGTATTGCTAACTAGTTTTCTATGTGTAGTTTCCGTACTGTGATTGGAATTGGAGTTGGAGCAGGGGCCTATGTCCTTTCGAAGTTCACAGTAAGTCTCTCTCTGTCTACCTGTTTTCCTCCTTACTTGTGTCCTTCTAGTAAGATTTTTGCATCCAGAAGTGAGCAAACTGGGGTCAAGACCCTCAAGTAGAGACGATGATAAAAATATTGAGAAATCATGACGATAATTTCTAGAAAGCAAAAAATCACTATAAAAATAGTTTGCCCCTAAAAATTGTATTTCAGTATTTTAAACAATATAACTATTTTAGTAACCGAGACATCACACATTTTCACCTTTATATTACAAATGTCCTCATGTTAAGTCTAATTGGAAATTAACTGTTTTATATATTAAAAATATTATGTTTTTAGAGCGGGCGCATGATAGCTTAGTGGTTAGCATGTTTGCCTCACACCTCCAGGGTTGAGGGTTCGATTTCCCACCTCTGCCCTGTGTGTGCAGAATTTGCATGTTCTCCCTGTGCTTCAGGGGTTTCCTCCAGGTACTCCGGTTTTCTCCAACAGTCCAAAGACATGTGTTGTAGGCTGATTGGCATCTCTAAATTGTCTGTAATGTGTAAATGCGTGTGTGTGTAATTGTGCTCTGCGATGAGTTGGCACCCCGTCCAGGGTGTAACCTGCCTTGTGCCCTGAGTTCCCTGGGATAGGCTCCAGTCTTCCTGCTACCCTTTAGGATAGGTGGTACAGAAAAAGGGTGGAGGTTGTTTTTATAACTAGATAGATAGGCTATTAGAGGTCAATTTAGTCAGAGAGCTCTCATTATGATACAGTGGTGTTGCACTCATGCATGCATTGTCTGGAGTTTATTTGAATATTCTCTCTCTCTCTCTTTCTCTCTTTCTCTCTCTCTCTCTCTCTCTCTCTCTCTCTCTCTCTCACTCACATAGCTTAAAAATCCAGACTCTGTGGAAGGTCTTGTTCTGATAAATATTGACCTGAACGCTCGCGGCTGGATGGACTGGGCAGCCCAAAAGGTCTGTTTTTTTCCCTTCTCTCATACGATTGGTACAATAAAACTCTGTTTGTATATTTTTTAGTGTGTTGGGAGAATTTCATTTATGTTCATTTTTCTTCTTTCTTCCTCTTTCTCTATTCTTTCATTCCAGCTCATCACACTGACTTCCTCACTTGCCGAGCAGATCCTAGGTCACCTCTTCAGTCAGGTGTGTGCGTGCGTGCTTTTTCTTATGGTTGTGTGTAATAATCTGACCAAACCCAGAACTGTTAAATCACGCTGTTTGTGTGTCTGCATGTGTGCGCATGCAGGAGGAGAATTCGTCCAACACTGAGCTTGTTCGGGCACACAGAGAGAGGATCTCAACAGCCTCCAACCTGACAAACATTGACCTCTTCTGGAAGAGCTACAACAAGTACACTCTTTCTCAATCTCTAACTTTGTCTCTCTTTCTCTTTCTCTCAGTCTTAAGTCGTTTTTCTGTCTTTCAGTCGCAGAGATCTGAGCATTGACCGTAGCAACACACTCAAGTGAGTTGAACAAAATAAATAATTTAGTAATACAATTCATATGGTTCAGCAAAAAATGCAAGTATTTGAAGTTTACCTGTCTTTTTGTCTTTCCCTCCCTCTTTTCAGATGTCCCGTCATGCTGGTGGTAGGGGACCAGGCACCATATGAAGACGCTGCAGTAAGTCCTCATACAATCAGGAACAATTTTTAAACAAGATACTATATCTTAGATTTGTACACTCATATCTTGCTGGTTATGAATTTTACAGTCTGAAGATGCATGTTTTATAGCTCAGTATTTCATTCAACCGTATATGTAAATATGGATATTCTGGCGTGTTTGTTTTAATTGAATTTTTTTTTTTTCTCAACCTTCTGTCTACCACATATGTAGAGTATATGTGATTATCACAGACAAGAATTTTGACCAAAAAAAAAAAAAAAGAGTTTCCCTGTTCAACAAAAATGAGGGAAAATTACTCTAAACTTATTTATAATTGAAGTCCAAGAACAGTCCATCAACATCTATACAAAACATGTACAATATTTTCTAGGGAGCTTTCATGTATTCTTCTGATTGCTTGCATTAATCTGTGGATTCAACCTTCCAGAGATTCAGGCATGAATTTGTAGTTATGCATTACCTCTGTCAATGTACTCAGTGTAGGTTAAAACCATTTTTTTCCCCAAATTTTTTTTGCCAGTGCAAGTTTTATATGTAATGATAATTCCAAAGTTGAAAAAAGGTTCAATTGAGTGATGTTAAAGTGCTTTTAATTTATTTATTCATTGATTTTAAAATCTCCCGACAAGTCGCACGTTTGAGAGCAAGAGAAACAAACATGAAACACATGGTGCCATTGACAAATTTGTTGTTAGTAAATGAAAATAAGGATCATCCACAGCATGTTGAATTGGAAATATTTTGTTGCCAGTACCCTAGTGTTCCAATATAACTAGAAATAATAACTTGGCTATTTTTGGGGGGAAATTCCTCAGTAGGCAATGTGACTGTAGGTGCATATGATCAGGTTACACAAACA
Source organism: Stegophilus panzeri (assembly GCA_024331685.1). Taxonomy (NCBI): domain Eukaryota; kingdom Metazoa; phylum Chordata; class Actinopteri; order Siluriformes; family Trichomycteridae; genus Stegophilus; species Stegophilus panzeri. Next base: position 8,237,776 of record JANDJT010000168.1, read on the forward strand.
GTTCGTCCTGTCTTGATTTTCTGCCTCCAGAGCTACCGTGAAGGCAAACAACCTTCTTATCACCAGCATTAAGCCATGTAATTTTTATTACTACTATTAATAGCAATATATGCTAAGACTATCAAGATAACGGGCCAGCGCCTTTTCTGACGCACACACACACCAAGTTAATGAGCTATTCAAATAAAAATCCATTGGAGTGCTTAGGTTGAATCATGTAATAATATTCGAGATAACACCAACGATTATTTATTTGCCATCTCAAAAATGTCTAGATTCAGAGTCAGAGATTTTGTGTTTTTATCCATCAGGTGGAATGCAACAGCAAACTGGACCCAACTACAACGTCATTCCTGAAGGTGCCATTAATTTTGTATATGCTTTTTCTCTAAGTAACCTTAAGCATTTAATACTGATAAGCAATGTGCAATCTAGCAACTAAACTAATGCATTTCCTGCTTTGTGTTCTCAAGAGTATAATATTAAATTGTTGTTTTCTCTGTGCTTTCTGCAGATGGCTGATGCTGGTGGGATGCCACAACTCACTCAAGTAAGTAATATTTTTTAAATTAAACATCATTAAACTAAAGAATCATCAATAGCATTATAATGATTTGGTTACATTATTTTTGATTGTGTCTTTGCAGCCCAGCAAGCTGACTGAAGCATTCAAATACTTCATCCAGGGAATGGGATACAGTGAGTAGTATACAATCAGAATGATGAGATTTGTCTGACTTGTAGTATTAGAAGAGGTGTATAACACCTCTGCTGAATTCTCTATTCTGATTGGTCAGAAGGTGTTAATTAATTTTCTGTAACAGCAGCTCTAACCGTCATGCTGGCCGTAATACAAATCACAGGTTTATATTAATGTGTTCCTTCTAATATTCTGTATTTTTCTGCAGCAACAAATCTTACTGTACTTGTATGACAAATGTTGCACATAATCTAAGTCTTATAAGAAATTGATTAAAAAAAACAAAAAAAAACCAAAAAAAAAAAAACCATGTTGCTAATTAACAAAGAAAAACCCATAATCATTTATATGGTGAAGATTGTTTTAAAGCTTTTTTTAAAGCTAGCCTTTACGGAAGGAATCTCCAGTGTCAAGCCTGTCTGCCATAGGAAGGTCTTGATGATGACTTTTCCAGTCACATGATAAAATGAGAGGCTGCTTTTTTTTTTTTTTTTTTTTTTTTTTTTTTTTTTTTTTTTTTTTTTTTTTTTTGGTGACACTGGTGAGGGAATGACCGTCTCTAGCTATTCTTTACTAAATGAAAAAATAATAATTATTGTCAAACTGCTATGGAATAAGAGGAATAAAACACTTAACAGTAAATACACTTAACAGTGGCCTGCTTCTTGTTTGTTTATATTTTGGCTAATAAAACCAATTAGAATTCATTAGAAAATATTGACCATGTGATCGGTGTGAGAGTGGGCGTTATTGGTCGAACTTTCTGAGAGAGAGTGTGGGATTCATCAAACTTTCTTATGCGAGTGGTATTGGTAGCAACAGTGGTAGATGGGCTCTGGAATTGCCAGTCTGCTGTAAAGAAAGCTGATTTCATCTCTCCATTAGCTTCCCATTACTCTCTTGACTTTCTGGCACTAACTGAAACCTGGATATCTCCACAGAACTCTGCTACACCGGCTGCTCTGTCTTCTGCTTATGCTGTCTCTCACACTGGCAGGGGTGTTGGTACAGGTCTGCTGTTGTCTCGGAGATGGTGCTTCACATCGCTCTCCCTGTCTCGTCTCATCCTTTGAATTACATGCAGTTACAGTTACCTCCCTGATCAACCTTCTAATCATCGTCATCTACCGCCCTCCTGGTCCCCTTGGAGACTTTCTTGAAGAAATGGACATGCTCCTCAGTCTTTTCCCCACTGATAGCACCCCTCTTACAGTACTTGGAGATTTCAACCTCCCCTCTGACAAGCTTGAGTCCTCTTGCCTTATCCCTCTTCTGCATTCCTTTTCCTTGACATTCAACAGCTGCCCACCACCACACAGCTGCCTGCCCACCCACACCCACAGGGAGGAGATGTCCTGGACCTTCAGGACATTTCCTTCAGCCGCCCCTCTCCAGCTACAGACAGCAATGCTACCCCACTCCATGCTTCTAATCATCACTTGGTATCCTTCACAATCACCCTCCCTACCCTGCCTAAAACCAGCTATAAATACTTCTCTCCTACCTGTCCAAACATCCATTCTATCTCTCCTTCCTCCATAACTTCCTGCACCCTATCATCCCTTCTAGACCCCGACTCCCTTTCCTCCTTACCATTGGCGTTCTGCTAAGACTGCCTTCTACAAGGAAAAGCTGTAAACTTCTGCACAAGACCCTCACAAGCGCCACAACATCTTTTCTTCACTACACAGCCCACCAGCTCCTCCTGCGCCGTCCTTCCTGACTGCTGAAGACTGTCACCTTTTATGATGGGAAGATTGAAAAAATTTGCCACACCTTCACTTCTACCCCAACTACTACACAACTCACACAGGATTCCTTTTCTCCTTCACTGGCACATTTTTCTAATCTAGTGTCATCTTGTCCTGCAATCCTACCACCTGCCCATTGGATCCAATCCCTTCCACAATGCTCCAAACCATCTCACAAGACCTCCCCTTAATCATGACTATCATCAATGGTGCCATATCATCTGGGCATGTACCAACTGCATTCAAGAGAGCAAGGGTTATTCCCATCCTGAAGAAACCCACTCTGGAAACCCACTCTGAAGAAACACAACTACCGACCAGTATCACTCCTCTCCTTTCTTTCTAAAATCCTCAAATGCACTGTCTACAACATACCTGCAAACTAGTCGCTTTTTGGCGAAATTCGCCGTTTTGAATCCCTGATGAGCCTCGGAATTCGTGGTGCAACATGGCAATGGTTTGCTTCCTACCTGGAAGGTCATTATACCAGATGACGTGGAGGGGATCCACATCTGTTCCCCGGAGACTCTCCACTGGTATCCCATAAGGCTCAGTATTTGGTCCTCTTCTGTTCTCCCTCTATACTTGATCTCTTGGTGAGGTCATATCCTCACATGGGTTTTCATACCACTGATATGTGGATGACACTTAGCTCATTCTCTCCTTCCCTCATGCAGATCCTCTTGTTTCTGCTCCGATCTCTGCATGTCTGGCAGACATCTCATCATGGATGCCAGCTCATCAGCTGAAACTTAATCCCAGAAAAACTGAACTGCTGTTCATCCCAGGTGATTCATCACCATGTCAGGATCTTGTGATCTCCCTGCACAACTCTCTGATCCCACCTTCGGTTTCTACGTGCATCCTTGGAGTAACCATGGACGATCCTTTCCTCTCACATTGCTAATCTGACATGCTCATGTCGATTTCTCCTTTTCAACATCAGAAGAATTTGTCCATTTCTATCATGGTTCTGTCTCTAGTCATTTCGAGACTGGACTACTGCAACTCACTCTTGGCAGGTCTGCCTCTGAGAGCCATTTGTCCTTTTCAACTGATCCAGAATGCAGCTGCTCGACTTGTTTTCAACCTTCCTAAGTTCTCCCACATCACTCCACTGCTACGCTTCCTCTACTGGCTTCCTATAGCTGTCTGCATCAGATTTAAGACACTCATGCTTGCCTAAAAAGCCAAAAATGGACTAGCGCCCACTTGCGTTAAATCATTTCTCACCCCGTACTGCACCACGCTCCCTCCGATCCTCTAGCACCGCTAGACTGGTGCCACCATCTCTCGGGGTACAAGGAAGTCATGCATCAAGACTCTTTTCTGGCACCTAGGTGGTTTAAAGAACTTCCCCTAGATGTCCATTTGAAGACTGAGTCACTGGCAGTCTTCAAACGACATCTAAAGACCTACCTCTTCCTAAAATACTTAAATTAGCACTTCATAAAAAAAATAAATAAATAAATAAAAATAAGTTGTATTGTCTGTGTGTTTTTTCTTACTATATTACCTCCCAACCGAGTGTTTTGACTGATATTCTTAGTCTGTGACCTAGTGAACCAGTGGCAGGATGTATTTATTGATCGAGACTTCAAAGCACTTCTGTAAGTCGCTCTGGATAAGGATGTCTGCCAAATGGCATAAATGTAATTGTAAATTAATTGGTCAAACTTTTTGCGGGAGTGGGCGGGATTGGTCAAACTTTTTGCGGGAGGTGGGTGGGATCGGTCAAACTTTCGGTGGGAGTGCAAATTTTTGCACCCAACTGTAATATTTTTACACATGACCTACTGTGCCCTCCACTAATATTTTTACCCTTGGTAAATATGAGCAAAGAAGGAGAAAAATTGTCTTTGTTTAACCTTCTGATCTTTTGTTAAAAAAAATTCACAAAAATACTCTGCTCTCATGGATATCAAACAATTGCAAACACAACACAGGTTTATACAAAAAAAAAAAAAATCTTTGTTAAATATAGGTGTGCGACAATTTTGCAACACTCTCTCAGCACCCCTATGAATTCAGATGTGAGCAAAATATTGGAAGAATATTCAGGTTTTGTTTTACAATCGGGCGGGAACAGAGTCCAACTGTTTGTGGATTTGTGTACTCAATGCTAGAAATGTTTCAAAATCCGCAAATGCACAGGACGTGATCCACAAATGAATGCCAGGTAGAGTTGTTTGTGACATAAAAACACATTTGTAAAAAATGTAATTATTCGCAGATCTCATTTTATTTATTTGTGAATTGAATTCATTTTTGTGAATCTCGCTACATTTATTTGTGGATCCTAAACTATTTATTTGGAAATATGAAAATTTAAACAATTCTAACCCCATAAAAACCTGACTGCCTCTGCCAGGAAGCTTAAAATGGGTCGTGGTTGGATCTTCCAGCAGGACAATGATCCAAAACATACATCAAAATCAAGACAAAAATGGTTTACTGACCACAAAATCAAGCTCCTTCCATGGCCATCCCAGTCCCCTAACGTAAAAGCCATAGAAAACCTGTGGGGTGAACTGAAGATGAGAGTCCACCAGTGTGGACTGCGAAATTTGAAGGATCTGGAAAGATTCTGTATAGAGGAATGATCTCAGATCCCTTGCCTTGTATTCTCCAACCTCATCAGGCATTTTAGGAGGAGACTCGGAGCTGTTATCTTTGCAAAGGGAGGTAGCACAAAGTATTGACTAAAAAGGTACTGATAATTGTCGCACACCTATATTTAACAAAGATTTTTTTGTGTGTGTTTGCAATTGTTTATCCATGAGAGCAACGTATTTGTGATTTTTTTTAAAAAAAAATTTATGTATTTATTTATTTTTTTAACCAAAAACCTCTTCAGCTAATGTACTTTCTTTCTTTCTCTTCATCAGTGGCATCCTCCTGCATGACTCGTCTGTCCCGCTCACGCACCACCTCACTCTCTTCATCCTACTCCCTGGAGGGCTCTCGCTCACGATCGCGCACTCTCTCCCAGGGCTCCGTAGGTGGAAACATGCCCCCTAGCCCCTCCAACACAATGGAGGTGTCCTGCTGAAGAGAAAGTGAAGGAGAACAAGAGAGAGAGCAAGAGAGAGGTGGATGGATGGATGGATGGATGGATAAGTGGAAAGCCACTACTATTGAGAGGGTCATAGCAATCAGTCATATCCATTCATCAAAGTGTAAAGCAAGAAAGGAAGAGAGACATAAAGAGAGAAAGATACTCCTCTTACCAAACTAAATCTCATTCTCATGTATAATTCGCTCATCCCGTACTTGTGGGAAGTGAGAGATTCTTAAGAGAAGTGAGCAGGAAACAAGTGACATGGGGAGAGAAGGAGAAAAAATACATCTCTCCATCCCTCTGTCAACTTAACATCTGTGGTGCAGGTAGGGGCCTGTAGAGAGACCTACGATGTAGTGATAACCAATAGTAATACTTCTAATATAGAATATTAATTATAATTATCTATAAATAATGACTAATGTAATTAAAAACAATTCATGTAATTACATGTTGAACAATAGAGGAAAAAAAACAATAGAGTAGCAATACTCCTCATGTGTGAGTTATTTTGGTATACTATTTGGTGTGTTTGGAGTGGGATTTTTTTTTTTTTAAATGAACTTATTTGTAATAGTCATGTGACTCTCATACAGGGCCATGGCAACAGGTGTGGATAAATACCAATGTCTTTCGGTGGCAGCCAGCTCAGGTCTTCCATTTGACTTATTTGAAAACAAAAATAAGTGGGGAAATGGTAAATATGGGGAAACTGTGTAGAAATGAAAGATTGAGACATTAGTATGTGTGACTGCTCCAAATTGCATGGTAGGATTGTTGCAAATACATATATTTTTGTTGATGGTAATGTTGATGTGAGAGTATATGGATTATGGAGACAGACAAAACAGGTGAAGTTTTAAGCTTCTGCTACCTGGATTTTTAAAATAAAAATTTTTAAAACACCAGCAGAATTGGTTTTATTTAGTATGGCTGTATCCCAAATGCTGAGTGTTTGACAAAATTCATTCAACCAAGTAGCAACTTGAAGCTGATGTAAGATCTACATACATCAGCACACTTAGCTGAAGCCTAACAATTCTAACTGCACTTTAATAAATAAATACATTACACAGTCATTTGAATATTGCAACTCCATGCCCAGAACCTTTTCTCAGTGTTAACACTAGCATATGCCCCAGTGCGCTTCCAAATCCAGAAAAAACACAGTGGCCCTTATTCAGCAAAATTGCTTAAAATCAAGCGCAGATTTGGATGCATGGAATGACCTAGGAATAAATCTGCGTCTGATTCATGAAACTGCCTTATGACCGTTCAAACTGTCCTAGATGAGCGCAATATATGAATCAGCTTCATCTGCGTGGATGTAAGCTCCCACTAACTAATCCCTTATTTACCTGCCCTTTACCATGTATGAAATTTCCCAATCTACCCTTATAATATTAAGCTGTTTAAGGTCACAATCAGGTAGATCTCACCTGCAGGTAGTAATGTGAATCTGATTAAAGCTTAGTTTTTATTCATTTTAGTACTCGAATAGGTCATATTTAGCTGAAATCAGTTTTTTAAGCTGTATGTATAAATATAGGTGTGCCAGGTTTCTCAACTAAAAACCTTCATTCCTATAAAGAAAACATTGACATAAATTAAGCAATGAAAATCACAGCCAGGGCCTGTGTTTCCAAGACCACACATCCAGGTCACTGCTTTATGATGCCTCTTGTACACAAATGCATTACTATTATTCAAATGAAGGATTAATGAGCTGATCAAGATCAACGTCTGCCCCTTTGATTCACATTTATAAATTACAGGCTGACTCTAAGCCCCATTACCTGTATTTTAGTACGTGGTTTCCGCACTCACGATTGTGATTATCAGCATTATTTGCTATGTTTATACTGCTTTACTTATTATATTTACTTGTAGTGTTGATGATACTAGCATTGAGTTTCTTTATTTAAGTGCAAATCAATCATTTTTCAGGTTGTACAAACTTTACACTAATTTACACACACTCTCTCAAGACGGGAGTTTCATACTAATAGGGCAAAGATGAAATTGACAAATAAGGTAAATAATTTTTGTGTGCTCATCTTACAATCAGATTTGACCTGTATGCAACTCTGATGAATAAGGGCCAGTGTGGATAGAATCTTAAAATATTTGACATTATAGTTAGGGCACTTATCTATGATAGAATGGAGACATACATTCTAGCATTTGGAGGGAAAAGGTACAGTTTCTCAAATAAAATGTAGGAAAATATTTGATATGGGCATTTTTTTTTCTTTCTGTTTGGCTGACATTTTAGCATGGCTAAGTTATTAGTCTCATGAATTAATAATAGACCCCTCTAACAAAACAATGATGATTTTGATAATGATGATCTTCCAGCAAATCCACTGCCACCAGACTGTTTCTATTAAGACAGAAAAACAAATGACAGTAAGCTAAATTTTAACTAAGTTTGACCGTTAGTTTACTAACTAACTCTTACCTAAAAGCCTCTAGAGGAACTGCCTAGCTAAATTTAACTCCTTGTAACAAACATAGCCATATCTTTATCAAGAGAAGCAACTCACCAGCACTTTTTTCATTTGCAACTTCTGTGTTGTAGAAGCCAGAATATTCAGCACAACACTGCCGTAAAACACCAAATCATTACAATTCTCTGTTGACATGACACAGAATCCCATTGAGAGTTAGATGTGTGTATTTGATAGGCTACATTTGTATACTTGTCATGTGCAGTCAAATCACACTAAAACTTGGGGCCTCAGTTCCAATACTGTTTTTAACACATCTTTGCCAACTTCATTAGTTCCTCACCATTTGGTTTGAGGGAATTCCCATCTTAAGGATAGTTCAGAAACTTAAAGGAAAAAACAACCCTGACTTGTTGGTGTTAAATCTGTTCACCTGTGGAACGCCATCGCTAGCTATGTCCCATGTGACATCAGCATGGTGCACAACCACTAACGTCTAACAGGAATAATAAAAATGCAGCACCAACCAACAAATTAGCACCAGGATCACCAGGAATGATCCAAATGACTGAATCAGTGTAACTGTAGACTCAAAAAAGTATGTTTTCAATTGTTGCTTTCAAACTGGGTTTTATGCAAAAACTAAATAAAGCACCTGTTACTCCCTCTTCCCCTTGTGCTGAAAGTCGTCAGTGGTTAGGTCACATTTTTGACTTGTGAGGGAATGTTAAACAGTATTGAAACACAAGGATGTTTGTCTTTGCTTTTGTTGAGTTTAGTGTTGAAAGTTGGAGCAGAAATGTAGATGCTGAAATATATAACAAATTGCACATGGTATCATTCAGTCTATTGCTAATGGAGGAATACTGGTAGAGGTATTTGATACAGAATGAATGCTTTGCATTGCTCGATAACAAAAAGAGTAAAGGGAAATGTCGGACATAGTTTACTCTGGGGGATTAAAAAGGGGGACAAAACGGAAGCGTCAGTGTTTGGGCCAGAGCTGAGTGATTGCTCTTCCTCTTCATATATTTTCATTTTATTTTAATTTTTTCTTCATTCAAATCCTTTTTAATGTTCAATCCTCCCTGTGTTTCCTGTTGTACTATGTTACTGTCTGACTGTTCTCACAGGTTAGACATCAGTGTGCTAGTTCTTGTGTAATCTTTTTTAGCATTAGAATGTAAAAAAAAAAAAAAAAAAAAAAAAAAGGGGGGGGAATTAACATTTATTAACAAAAAAAAAATGTATAACAAAATACAATCCAAGTTTCTTGTGTGGCTAATTCTGTGTAATGCTATGAACAACCGAAAAAAAGGTATTAATAAAGGGAGTAAAACATGCTGGCTTGCTTTGACTTGATGTGGATTTGTTGACTTGATTATTACCTCAGTTTCCTTTGTTTCCTTTTTCAGTGTTAATATGCCATGAAAAATGTTCAGAATAATTTCAAAAAGCTTTGCATTTTTTACTGTAGCGTCACTATTTCTGTGAATTGTCTATATAAAAAGCAATATACAGTGAAATGTAATCAAATTTTTACATCAGCCTTTATCAGCTTTGATCAATATTGATAATTGAAAAACAATAATAGTCGTAATAACAATAATTAAAGCTGCAAGCAGCATTTTCAGGGGCCAACCGTTTGTGTTACAGGAGAATGTTTTTGAATAACTTTTTTTTTTTTTTTTCCAGACAGATCTCAAGATGATGTGAACCAAGTTTGGGGAAGATTGGACAAAATTTGGAGGAATAGCAAAAAATCGCAGTTAAATATAAGAATTTTTAGAACGTCATTGTAACTTTTGCCTAGTAGGTAGCGCTGGCACAAAATTTGTTACATTGTCTCAGGTCATGGTCCTGAAGGTGGTTACCACGTTTTGTGGCGGTGGCAGCATTTGGCCCAAATTTGGTCAGAATGTTCCTTAGACCCTCTGCAATCAGTGTGCCAAATTTCACAACTTTTTTACCAGATGGTTCTATGGGCTGACATACACACCCTAGCCAGAAGAAGTAGAAGAATAGGTCAAATAACAATAGGGTACCTACTCACATTTATTGCTTGGCCCCCTAATAATCATATACATTAATTACAAAATGGCCAGAAGACAAATAAATGGTTTGGACACTTTTAATTAAGAAAATATTTTATTTGATCAAACACCATTTATGTTACTAGAACTCAAATTGAACAATTGGATGGATGGATGAATATAGTTTGCAAAATAATTTACAAATAAAAAGTATATAAAAAGTGTCACATTTCAATATAAATACACCTGTTCATGGAAGGCCCCTTAGTTTGTTAGAGAACAAACAGCATCACAAAGACCAAGGAGCTATCAAAACAAGTCCAGAACAAAGTTCAGGAAAATTATCAATCAGGGTCCAGTCACTCCACAAAGCTGGGTTTTATGGAAGAGTGGTGAAAAGAGAAGTGAGCCATAGGAAATTGCTAAAGGGCATCTTGGAGACTCAGCAAACAAAGAACCTGGAAAAAAGCTTTGGTCTGATGAGACCAAAACTGACCTACGCTATGTTCAGCAGAAACCCAACACTGCCCATCATCCTGAGATCACCATTTCCACAGTGATGCATGGAAGTGGTAGCAGGTTGTCGAGATGCTTTTTATCAACAGGGACAATCTGGTCAAGGTTGAGGGCAAGATGGGTGAAGCTAAATACAGAGAAATCCTAGAAAAAAACAACACTTGAGACCGGGGCAGAGGTTCACCTTCCAACCTACTGCCAAGGTTAAACTGGAGTGGTTTGAAACCATGAACTTGAATGTGTTGGAATGGCCAACACAAAGCTCAGATCTGATTGAGAATCTGTGGCAAGACATCAGTCACCATTCATGATCTAATGGAGCTTGAGCAGTTTTGTTAAAAGACATGGGCAAAAATATCCCATTCAATTTTGTAAAAAAAAAAAAAAGTAATCTGTAAGTCAAAGAAGACTTGCAATAACAGTAGTAAACAATAACAATAAGATGGTAATATCCTATATAGATTATATCACTGGTCACCTCAGAAAGTAATGGTAAAGGTAGTAGTCAGACAGATGAGATAGAAAAACACATTTTAAGTAATTACATAGTTGTTACTTACAAAGTGCTTCACTCTACTTAATAAACAATTAAGATATAAAAAATAAAATAAAGATAACACAAAAACAGTACATAAATAAAAAGCTATCACATACGGTACAGCAATAATAGCATCAAAAGTTATTACAGTACTAAGAACTGGTAAAAAAAAAACAAAAAACAAGAGATTAAAAATGGGTTTTAACATGTTTTGTAAAAGTGCTCACGGAAACCCAAGAGTTACATACCCAAGAATACGAGGTGGTGTGTTCTGGATTAATATGAGGCAGGCCAGAGCTCATTGATTAAGGTAAGCAAACCAAACGCAAAAAATGCAGTAGTCTATACATGATAACAAAAATTCATGAATGGCTTTCTCCCTGTCAAGAAAGGACAAATTTTAATATCCATCTTCAGTAACTGCTTTATCCTGATCAGGGTCGTGATGAATCTTATGCTGGGCCAGCAACACTTGGTGCAAGGTAGGAGAATTCACAGTGGACAGGACACCAGTACATCACAGGGCTCCATGCACACACAATTAGGGGCAATTTAACATAGCAAGTATGCCTGTCTGCATGTTACTGGACAGTGAGAGGAAACTGAAGAACATGCATAGACTGTGCACAGACCATCACCTGAACTCTGAACTGAACCCATGACCCTGGAGCTGTGAGGTTGCAGTAGTAATGGCTGAAAACAGTTACATTGTGTAACCTATTGCCATCAAATGGAATGAGTTTAAAACAAATAAACAACAAACAAATAAAAAAATGGAATGAATATAAAATGGAGACAAAAATGGACCCTTCGCGCACTTCACAGGTAAGAGCAATAGCACAGTGCCATTTTCACAGTTGTGTTACACATGTATAGTGAGGAGTTAATACCAAAAGTTCACACATCAGTATTCAGACCTCAGATGTAACTGTAGACTATTAGGAAGTTGCATGACAGTTGGAGTTTGCTTAAACAGGGGCTGCGTCCGAAATCATGTACTGTGACAGTACCTACTGCACAGACATTGAAACAGTATGTGTGTGTAGTATAAATACAATCCCGGACATACTACAACCACAATGTTGGCATTGTCATGTGACCTTCGACGTCATCATAAACACAAAAATCTTAAAGGGACCACCAGATCAAAGCAACCGCACTAACGGCAAAATACACATCAGGAAAGTTAACTGAATTAGTAATGTAATATGGGCGGGGTTAACAGGCTGAGGTAAATTTGTTGCCGTTATCTTGGCCGGCTAAAGCTTGATGGAGATCACAAAAAAGGTTTTAAATGCTGCGACACTTGTTTTCTTGTTTAAACCTTTAACAAGTTAACAATTAATTCGGGTATTGTTAAACAAGTCCTGTTTCACCAAGGTTTAATACTTAAGAGCCTATGTGTTGTCTTCAGAGATTTTTTTTTTTTTTCTGAGCTCATCCGCACCGGTCCTGTTGCATTATGGGATTTTTGACTTGAGTAGTGTCCATCAGTTGAATACTGCAAAATCAGTACGCCATCCGGGTATTTCTCGCCTACTGAGAATTCGGACATACTACCCTTCTGGCGTACTGCTTTTCTCCTACTGTGTAGTAGGGTAGTACGCGATTTCGGACGCAACCACTGGTGTATCTCAGTTATGTGCAATTTTGGCCTTGTACTTAAGCAAATTTTTCTTGTGCAATATTGGCTTGAGCATGGAGTACTATTAAGTCTGGCGCCAATGTGTGACAGTTTGATGTCATCACAATGTGATTACAAAAATGATTATAAAATATATATTTAATTAATGTGGTTAATTAACTGTTATATTCAGGAGGTTATACTTAATGAGAGCAATTCTAATTCAGCACTTCAGTAAACATCAATCCTTCACTACTGGATGCCAAACAGATATATGCTGAATTTTTTTTTCTTTGCTGTTCTGTTTCTTAAAAAGTTTAGCTGAGGCTTTAACCGAATATTTTACTCAAACGTTTAAAAAAAGAAAACACCGTTTCTAGTGAAAAGAGGGTGTCCATTCCCAGTGATTTGAGATTCATTATCTCTTTGCACACCTCGATAAATCCATCTGCTCTTAATACAACAGGGTTCAGCATTAGGAATAACACAGGGAATTTTGTTATTTGCACATCATAACCTCGACTTTCAGCTATCTGCAACACTTTTATTGCTTGTTGGATATTTAATTTGAGTAAATGCTGTGCCAGGTGCTTGGCTTTAAATTGCTTGGTAAGCAAGGTGTCAGAAGTCATGCTGGGATCTTGCACAAAAATCAAAGTCGATGTCAACTTTGTAATGTAGGAGTCTACTGCTTCCTCAGCCTTCTTTAGGTCTGTCAAAGCCTGAGCAATATGTCCACTATTTGCTTTAGACAGAATGGACAGTGCACGATTGTACAAAGCAATGGCAGGCCAACAAGGATTGTTTTCAATGGCTCTTGTGTACATCTCAATGCTATCTGCAAGGGATCCTTTAAGACGACGTGTGTTGCCAGTCCTTACGTAATGGTAGATCATAGAGGAAGGTGACTGGTTGCAATCCAGTTTTTTCTTTGCACTTTGCAAGTCTTTCTGTAACTGCTTTGTTAATGTTTCTGTCGATTCTTTCTCATTGAACTTCATCAGAAGCCACATACCCCAGCACTCATGAAGTGAAGACACAATATCTTCATGGTTGCCACCCTGAGTCTGTTTGTAAATCTCGTCCAGCATGTCAAGATAGTGAGAAAAAAGCTCTTCCTTTTTGGTGATTTTTGGTATATCATCTTTAAGAAAATGTGACAGTCTTGTTTGTACCATTAAATCTCTAGACCTTTTTTCCGTATCCAGATTAGTTAAACCACTTGGCTTTTCAATATTTAGCAAGTCTTTGAGTTCTGTCACCATTACCTCACAATTCTTTTCATTGGGGTCTTCCTGACAAATTTTGAGAGTCTCTTCAAACTTATTCTTGATGAATCCTGACACAGCTACAGTGGCTGTTAGACGCCTCAGAAGGGTAAGTAACCTGGAGAGAGGTGAGTTTAGTGCCATTATCAGTTTGACTGACTCAGAGAAGTGAGTGGAGCACATGATGAGCTGGGCAGAACCAGGGTTTCCTTCTCGTGCAGTTCGACCAAAGGCTTGTTGCTCCACACGGATATTAAGGGGCAAGAAAGTCTGCACTACAAACAGACCCCCTGAAACATTTACTTCAGTACAGACTTTGAGGTCTGTCCCACGACCAGCCAGATTGGTTGCAACAATGACACAACCTTTGGTGACCTTTTCACTGGTAACCTTCGAATTGTCCATATTGTTATTTGTGTACAGTTTCAATTTGTCTGTTGAAATGGTTTTTGATAGTGCATTGTGGACAATTTGTGCTCGTTTAATAGTTTCACAGATGACCAAGACTGCTCTAGAACCTCGGTAGACTGTGGGGTTCACTTTCTTATTAACAACTTTACAAATTGTTTGTACCCACCCATTTTCATCATTAATTGCAATGCCATCCTTCTCATAAAGTTTCCTACGTTTGAATGGTGGGATTTTGCAAGTTTTAATGCCAGGGTACAGTTGCTGCAGTAAATCAAGTTCGCTTTGGTTCCCCAAAGTCCCTGTGAGCCCATAAATCCGATTGTAACTCCTGAATAACTTTACATTGGACATAAAATTTGTTATAATGCACATATTCGACAGCCTGGTTTGGTGTTTCATTTCAAGGAATTGCTGAAGTCCATCTCCCCATTTCATGTCATTTTGCACGACTCCTGTAGAGCTGTAATCTACAGGAACTACACAATTATTTTGTAGAATGTATTCATGCCCTAAAGTCATTGTTTTGGCAAGAAATGCATTTTCAATCCAGATTTTTAGCCTCCCATTGATGTGCTCTATAAAGCCTGGAATGTGGAATTCATTCTGCTCCATCTCTGATGTATCTGTGGGGATCTCTAAATATTTATGTGATGGCAGTATGTCTGAATCCTCAGCCATTAGTAAGGAACGAATGAGATGTAGTGTCTTCTCTACATCCAGATCTTTAACCTGGTTGACAACAAACCAAATCAAAGCTAAGATTACATTTAGAGTCTCCATAACAGGCATCTCACTGTCTAAGTAGACAACTTCTAGTCCTTTGTCCAACATGAGCGAGTCCACCTCATCTACTATGACACATTGAAACTTTCTTTCAAGTCTCACATGTTCTCTTTGGAACCTGTGTCTTAACCAATCTCCTGCAAAACTCTTAGTTGTGCCATAGACCACTTGACATTTATAACACTTCCTCAGTTCTTGAACTTCTGTTTTATTTGTATTGTAATCCACCGTGATTCCCAGATTTTCATAAAATAAAAGCCACTCCTTAGCATCTCGCTCTGCAAGCACAGGGGAACTGGAGATAATGTCCACATTTTCTCCAATCATGGCACGATATGCAGCAAACATAGCCACTATGCATGACTTTCCTTCTCCTGTGCCAACCTGGATTAACTGGCTAGAACCAGAAAGAACCATGATGCACCAGCTCACCATCTGAGTCAACCTTGGTTTCCATCTTTTGATAGCTTTTACTGCTGTACATAGCATCACTAATTTATCCTTTATATCTTTCAGGTGTCTTGAAACAGGATGTGATGGTGATGACACAGACAACACAATGTCTTTAACTCTATGTAAAATATTACAATCAATGTCTCCTTCTGCTTCCAGTTCCTTAAGAATATTGTCAAGGCTTTTCTCTTTTGTTTCTTTAACAAAGTCATTAATTCTAAGTTCAACGTCATCCATAAACTGGTTTGTTTCAATGTTAGATAATAAATCTGACTTGTTGATCTTGTGAATTTCCACTTGGTAAAGTATTTTTGAGATCCATGTGTGGAAATCAGTCTTTACTTTCCTGACACTGTATTGTTTCACAAGGGCAGTGAACAAATCCACAACATCGTTCTGACTCCACTGTCCATATCTGACCAAACCAAGCAATCTTGATAACAGTAGATTTGTTGATGCCATAACCTGAGTTGTGGATTATAGAGCAAAGTGTGCTTCAAGATGTAGTGCTGTTCAGAAGTCCATTTTGCTCTTCCTGTGGTTAAAAACAGAACATTAATTCGGGTGATATTGGGATCGTTGACATAGTGTATAAAGCTTGTTGAAGAATAATTTCTAAACAAACCCAGCATACTGCTCTGCAATTATTATAACCTTACATCAAATGTTAGGCACAAGTAAAGAAATTTTGAAATAAAGACAAAAATGAACTTCTTAAATGAAGTTATTGTAAGGTAGATTTACACTAATGCAGGAGACAAAAAATATATGATCATCAGTCAAGATCCTGTAATAACCTTTGATATTAATTAATTTATACTGTCAATTTTTATCAAAGGATTAGGAGTAATCTTGTGCCAAATTGCCAACAAAACCACCCAGGATACATAGCAAGTAAATTCACAGGTTCCTATTTACTTTTGTTCTTTTCGTAGTTATAGGCCTACCTATCACACCTTTTCATCATCCTTTAAAGAGTGTCATGGTATTCCCCATCATATTTACTTTTGCTTTTGATTAGTCAGATTGAACATATAACAATAGTCTGTTGTTTGATATAATCAGGTATCAAGACATTTGTGTCAAGTTCCTGGAATAAACAATCTTATAAATAATCTATTTTGTTGGTTACTTTTAATTTTGCTTAATTATGTATTCTCTACACATATGTGCTAGAATATTTATAATGTATGCTACTCTATAATTTAACTATATTTATAAATTTAGATAGAATATTGATATAAAGCTAGTAGATCACAGGTTCCCGCTATGAGAAACCGATTTATTATTTTCTCTTTGTAGGCGTAGGGCAAATTAGTATAACATAAACCTCACCATACTCACCTCACAGGTGAAGATAAAACATCTGCAGGTAAGACATCATCTGAAGTAATTTGGGAACTGTCAATATCCTGGAATAAATTATCATGGATGCATTTTTTTCTTGTTATGTTTTTGTTCTTTTTTTATTAATAATTTTTGATTAATAATGTGTCCTGGAATAGGTACCAGAATGTTTATAACATCTTTCTCTGAAAAATATATTTATTGAATCAATGTTCTAGATATATATGGATTAATTTACACTATTCATTTTTAACATAGGACTATGATTCATCCTGTGACAAATTACCAGCAAAACTGACTATGATACAGAACAATTAAATCAAAAGCGCTCTCTACATGAAACCGATTTACTCATGTTCTTTTTGTTCATGATATTTAGTATAACATAAACCTTGTCATACTTACCTCACAGGTAATGAAGAAGTGTAGTCAGGTAAGACAGCATCCGAAGTAATGTGGAAACAGTCTGAATTGATGAATGAACCTTCTTATAAAGAGTGCTATGGAATTTCCTCACTTTTGCTTTTGCTTACTGTTAATCACGTGCTCTCTAGGAATCAGTAATGGGGCTTTTATAACATTACGCAGGATAGCAAAAACATTGGGGTTAATATAAGCTAAATTCCTTTGAGCAGTTATGGATACTGTTCTGTATTGGTGAATTTTTTCATTTGCAGTCTCTTTCCTAACATTGTTTTTTTTTTTTTTTTTTTTTTTTTTTTTACATGCCATGATTTTCGATAAGACTGCAAGATTGTTTGCTGTCAGTAAAAACTGCACTGAATACCAACAAACTTCATGTTTAAACAAAATATGCTATGTGAATCTAATTAGTTGTAATGTTTACTGAGATAAACTTATTTTTGGTGTCTAAAGGGAAATCCCTGTAGTTTCAGCCAACCCGCTTTCATTTCCTTCAGCAAAAACTTCTCAACTTTTTGAGGCAAGAATGTAGGAAGCAGCATGTTGTCACGTATTCCTTGTAATGAAGGTTGGACAGATGCAAATGCAGATAAGAGTTTAAAGAGAGAGAGAGAGAGAGAGAGAGAGAGAGAGAGAGAGGGTGATGGAGAGAGAGAGAGAGAGAAATCCAAAACACGAGATAATAGCAAGTCAAGAAACAGGCAAAGGGTCAGGCGATTAGCAAACAGGCATAAACTGGGCAAGGCTAGAAATGAGAACAAGATCAAGAACCATGAAACAAAACAAGGGACAGGGTATAATCGCTTGGTACAGTGATAACGCAAAGACATTGTTAGAGACCAGTCTCTTTATACTGTGGAGAGTGCATGATTAGAATGAATGAGTGTTCTGGGAATTGCAATCCATGGTGGCCATGTATGTAGGCTGCAGTGCATGATGGGATATGTAGTCACTGGTTTGCTGCGATATGACACATGTAGGGAGCAGTTTACTTTACTTCATCTCACCTCCTAGCACCCAGCAAGCTACTTTATACCGTATGTCAATATAAAGTGAGCCATTATACATGTAGCTGTAATTGTAATTGTCCAATTATCTTGCAGTATTTGTCTATTATCCGCCTCATTTTCCCCCATGTCATATCACAGCCAAACCTTACTCAGTTTCCCAGGAGGCACCGCGAACTACAAACATGGCCGCTGAGGACTACACTTCCCACACACGCACGCGCTCGCCTTCTCCGGAGTTCTAACTACACACCCCTGCACACATTCACACACACACACACACACGCACTAACAGCATAAAGGAGACTTTGGGAACACTTATTCGGCGCGAAGTAAACGTGCAGTTGACTTGTTCTCTGCCGTTCTCCAAGCCTTATCATCGTGTTTTGCCGAAGTGACTTTGAGCATTGTTTTTGCTCTCGACCTCGATGCTCTGCCTTGATTTACTGCTAGTAAATCCAGTCACTGTACAGGATGAAAACAAACAAAAACAAAAAACAAAAAACAATGTTGCTAGTGTAGCTCAACCAGTCGCTTGCATAATGCCCAAGCTACCACGACCAGGGTACAACATGGAGTTTCTTTTGTTTCATAAATGCCACTTAATAAAAGTTTATCAGCAATCAGCATCAGTCTGTCTGACAAGCTGCAGTCTTTCAGAGAAACCACAGAACAATTGTGTAACTGGCTTTTTCCAGACACATAGGTAAACATAGCACACTGAAAAAAACACTGGAGTGAAATTTACTCAAGAAAATTGAGGTAACAATTTCCACACACAAAATCTTAATAAATTTATCTAAGCATATTTTAAGTAAGGTTTACATGGCACCAAGGATTATTCTAATAAAACATGAAAGTGAATTTATCTAGCAGGTTGTTTACGTTTTAAAAAGTTAATTTGACTCAAACTTGAGTTAAACAAACTTT
>JANDJT010000168.1:8260622-8283835 GCA_024331685.1 Stegophilus panzeri
TGTGTGTGTGTGTGTGTGTGTGTAAAAAATTAACTATTAAAAATAGGCACATTATTTAATCTTGTACAATATTATTTAGCATATTTATAGGAACCAGAGCACTTTTTAATTTCTAAATGTTCCACCCATTTGTATTAATATTGTCCTTAGATTCCAGGTGAAATTATTTACAGGCATTATAACTTTGATAATGGAGGATTTGATTTCCACCACTGTAAAAAAAATAAAAAGATTGCTTATGCTTCATAGACCCCGGGGGTCTCCACACGCAACTTTGAGAACTATTGTTCTAGAGGGGTTTTTTTTTTTCACTGACACAGTTTTCTGTGTCAGTGGATTTATGTTACATTTCACTCTTGAGCCAACAACAAAATTAAACATCAATAAACAAAATTCCATTTGTTACTGACATATTTTCTCAACCTGTCTTAAGACTCTTGCTTCCTCCAACTCCAAAGCAAATAATTCTTTACCCAGTGGTTTGCAATCTAAACAGGTAGATTCTTTATGACTTTATTTTTTTTTAGAAGAGTGGATTGGCCACAGTAGATTTAATCTTGCTAATCTAATCTTGCTGTTTTTGTTTTATGTCCCTTATTTTATTAGGAGAATATCTTACTCAATCGTTCCTCTAATGGTACACATGCTTCAGGTAGTCAGATCACGCAGGTGAGGTCAGACTTTTGGCATTTCATTTCAGTGTGCAAGCTTTAATCACCCATTTTAGAAATTACCCCACACTGTAAAACCAGATAAGTTCATTTAACTCAAAAAAATTTTAAGTTGATAAATCAATTTCTTTAAGCCAAGTACACTTAAATAGAGTTAATTGAGTTAATTTTTTGTTATATTTAAGTGTATTTGGCTTAAAGAAATTTTTTAAGTTAAATGAACTTATCTGGTTTTACAGTGCGTACTGTTCTATTAATCTTTTTTTTTTGTAACAGAATGGATATCTGAAATCAGTGAACCCATTTCTACATCCAGATCAGGTAAAATAGCTTCATCTGTCTCTAGAGAGTTTCTAGATGGTTGGGTATGACAAAAAGGACTTGAGATTTCAAAGGAGCAGTGGGTTTATTTTGTTGATTAAATCAATTTTACACTTTTTGAACTTTCTCTTTTGAGAATGGGCTTGCGAAAGTACTTTTGTTTTTTGCCCTATGATAAGACTGCTCTTTTTAGTCCGACTTCATTCCAGATACATGACAGTGAATGATTGTGGGTGTGATATAGGGTAGGATATGAAAGGAAATTGCTGTGTACTACATAGTTTTAAAATGGCTTTGTCATTCTTACTTTCAGACTGCAGTCAGTGGACTCAGCTCAACATCCACGAACCCATTTTTTACTCAAGGCAAAGTAAGCTATAATCTCCTGTGTCCTTCTGTCCATCACTGCAAGCTCAAACCTACAAAAAAATGAATGTATGATCTAAATAAGATTTTGTCTTGTAGGATTCCAGTGGGAACACTGTTTTCAGAGACAACAAAAAAGACTTAATATTAAAGGATGGACACATTAATGGGTGGTCTTCTACATCTTCTACACCATCACTTGAGAATGACTGGGCTGTTTTCCCACCTACTAATCTAAGCCAGGAAACAAACCAAATCACATTTCCTGATCAAAAATGGGAAATATTCCAAGATTCACACTCTGCCAGAATTTCCCCAAGTGGATTAAGCAATCAGAAAGCAAACATTTTTGAACCTTTTAAAGAGGAAACCAGTGTCTTCCAGAGAATGGTGGCCAATGAGAAAACATCAAATGAGAGGGCTTATCTCCTAGAATACACACAAACCAATCAAAAGAATGATGAGAAACCCATTCCTTCTACCACAGCATCCAATCAGTTGGATATTTTTGAAGACTTACCTAGTTTTTTACCTTCTCAAGTAATCAGTGATAACATTTTCCCAAACACTGCTGCATCTCAGTCATTTGAAAGATATCACACTCCTGAGTCTAGTGTAAAGAACAGAGTATTTCAAAATATCCAATTATTTGAGACCTTAGCATCTGTCCAGAATGATAATTCTCACTTATCCAATAATTTCTCTATGAATAATGGACAGTTCAAGCCACAGAACAGCCACGTTGACAAAATGTTCATGCCTACAGACCTGAGTCAAGGAATATTCCAGGAGACTTCCACATTGCCTTCACCTCTTAATGCATCAACAAATGAAGGACTGGTAGGAACATTTTAATTATTTGATTAATTGTCATTTTCTTAGACATTTCCCTATTGACAGACCTAAATGATATTTTAAAAATGTTAATGAATATAAAAATTAATAGAAGCTGTTTACATTTTGTAGATGTTTACAAGACTACCCCCCAAACCAGCCCCACGCAGTAAGGCTCCAAAGAATCATAATCAGGTAACATAGGACTAGGGATGCCGCAATACTGGTATCATGTATCAGTCTGATACCACACTCTTTTCTTCATACTTCGCCTCAAGCTCAGATACCAACATCCGATACCACAAGTATACTATCTCACATAAGCCTAGTGTATGTTGTGGCACTACTGAACAGATAGAGTGTGAGGATGGCCGACTTGAGCACTCAGAGCAGTATCAACAAGTGTGGTTTTTAAAAATGAGTATAAGGTGTCGTGCATTGAGCTCACAAATGCATTCATGAGCGTGGAGCAGCGAAGTGAGTATGCAGAGAAACTGTTGTGTGTGAGAACACTTCACTTCTGCGAGCACTGAGACACTTTGCTTATGTGTCAAAGTGCAATTAATTTTAAAGATGAACCTCGGTGATGCTCAGGTAGGCTGCCCTTGCGCCTGTTTAAACAACATAACATCTTAAATATAAAACTCAGCATAAGTAGTTTATTACTAGCAGCATATGGAGGCAACCAACATAAACATAAACTGTTTAATGATGTCCCCAGTTTGCTTAAATACTAAGCAGGTTACTCATTTTGGCATCAGTATCAATACCGATTTACAAATACCAAAACACGTGTTCTCATACTCGATAATAATTTAAGACGTATCCCTACATAGGACTATATCTTTCATTAGTGCTTTTTAGTAGCTTGTTTACCCACCTTCAGCAAATCTTGTTTTTGTCAATTCTTCAGAGTATCAACCATGACATTATTTCCACACCTGCTGTATCTGTACCTGCTGATCAGACACCTGCACAGACTCTGTTTACATCAACCCTGCCAACTCCCATATCTATACCCACTGTGCCACGAGCTACAACTAATATCCAGGTAATTTATGTCCAATTATTTTCTCTCTCTACTACTACTACTACTACTGCTATTATTATTGGATTAGAGGTGTGGTAACATAAAAGTTATCCTCTTGAAAAAGTCCATTGTGAATATATGTAAGCAGTTTAGGTTAATCTAATAGTAGACTGCTGACGTGTTATTTAAAATAAACTGTGATACTCTTGCATAATCACTATGAGTATGGAAGTGTGTAGAAAACTATTAATTTTTGTGTTTTGGGGTGACAGGACACCATGCTAGCTGATGAGAAAAACCAGAGCCAAGTTTATGAGGACGTTCTTTTCATTGGCCAGGTGTGTGCTTTTGTGTGTGCGCTTGTGAAACCTTGTGCTTGGACATTTGTTTTAAATTTGTACATTTGTGCTGTTTTCCAGGAGAAGTGCGTAGAGGACTGGCCAGAGGGCAGCCCCGAGCTTATCCCTGAGTGGAAACCTGTATGTAATTCATTACACAGTATACACTTAATTACCACTTTATTAGGTACACATCATTGACTGAATAACTATATAAGGTTCACTGTAAAAGTTTACATACCCTTAAAATTTTATTACAGCAGAAAGAGATTTAGTCTGTTAGGTTTCACAGATCTTCCATTGCCTGGACTTTTTCACTACTGTCCAGTTTCAGTGAGCCTGTACCCACTATAGTCTCAGATTATAGTCTCAGAGGCATGAAGCTGATGTGGTCTTTTGCTGTTGTAGCCCATCCGCCTCAATGTCCAGCTTGTTGTGTGTTCTGAGATGCATTTCTGCTCACCACGGTTTTAAAGAGTGGTGATATGAGCTACTGTAACTACCTCACCTTAATTTTAGACAATGAATTACAGAAAATGTGGAATTTACTTTTGCTAATGGTTGCATTTAAAATAACTGTAAGAGTCTTATAACTGAGTAAACACTAAACAACTGTATATATGAAAGCACTGGACAATAACAGTTAACACATTGATGAACCCAAAACCAGCATAACAAATCAACACAGAACTCAATACTTAGAACAAACCAACTGCCAATAAATCAAATTCAATCCCAAAATAATAAAGTATTGCCACATAAATTATAATTTGTTTGATTGAATTGAATACCCAAGGTAATGAAATAATAACCATCTTTTACATAAGATGCAATCATTGTCTTCAATGTATGGTTGATCCATACTGTCAGATTGGTCTGCGGGTGGTAAGCAGTGGTCAGCTTTTGAACTACTCCCCGTTGTTGACAGACTAAGGTGAGGAGCCGAGATGTAAATTGAGCTGCTTAATCGGACGCAGGGTAGGCAAGGGTACCACAGCGAGTAAAGACCTCCTCAACCAAGATTCTTGTCACTTGTGGTGCTTTGGCTGTCCGCATTGGGGAATATTTCCACCCATTTGGAGCAGTATTCCACCACAACAAGGAGGTATTCATGTTGTTTGGTACTTCTGGGAAAGTACTGGTCCCATAAGAGCTACACCCACCAAATCTGGATCTGGGGTTGACTGTAACTTTCCAGACAATTTAGTGATCGAAGGTTTGTATTGTTGTCATACTTGGCAGTCTCTACAATATTTCCAGACATCTAACTTCTAGCAGCCACAGGAGAGTTTTCAACTGTCCAAAATGTCCACTCAAAGGACTATCATAAGCAAACTTCAAAAATTCCTCACGGAAACACATCGGAATGACTAATTGAAACTTCTGTCCTTGCTGCTGGCTCTGCACACTACAAGAGATAACCATTTTCTATGGTGCAATGTATTTTCAATTTGAGGTGCAACTTTGGCCATCATTTCTTTGACGTCATGGTCTTTCTGTTGCACTTCGTCTAACCCATCCCAGTCGATCTTAAGGCTCACATGATTATCAGACACTTTCTGAGCTCTGCATATTGCAATCATTGTTGGAGAAGTTATGTCATCCTTACTTCTGGACACAGTATCAGGTACAATGTTACATTGCGTCTTCCAATACTTCACCTCAAAATCAAAACTCTAGAGCCAGATGGTCCATCATGTTAACCTGGAGGAAGGTTTTGGATGGTTGAAGACCCAAGACAAGGCTACATGATCGGTGATGACCTCAAAGCGTTGTCTTTCAAGGTAAAGTCGCCACTTTTCCACAGCCAAGACTACGGCTAGACATTCCTTTTCAGACACTGAGTATGCTCTTTCAACAACATGTAGTAATCTGGATGCATATGCTACAACATGTTCCTCTCCTTCATACTCCTGGGTCAACACAGCTCCAAAACCCACTTGGCATCGGTCTGAACTCTGAATGTATCATGAATGCACTCATAACAGAATGACCCCAAGTATTTTATTTCTTATATAACAATCAACATGTTATATGAAATTCTTTCTTCGAGATAAGTATTGTCTCTGATTTAGATGCCATCTCCTCTGATCTCTTAAATGTGATAATACATGCAATTAATTAATTCATAATGTCAGTAATGCCCTTGAATGCCATTCCAAATACTTTTGAGTTCATTTACTGATCAAAGCACGTCAGTGTCAACTGTCAGACACTGTTTGTTTTTGGCAAACTCCACCCGTGCACACTCCCACACAACTGTCTGAATAGCAGTTAAGTCTGTGGTTGTATAAGGCCTGAATACACAATGCCGCTATTATCTTCACTACAGCTCAGCTCTGAATACAGCGCATTATGACTATTGAATGTATATTTCATCTGTCTGTATAACAATTCAATGAGTTATAATGCAAAAGCATACAATATGGCATCTTTGTCTTTGTTTATTTTATCAGGCTGGGAAATTTAAATTAAGGAGGGAGTCTTTGAGGGTGAGTAATTAATGAGTATCACATTCTTGATATTCATTTGTGTCAGAATAATAATTCTGTTCTTATTTCTAGTTTAGAAACAATTTAATTGAAGATTCATTTTTAGCATCTTGACTGATTTTAAATGTTCTCATGTAGACTTCCGTAGAATCTGAGGCAGCCCTCAATGCAAACTCTCTTGGGAAGAAATCTGGCAAAACAGTATGTTTATGAATCTTTCAATCTTTATATAATGATATATGATTTAATAATATTTCAGGGTCACTGCTTTCATTGGAATTTCCTTTCCTTTTAGAGAATGAAGTTGAGGATCTCTGGAAGAGGGTCAAAGGTAATATTCAAACTTAAAGATATTTAAATTATCCAAAGGTTTTATGATAAAAGGAGGCACATTGTTAAAAAGTGTTTGGATTTCAGGATAAATCAGGAGATGACCTGAGGGTTCAGCAAATAGACACAGTTCCCCAAGAGTCAAAGGTACTGTACAATATATGGTCAGTTTTGCAGAGGTGAAACTTGTAACGCCAATTTACTCATATTCCCCAAAACAAATCCGATTCCAAAAAAGTTGGGATGCTGTGTAAAATGTAAATAAAAATAGAATGCAATAATTTGCAAATCTCATAAACCCAGACTTTGTTACTTCTGTGTTGTCAGAATTAAGTAATTGGAAGTTAATAAGCATCCAATGTCTAATGTCCTTTACACATTCCTCAACTTTATTAAGCTGATGTCTGTCATCTGGCTTTGCTGAAACATACAACTGTGTTATCATCAGCATAGCAGTAGAAGCTAATTCCATGTTTACAAATAATTTGACCCAGAGGTAGCATATATAAAGAAAAAAGCAGTGGGCCTAAAACAGAACCTTGTGGAACACCAAACTTTACATCAGTATGCATAGAGAAATCTCCATTTACTTCAACGAACTGATAACAATCAGTCAAAGATCTGAGCCAGGAGAGGGCCGTTCCCTTGATGCCAACAACATTTTCTACTCTACCAAGGAGAATAGTATGATCAATTGTATCAAAAGTTGCACTAAGGTCAAGCAACACGAGGAAGGATACACAACCCTGATCAGAGGCCAGTAGGTCATTCACCACTTTAAACAGCGCTGTCTCTGCTATGATGAGGCCTAAATCCTGACTGATACATTTCATGAATGTTAGACCTATGTAGGTGCGAGCATAGCTGCTGTGCAACAACCTTTTCTAATATCTTGGAGATAAAGGGCAGATTTAATATAGGCCTATAGTTGGACAATTGACAGGGGTCGAGGTCAGGTTTTTTAATCAGGGGTTTAATAACAGCTAGTTTAAATTATTTATGTACATAGCCAGTGCTAAGGGAAGAATTCATTATTTTTAGAAGGGGTTTGGTTACTTCAGGAATAATCTGTTTCTAGCATGTAGGTAAGGGATCTAGTATACAAGTTGATCTGATATTGTTATATTATAATCTACAGGGTTAGTTATAAGACTGTCTGGTTTGAAATTAATAGCTTGAATTTTTTGTGTAATATTTTCAATTTTGCCAGTGAAAAAATTCATGAAATCGTTGCTGCTATATAATGATTGTGTGCATATTTCTGTTGTGGTTTTATTCGTAGGTGATTTTGCTACAGTATTAAGTAAGAATCTAGGGTTATTTTTGCTATCTTCAATTAGGGTGGAGAGATAGACTGATCTAGCAGCACTAAGAGATTTTCTATAGTTCAGGAGGCTCTCCTTCCATGCTGTTTGAAATACTACCAATTTGCCATTTACGTTCTAATTGTCGAGTGGTCTGTTTTAAGGTGTGTGTGTGATTGTTATACCAGGGTGCTAGCATTTTCTCTCTAATTAATTTTTTTTTAAGTTGAGCAACCTTATCTAGCATGTGGTGGAACGTTGACTCTAAACATTTAGTCACCTGATCAAGTTCTTTGGGATCAGCCATTGATCCAATCATAGCTGATATCTCTGGGAGGTTATTGATAAAACTCTGTGCAGTAGCTTACGTGAATGTACGTTTGACGGGGTAACGTGACAAGGTGTAAATTTTATGATCGATACGCAATTTAAACTAGATGAGATAATGGTCTGAGATAGCTTCAGACTGCGGAAGTATGACTATATTACCTATATTACCTATATTTATTCCGTATGTTAGTTTCAGGTCAAGAGTGTGACCACCACTATGAGTGGGTCCTATTACATTCTGATTGACCCCTCACTGAATCTAGAATAGACACATCCGCTGTTCTCAGAGGGTCTTCCGGGTTATCAAAATGAATATTAAAGTCACCAACAATTAAAGCTTTATCTAGAGAAACAACCAGATTTGAGATAAAATCTGCAGATTCGCTAAGGAATTCAGAATATGGTTCTGAGGGTCTGTAAATAATAATTAGCGGAATCGACTCGGTAGACTTATTTTGTGTGGCTACATATGTTATACTAGTATAAAGAAGTTCAAAAGAGTTGAATTAATGACTAGGTTTTTGTGTGATGCCTAGATTATCATTATAAATAAGTGTGACACCTCCTCCTGATCCAATCAGATGGGGCTGATGTGTATAACTGTATCCAGGAGGACTGGCTTCTGTACTCATTTGGTTTAATCCATATTCCTGTTAAACACATTATATTAAATTCCTGATCAGTAATGGTTTCATTAACAATAAGTGCTTTAGACATAAGAGATCTATTGTTTAACAGACCTAACTTCAGATCAAAGGCGCCGGTTGGGCATTCAGTATGATCTAATTTTATGTTAATTAGGTTACTAAAACAAATTTTCTGAAAATTTCTATGTTTTCAAAAGTTAATTATAACTATAAAATTATAGTTTTTGACACTGATTCAGTCAGAAACCACAAATGATGACCTATTTGACCTACTTAGCAAACTAGCTAAGTAGCAAATAGAATTATTGCTGGTAACATAAATGTATCTGGAGTTAACTCATTTGTTATGATTGTTTGTACTGATATTCTTTCACAATATTGGCTAGGGTTTTTCATTAATTAATTTAATGAAAGGGTCAAATTATTGCTACATATTTCAGCCCCCAAATTATTTGGTTTTAATGGAAAATTCCACCCTGAAACACATTAAATATGTTTATATTGTATTATTTGTGACATGTTTAATGATTGGTGCTAATTTGCTGTATTTTGGTGCAGTATGTGTGCTGTATTTTGGTTATTCCTGTGACAAGTTTTGTGCCTTACTGATATCACAGGGGGACATTGCAGTTATATTGGTGTTTAATAGGAGAAAACATTTCATCAATCTCAAACTGAATTGATAAAGGTCAGGTTTCGCTGTGAGCTTCTTTTCTCACTCACCATTTTCCAGCTATTTCCAGTTCAAAGTCATTTTAACGGTTATTTCCAGTTCAAAGTCATTGGGGCAGCTGTGGCTGTAGAGCAGGTTGTCCACTAATCGCAGGGTTGATCCGCAGCCCACATACCTCCACATGCTGAAGTGTCTTCAGGCAAGACACTGAGCCCCAAGTTGCTCTTGATGGCAGGCTAGTGCCTTGTATGTGTTTGAGTGTGTGTGTGAATGGGTGAATGAGAAACAGTGTAAAGCGCTTTGTAGAACTGCTAAGGTTAAAAGGTGCTAAATAAGTGCAGACCATTTACCATTTACCATGACTTGAACATCTTTTATTCATGGTTTGAGGCTACCAGCTCCAGCACAGACAAAAAAAAACCTTGAGCATGAACCATCCCATCAGGTCTAGCTGGGGAAGAGGAAGGACTGGTCATTTCAGAACTGGAGGTGAAGTAAGTGCTATACAAAGTTAACACCAGAAAAGTATGCAGCCCAGACAACATCCCTGGACATGTGCTAAAAGTCTGTGCTAACCAACTAGCACCAGTCTTCACCACCATTTTTAACCTCTCCCTCAACCAACATGTTGTTCCAACATGTTTTAAACCTCCACCATCATTCAGGTCCCGAAAACCCCCGTCCTGCCTCCCTAAATGACCACTCACTTCTATATTGATGAAGTGCTTTGAAAAACTGGTCAGAGCCTGCATCTGCTCCTCTCTCCCCAACTGCCTAGACCCATTACAGTTTGCATACTGGTCCAACAGGTCCACAGATAATGCCATCAACCACACCCTACACACTGCCCTCTCCCACCTGGACCATAGGAAAGGGAATTATGTAAGGATGTTGATTGTGGATTACAGCTCCGCCTTTAACACCATTGTTCCCTCATATCTATGCATAAAGCTCCAGAACCCAGGGCTGAACTCCTCCATGTGCCACTGGATCCTGGACTTCCTGACCAGACATTCCCAGGATAGGAAACCACTCTTCCTCCACAATCACCCTCAGCACTGGAGCCCCTCAGGGTTGTGTACTCAGCCCCCTGCTTTACTCCCTCTATACCAGTGACTGCATGGCCAAACACAGCTCTGAAAGCTGGTGAAGTTTTCCGATGACACAGTGGTAGTAGGTCTCATCACTAACAACAAGAAGAAGGCCTACCTACAGTAGAGGAAGTAGACGTCCTCTCCACATGGTGTCACGATAACAATCTCTCCCTGAATGTTACCAAAACTAAGGAGATGATTATTGATTACAGGAGGAAGCAGGTGAGTAACTACAGGCCCATGATGATCAATGGGGCCACAGTCGAGAGGATGAGCAGCTTCAAATACCTAGGAGTCCACCTCACAGAAGACCTCTCCTGGACAACACATACGAACAGCTTAGTGACAAGGGCACACCA
Source organism: Stegophilus panzeri (assembly GCA_024331685.1). Lineage (NCBI taxonomy): Eukaryota > Metazoa > Chordata > Actinopteri > Siluriformes > Trichomycteridae > Stegophilus > Stegophilus panzeri. The sequence continues at coordinate 8,271,412 of JANDJT010000168.1, forward strand.
GTACCTCTACCATCTATGACACCTGGCCAGGTTCAAGGTCTCCCACATGGTGCTGAGGGCTTTCTACACTGGGGCTGTAGAGAGTCTTCTCACAGGGAGCATCACCGCCTGGTTAGGCGGCACCACGGTCTAGGACAGAAAGGCAATGTCAAGAGTGGTGGACTTCTTTCCCCTGCATCACAGACATCTACACCCAGCAATGTAAGACCAGGGCCAGAAGAATTACCAATGACTTTCACCACCCTGGACACAGACTCTTCTCAGTGCTCCTATCAGGGAAGCACTACAGGATCCTGAGGATCAACACAGAGAAACTCAGGAGAAATTTCTACTCTCAGGCAATGTGGCTACTGAACAAGGACACCTGAAAGAGTCTGCATATTCCTACCTCACACACAACACATACATAGAACAACTTGCACTATAGTGAAGGAAAAATAAAATAAAATATTTTGCACATTGTATATTCTCTCTATATACTTTACAACTCTGTATATCTACTTCTACACATCATTTTCAATTATATTTCATTTATTCACATCATATTCTTTATAGCCCATTATATTTTTATTCTACAGTTTATTATATTTTATTATGTCTACTGTATTTTATTATTTTTACTATATTTTTATTATATTTTTCTATTTTTATTATGTGTGTATATCCTTAGTCATTGTTGGTCTGTTTGTTATTGCACTGTGGGACGAGTAACTAAGGAAAAACATTTCACTACATTACATCACATGTATGTAATATGTATGTGACAAATGTACTGTATGAATGTGAAAAGAAAGAAAGAACCATATTAATTATAAATATACGTATAAATTATAAATATAAGTCATTCAGGTGGATTTTTCCTCAACTGTGATCTTGTTATAGGATGGTTTTAATTAGAATTTTATGTGTTCCTGGTTTGGATTTTTTTTGGGTTTGTTTGCATACTATCATCTGTTAGCTTAATATTGTATTTATTCCATGATCAATCTTCTTCACTAGGAAAACTATCCTGACAGCTTTAATGGTGCCTATGGTGATACTATGCCTTGGGGGACAAAGGTGATGGTTAATAAATTATACAATTTACCTGTATACTATATTTATAAAATAAATATAATTGCAGTTCTTTATATTCTGTATTTTGTTTGCATGTTAATTTAAAGTGTGAATTTTTGATTGTAGTTCCATGCATCAGATGACCATTTCTTGCCTGAACAAGAAGACCAAAATGCAAGAATGAAAAGCAAATCAGTGAAGGTTTTTAATCACTCCCAATTATCATATATATGTATTTGGTTTTCCTTATGCATGAATTAATAATGACTGTATTAATTCTCAACAGAGTAAAAAAACTAAATTCATAGTTCCTCATTTGCAATACCGAGACTCCAAGGTAATTTCATGAATGTTTTAAATATGTTTTAAATATGTTTTATAAACAAAGTTAAATATGTGAACCCACAAATGCCTTGCTTTTCAGGCAAGAGCCTCTGTCTAATTTTTTCTTCTTTTTCCAGAAAAAAACTTTTCATGAAGTTTTTGAAGATGGATCACAGTTTGTGCCAGCCTCCAAGGTTTGTACTCTGATCTTTCAGTAGCACATAATAAACATAGAATATAGAAATGTTAAATAGTAGGTTAAAGGGTGGGATTTCTTGCTGGTTATCATTTGTGCATGTCAAAGTACTATTGAAAATGCAGCATTAAAGAAATGGCATAGTCATTAAGACAGTGGGTAGCATTGCCTCCTCACAGCTCCAGGGTCCTGAGTTTGATCCTGAGCTTGGGTTACTGTCTGTAAAGAGTTTCATATGTTCTCCACATGTTCACATGGGTTTTCTCTTGGTTCACTGGTTTCCTCCCACTATCTAAAAACATACAGATACACGCTGGTTATGCTAAAATGCCACTAGGTGTAAATAAACGGTGCCCTGTGATGGACTGGGTCAACTATTACCGTACTCATGATAAAATGGTCACTGAAGACGAATGAAAACTTGCCTGTTTATGGTAGTTACGTTATTTGTGTAGCATCCTAACTGTCAGGAAGTTCAAGTTATGTATTTTTGTTGTTTTACCGTAAATGTCCACAGAGTGAACTGATTCAGGAGTCATATGAAGACAGGTCGAGGAACAGTGAAGAGCCAGTGATGAAAGACTGCAGACCGGTATCTATCTGACCTACGTTTTAGCTTGTGTTACATTGTATGAACTGTTATTATAATGGAAAATTCCTCTTTGACAGAAGAAACCACTGAAATTCAAACCCTCTCTGTCTCACCAACTACCCAAGGTAAATTATGTTGTGATGTAGTAAATATGTTAATTGTCCCATATTGTCAAATTAAAAAAAAAAAAAAAAAAAAAAAGATTTCTCAGGTTTAGTCAGTATCATTGTTTTGTATGTTCTTGTGAATTTAAATGAATTGATATACCTTTTATAGGATGCTATTGAAGATGATGTGAAGAAGATGAATGGCCTTTCGTTTTTGGAGGAATCCAAGGTATTTTACAGTGGAACATTTGGGTATATTTATACACTATATGGCCAAAGTATGTGGCACCTGACCATGACAATCTGATGTGCTTACTGAACATCTCTTTCCAAAATCATTGGCATTAATATGGAGTTGGTCCCCACTTTGTTGATTGAACAGCCTCCACTCTTTTGGAAAGGCTTTCCAATACATTTTGGAGCGTGGCTGTGGGGATTTGCCCATTCAGAGCCTTATTGAGGTTGGGCACTGATGTTGGGCAAGAAGGCCTGGCATGCAGTTGGCATTGAAGGTATCCCAAAGATGTTCAGTGGGGTTGAGGTCAGGGCACTGAGAAGGCCACTCATGTTCTTCCACACCAACACTGGCAAACCACTGTGTGCTGGAACATGTTTGGGCTAGGCCTGTTAGTTCCAGTAAAGAGAAATCATAATGCTACAGCATACAAGGACATTCTAGACAATTGTGTGTTTCCAAATTTGTGGCAACAGTTTGGGGAAGAACCACACATGGGTGTGATAGTCAGGTATCCACATATACTTATGGTGTATTTTATACTTCAATTTTTGGTCTGTCTGTACCAGAGGTGTACAATCTTATACGGAAAGGGCCGGTGTGGGTGCAGGTTTTCATTCCAACCAAGCAGGAGCCAGGAAAATGTGTTTGTACGAGCTGAGAGGGAAAATCATCGTGTCTCTACTGACTTACTTGTATGTACTGTAGTGCAGAAGGAGTTCATTGTGCTTAAGTATTCTTTGATTACATATTCATATTGTGCTTCATGAGAATGTAGCAAAAAAAAAAATCCCTTTAGCATTAAATTACATATTAGAACCAATTTTTTTATGTTTTAATGTTTAGGCAGAGTACCAGCATGAGCAGTTTTCTCCAAAATCTTCAGGGAGCAGTGGAAAAATACAAGAATTACAAGACTATCGACCAGTAAGTCTCTAATGCTTGTCCTTCTCTCATCCCTGTCTATGACTCCACTGTGATTTATTGTTTTTGTTGTTGTTGGTTTACAGAAGAAACCTATTAAATTCTCATTTCTTCACTTGTCTCGGAAAGGATCGAAGGTAATGCTTTGTTCTGTAATGTAACATTGCTTTTGTTTGTTACACATACACAGACAGCTTTCAAATTTTGTTTTCAAAACTGTCTTCAGAGTACCCTGGAGAATGATATCCTACAGAAAGGTGCTGATTTGTTTAAAGCCAGTGACATTCGAGGGTTGGAAATCAATGTATCTGAAGATTATAGTGAGGTATTTTATCTTTAAAAAATTGAATCTGGGATTTGTATTAGTTAATGGGGGTTTCTGATGATGTTTGTAAATTTTACATGATATTTCATTTCTCATAGATGAGGAAGTCACCTGTACAAAGGGTTTCACCAATAATTTGGAGAGACTCAAAGGTGATACTGTTTTTTTATTCTATTTTATTTGGTTTATTCTATTTATAGATAGGCACTATGCTGAATACATTGCATTCTTCTTCATATAGATTATTTTTGTGAATGACGCAGAGAAAGGTGCAGACCTTTTTAAAGCAGGAGACATTACAGATGATGACTGGATGGAGAATCATACCATGGTATCTGTTCATCTCTCTGTTCATCTCTCTTTTCATTCTCCATGCTAACTTGTTTTTTCTATCTCTGTCATCTAAGCAAGTAATGGGTGTGGGTTTTTTTTGTGTGTGTGTTTAGGACTCAAAAACAGAGAAGCTGAAAAAAGCATGTCTGCCAAGCAGCAAATCGAAGGTGAGGGTATTACATATTAGTAAATGGTAAATGGTCTGCACTTTTATCCAAAGCGCTTTACACTGTGTCTCATTCACCCATTCACACACACACTCACACACCAATGGTAGCAGAGCTGCCATGCAAGGCGCTAACTTGCCATCGGGAGCAACTTGGGGTTCAGTGTCTTGCCCAAGGACACTTCGGTATGTGGAGTCATGTCTACCGGGAATTGAACTGCCAACCCTACGATTAGTGGACAACCCGCGCTACCATCTGAGCCACAGCCAGTACCATTTGTATATATGCTAGGCATGTACTCATGTTACACTTTCACATTACACTTTAATAACTGCCAAGCCATTTATCATGCCTTCCAGTATTGTTTGCTGTCATCATTTCTAAGTAATTCTGCAAGTGATTTGTATCGCTTGCAACCTTCATAGAAAATTACAAAAATGCTCTTATAATACAAACATTACACCCATCACACTACTTACCTACTAGACAATACAATAAGAGGCTCAATGCTGTTATACTCTCTAAGGGAGGCTTTCACTGGGGGTGCAGAGAATTTTTAAACCAGTGTTTCTGGTTTGTCAACAACAACAAAATAAGAATAAGTGCTAAATAAGCAAGAAGCACATCCAAAAATACATGATGCATTGCACAGTTCCCAAACATTCCCAAACATGTAAATGTAGTGTGTTTTGTATGGTACTGAAATGACCATCAGTGCTTATTATGCCACCTCAATTTTTAATACGCTTTTCATCTTTGACCCTAAAGACCAAGGACCAAGTGTGCAGTTCTGAAGACATTGAACCACTAGGTGCTACTTCTGGTGATTACTACCTTTCAGAAGCAGCTAAGGTATCCACAGCCAACCTATACTTTAAACACATACAGTCACAGTTAAAGTACATTCTTGAATAACAACAACCTAATAATGTATGTGAAACATCAAGGCAACAGAGCTTGCTTACAGGGCCAGTTGTTATTTCTGCTCTCAGTTTCTGCCTGTTTTGTTTACCTAGAGAGAATACGAAGCTATGTTGGCCAAGTGTGTTATGCCTTTTGACTCTCCAATATGTGCTTAAACCAGCTTAACGAGCTTAAAATGTTTCACTGTGAAATGAAATGGGTCACCTAAAGTAATTTCTGACTATGTGTGACTGCTTTTTGAATATGACAGTGCTTCCATCCAGAGTCTGTCAAAAGAATTATTTTTATTTATTTTTTTAAACATTTTTCTAAATAATAATTTAGATTCTGAAGAGAAGCAACAAGATGATGGAATCAAATGAGTGCTATTATCATTTATTTAAAAATATGCCTTTATCAGCAATCTCCTTTCTCACTTTCACCCAAGAAAAAGTGCCATTTTAATATGTAGACATTTTTTTACTACCTTCAGGCATATCCATTCGTGATTTTCTTATGTACACATTGCTGAACGTGTGTGATTCTCTATCAATCTCTTCAGGCTGAGTGGATGTCTTCCCAGATGGATGTGAGGAGAGCAAGAGCACCGGACGAAGACAAGGATCTGGAAGGAGTGAAGGAGGAAGAGGAAGAGGAAGGCGTGAGTCTGCCAGTCAATCAGACATTCTTGTCACCACAGTTAAAGAAAATATAGCACCCCATACCACAGTATTTCACTAGAAAAAAAAACTCCAGTTGCATAACTATGATTCTGTGAACCCCTGTTAATCCCCAGGGCAGTTAGAATCACCTAGTGTAGTACTTTGTGTGCTGAGACCTTCCAACAAAGTCACAATAAGGCATTATTTTCAGTACCACGGCCATACAGACATTTTCCCCTGAAGGCAAATTCCGACCAGGTGAAGTTCACAGAAGCACAATTACATACAGTGCTAAGAAAAAGTATTTCATTTCTTCTGGGTTTTTTTGTTGTTGTATATTTCATACTAAATAGTTTTAGAACTTCAAACAAAATACAACATAAAACAAAGGCAACCTGAGTAAACACACAATACAGTTTATTTTATTATTTTATAGAAGCAAAAAAATGATTCAACACCTATCACCAATGTGAAAAACTAATTGCCCCCTTAAATTTAAAACATGGTTGTGTCACTTTTATCAGCAATAACTGCAACCAAACACTTCTGATAACTGGAGATCATTCTTTCACTTACGTCTAGGACTAGGACTTACTCTTTACTCCTCTGGTATACTTCGTTTATTTACAGTCGTACACATAGCCTTTCAAAGTATACTCCATTTGACATGTACGCGTACACAGGTGGTTGACACATGCGCATTACGAAAACTTGCACTACCCTTCCTGGCCTACGAGAGAAGAAGAATCACAACAACACGAAGAACAATGCTTTGGCAATCTCTCGCCACGATTAGCACCCATATACAAATCCTTATACAGTTTAAGACTAGAATTATACAAATGCGGGTACTTTCTAACCTGCATTCATTTCCGTCTTTTCCATCTAGTCCATTTTTTCTACGACTACCTTGAGAATCAATGGCCCTGGGTCACTGTTGCCACCTTGTGGAACAACTAAATAGTTCAAAAGAAATAAATGCGCATATGCGACGGTTAAGCCCAAAGTATACCTCACTTTTTATGCGTACACTAGGAACAGTGTACAATACACGTGACGCAAACTTCGTCATGAGCAGAGTATGCATGTACTGTACGCGCACCTCCAGATTTTTCTAACGCACATGCGCATTTAATTCTTTTGCACTATTTAGTTCTTTCACAAGGTGGCAACAGTGACCCAGGGCCGTTGATTCTCAAGGTAGTCGAAGAAATCAAGGCGTTTCCACCCATAGAACTGTTACTTACAGAATGTTTTTTTGTTTCTCACATGGTTTTGTTAAAACTCTAGTGACTACTGTCCAAAAAAAAATCCCAGGAGATCAGCAGTTTCTGAAATACTCAAACCAGCCCATCTGGCACCAATAACCATCAAAGTCACTGGCATCACATTTTCCCCATTCTGATGTCAATGTGAATGTTAATTGAACCAGTATCTTAATGTTTTTATGAATGGCACTGGTGCCACACACACACACACACACACACACACACACACACACACACACACACACACTCTCACACAGACAGAGACAGGAGGAGTCCTGGGTGCATTTGTTTGTATCCATACTAATTCAGCACTCTTCTTTTGGGTTTCAATTACAGGACCCTGACAGTCTGATGGAGTGGTGGAACACAGTAGAATGTAAGCATTCGAATTAGTATTCCAAAACTCCAAAATCTTAATCTGTTAAACAATTATAAACACTTGTAATTCAGCATAGATATTCACACAATCCAATTTTCTTTCCCAGTATGGGACGAACTGCCACCAGATGAGGAAATCAGTGTAAAGGAGGATGAGACTAAGTAAATGATTCACTTGTCATTCATTTAACCCTTATGTTATGTAAAGAAATACTATTTTTACAATTTTATTAAAAATTAAACAAAAGTTTTCTAGCATGAAACTTGGCTTTATGAATATGAGCACATCTTTTGCATCATAACGCTTACCCAACTGCCACTAGGAGGACCCTAAGCATCTGTATCCACAAATGATGGATACATCACTAATAATTGAAATTAGGATAATAGATACTGGATGTTCTAAGCAATAAAAGCCAAACAGTTGACCTAGGTATATGGGAAACCCATTATTAACTAATGAACAGAACATGATGATACAATGCATAATAAAAAATTTTGAAGTTCAACCACTACTTTCTTCTCTCTTGATCAGATCTTTCACTGAGATTGCTGACAAAGTCCACCGTGGTGTCAGAGTTTTCTATAAAGTTTTCACAGAGCAAGCCGAAGTCCTGTACCTGCATGTCCTGCGCCTCTACGCCATTGGGGATGACATCAGCAACTTCCACCGTCACGCTAAGATCGCCAACATCACAGGGGGCACAACCACAGCTGTGGGTGGTGTAGCGGCCATCGCTGGCCTAGCACTGGCCCCTGTTACACTTGGGACTTCTCTGATTGTGTCTGCTGTTGGGCTGGGAGTAGCGATGGCAGGTGGGATCACAGCAGCTTCGGCCGCCATATCAGACAATGTCCATGACATGAACGTAGGTTTTATGCTTTTCTTAAAAAATTATATATTTACCAAAATATTAGGTAAAGATTTGAAACTTTTTACTGTGTTTGTTCATGTCTCTGATCATATAGTGCACTTGAAACTCATGTTTTCAATAGTCAGTGAGATGGCTTATCCACCTGCCTAGAAGTCTTTTGATTTTTTATTAAACAATAATATCATGTCATGTACTATCAAGATAAATACACAGTTTATCTTGACCACTGTAACAAGATAACAGTAAGAACTATTGATTTTCAAATAAGATTTTCTTTCTGATTGTGATTTTATCTACATACTAACTACACAGGACCTGTACCCTTGCTTTAAATAGAAGTTACACTATAAATGCATGGGTAGCTCCTGTGTAGTTAGTATGTACTGTAATATATACTGCAATAATACAGATTTTATCAATCCATCTGATTTCGATGGGTTAGAATGTCAGCACATTTCTATTTCGTTTTGCCTTTTGGCGATCTCTAATAAAACTATACAAATTCATAGAAGATCATATGTGGCAACTGTTTCATGTTACTATAAACCATTCACTTTTACTATTTGCCTCTTAAACCAGGACCGTAAGAAGATCGAGGTGGTGGTTCAGGACTATGAGACCCGTTTAGTGGAACTACAGCGCTGCCTGCGCTTTGTGGCTGAAGGTGTGCACCGATTGCGCTTCCACCCTCTGCTGCGCCGTAATAATTACTACACCGGTGACTGGGAGGTGCGGCGAGCGCTTCAGACCATCAGCCTGGTCGGAGAACCAGTAGAGCAGGCCGAGGACATTGTGGAGAAGTCCACAATGGCCCTGAACAGTGTGTGCAAAGGCATGGATAATTACTTTAGCAAGGATTCGAAGGAGCTGAAGAAGGGCTGCAAGAAGGAGGTGACAGTGCAAGTGAATATGTTAGCTAAGCTGCTGCATGAAGGCTTAGTGAAACTCAACTCCATACGAGAGCAACTAATGGAAGCTACCGGACAAGTTTAGAATGGGAAATAGATAAATAAAGAATTTAGAACAGTATAAACTTTGCTTATTATCTAAGTGTTATCTATGTCTGGTCACATGCTACACATAATGGAAAAGTGTGACTCAGTTCCTTCTACTATTGTATCACAGTGTATTAACTTAAGAAGAGACCTGTGACTTCCATGCCTTTGCACCAGAAATATAACATGTCCAATATGCATATAAAATAAGAATGTAAATGTAAAAATATTAAGTGTCTTCAATTTTTTTTTTTTTTTGCTGTGGAGCCCTTGATACAATTTGGATAAAACATAACGTATATACTTGACATAAACAGCTTCTGTGGTTCTGTTGGTTGGTTTCCTTCTTCTTTGTGTAGTTTAGTTCTTGTTTCAGTATTCACTTCCACAATGGGAAATACCATTCATGGTAAACACCATTCTGGGATTTAGTTGCTGTAGTCGTCTCATCTGTAAACCAAAAAGACTGAAAAAAAAATTGGGCAGGAACTGAGAGTGCTAATGCCTTATGAAAGCTGTACTTGTGTTACTGTTTAGTTTGCTCACATTTAGCCTAGAGTGCAATACAAAGTCCTCAAAATATATAACTGACCAGCCAATGCCACTGCTTCTTTTATATTTAGCTGCTTTGGTTTTCATTTGAAGTTTGCAAATGTTATGGCAAATAAAATTAAAACTAATTGTTTCACATACATATTATTGTATAACTTTTTAAAATATATGTTATAAGAAGCAACAAATATAAGTTATTCCTGAGGCATTGTGGATAGCCAGTCTTCATCCTGTTAATTTTATCTACATAATATTAAATACTTTGTTTATAATGGCAACTTTGTTATATTCTTCATTCTGATTGATGTTGATTATTTTTCTATGAGAGTGGCTCTGACAGTAGTTCTGACTCTAATTCAAATCGCAGGTGTATTTAAATATGCTCATTGTAATATGTTAACATTTCTATAATGACTTGAATGGAGAATGCTCTGCAAAATCTAATGCTAATAATAAAAGGATTAAAAATGTACCTTTTAACAAAGAGAATGTCTAAGTGTTGATATGGTGATGTTTGTGTACATATATTTAACATTATGGAAGGAGTCTCAGGTGTCAGCACTTTATAAGGTTCAGTAAATTTTCCACCACTCGCAGACATTCCACAACATTCAGTATAACTATAAATGGTTGAAAGAATAATGTGTGGTTCATTACTACATTAAAATTATAATCATTGGCAAATTGCTGTGGTATAAGAAGAATATCTCTTTTGGGTTTTGGAAAATAATCAACTTTGCGGTGGTACCAGTAACTCCACGTCAGGCTTCATCTACCACCCTGCTGTTGATTACTTTTCAATAATTCCTATATGACTCGTCATATTTTATTCTTTACTTGTTGTACATACAGCATCTAAATACCAACTTCCCTATACATATTCATAGTTATCAGTCTATATTTTGCATTTTTTTTTTCTAATGGTGAATTCAGATACTTTGAGTCAGTTTTTGTACAGGACAAAAATGTATACTATATTTTAAAGAACATTTATTTGTAACAGACTTGTAATATATAATAACTTATTATAATATTATAATAAGACATATTATCTCCAAAAAAAAGAGAATAAAAATCTCCAAATTAATAATTGATTATATTGTATGAACACAGTAGACTCAGTAAAACTGACTACAAGTTAAGATGGGCCTGAGTAACATTCTATAATTCATTTCTTACAGCAGTAATAACAATTAAGGGTTTAAATAATTTCAGTATTTTCCAAATTCATAGTCAAGCTTTACTAAAATTCAATATGAACAGACAAATTAATAATCATAATAAAACAACAACAAAAAAACAGACACACAAAAGGTAACATTTTATAATTTTTTTCTTACAGTAGCAGCACAACACAGGACTTAATAAAGCATCAAAATCTATCTCTAAACTGATATGAACACAGTACACTAAGTAAATCTCACTCTATATAAAAAGTATTGCTCTATATTTCCCAGTCTACCTTATACCCCTACCCCTTACAATGTCTCAAATACCATTAAATGCACATAAAATCCATAAATGCATCATTTAAACCTCATTGTGGGGTGTTCCATGTGTCCATTCATGCATCCATTATATCTCTCCACTTTTCCTCTCTCCACTTATTTTCAGACTGTCCCAATTTACCTGAACCATGCTGTCTTGAAAATGACTAAATGATAAACATCTGTACATGTTCTGAACTAACATTATGCATTTTATTTATTTATTTCACAGTATCTTATACATGCATGCCTCATAAATATGTTGAGTATACTAGTCATGACAATTTTATAACCTTGTGAGAAAACTAGTCAAAGCATATGGAGGTTTTTCTACCTCAAGATTTTTGTGGTCAGCTTTCTGTTTGATGCTGACCACACTCACTTGACGATGTCATGTGAATTAAGTCATATTATTTCTATAAAGCAGGTCCAATGCAAGGGCCATCATAAGTTAGCAGGCCAGAAAAATGCCATAATAGACCTGAATTCACCCTATATCCATCCATCTATTTTCTATACTGCTTATCCTGCACAGTGTGGTGGGGAACCTGGAGCCTATCCTGAAGACTCGGCGGGGAACACTCTGGACGGGGTACACACACTATGGACAATGCCATTCAGCCTACAGCACATGTCTTTGGGAGGAAACCAGAGTATCCAGAGAAACCTGGAGAGAATCCCCAACCCTGGAAGTGTGAGGCAATCATGCTAAACCACTAAGCCACTTGGCCCCCTTCACCCTATATGCTTCTTTTAATTATTTATAAGTTCTAATATTTATTATTATTAATAATAAATAGCAGTTTATAGCTATTTAATTCAATATCCATTCCTTAGTGTTTACTCCATATATACAATTAGCTGTATTTATTTTTGATAATAATCATTTATTAATAAATATGCATATTATCTGAGTCACATGTTCTCCAATGGTTAAAGGAGCACTGGCATGAAGTTGGTTTTACGTTGAAATTAAGGGACAGTCTCTAAAGTTACATACGACATTGTTAAACACGTTTCTAACTTCAATAGCATTTGAAGGGAA
>JANDJT010000168.1:8292330-8303332 GCA_024331685.1 Stegophilus panzeri
AGTGTTGTCACATTAAAAGATATAATCAAATATTTACAAAAATGTGAGGGGTATACTCACTTTTGTGAGATACTGTAGATATATTTCCTTCTTTCTTATCCTTTCTACTACTCGGCTGAGTAGAGTACATAGCTCCACATCCTTGCTTCACCATCATTGTCATTTCCCCCTTGGCCTGGTTCTCGCAACCCCCCCGCCTCACCGTGGTCGTCTCTCCCCATCTGCACCCCCACCCCACCCCCCGGGCTCGCTATGGTCATCTCTCACCTCGCTGTTCTTGGTTCTTGTTTCCCAGTGTTTGTTGATTTCCTTGTGTTTCCTTGTGTTTGTTTGTTCCCCTGTGGTTTTCTTGTGTTTTATTAGAGAAGGTCTGCTGTTGTGTCTCCATTTATCTCCATGGACTCCGTTATGACAGAAACAGCCTTTTACTATTACAAAGAGCTGAGACTTTACACTCATTTAAAAAATGCTGAATAAAAACAGTTTCTGTGTCTCCTCACAGAAAATCTTACCTTATCAACAATTACACACATTTTTAAAAATCTGTTTATGTGAAAGGTCAGTCATACAAGTCCTTGTGTAAGTTGTTACTATGTGTTAGAACAAGTGCTTTAATATAAAGCTTGCAGTCAGTGCTACTGTCAGAGTAGTAGATGCTATTATCCAAAGGAGAGACTTAATTACAATTCAAGAGCTGAGCTGGTAAAGGAACCTTAACCACTAAGTCAATATGGTGATGTGTTTGTTTATGTGTTCAAATTCTGATGTATTATGTGGCTGCTTCATTTGTATCTCAAATATTTTCTTGTTCAGGAAGGAATGTCGGCATCCAGTGCATCCACTGAACCTGGGTCTACCAAGATGCCTGGGTTTGAATGGGACCACTTTAAGGTAAATGGAACTACACACATTTTTCATGTAACACCATGTCTAACAGATGGTAGCAGCAGGGTAATAGAAGGTACAAGAGAATTGATGTCAAAAATAGACACCGAAGTTGATTGAAAGTATACAATATTTATAACAGGAAAAGTAAAACTTTTTCATACAACATGATCCAAAACAAAAATAAACCTTTACTTAACAAACTTTTTTAGCTGTTTACCTTATCTTATCTTAGTAGAAGATTACCATCTTATCAGTCCATACAGGATTTTGAGTTGTTTTTTGTGTGAGTTTGTTGTGGGCAAAATGTTTGATTTTGCTGTAGCTTTTTTCAAACTGTTAGATATAACTTGCGGAGTTATTTGTGCTTTTTTTTTGCAAAAAACTACTTGTATTAGCAAAATTGTTGTTCAATGAGACCTTTTAGCTGTACTCATGTTCAACACAAGTGAATTGAAGAGGGCTTTGGCTGAATACACGTTGTGATGATGTCACATGAAAAGTCTTGGTCCAAATCTGAGGATTATCTGTGGTAATTTTGAAAAATTGCAAGCTCCTCCGAATATTGCAGAGTTTCCTTGATTTTGCATTTATTGCTGCGATCGCAAAATCACAAAATCCTGAAGGGACTGTCTTATACCATTTGCTCCATTGTTTGAAATTGTTATTATTCCAAATATAATACATGTATGTGCTTAACCCAAAATTAATTCTTATCCTCTCTGGTATTGACTCAGTACACAGTGCATCATACTTCAGTTCAATTAATTTTATTTTCACACTTACTTAACAATATACATTGCCACGAAGGAGCTTTGCAGAAATCCAGGTGTAGCTTTATATTTATTGCTATTATTGCTGTTGCTTAAAAAAAAAAAAAGAATATAGGAATGACTGTGTGATTTTAGTATTCTATATTTTGAGTAATATTATTTCACAAATGTTATATTTTCATAACGGATTACGTACAAGTAGTTGTTGGTAGAATTTTTAATCCTACTCTTTGTTGCCTTGCGCAGTTTTGACTGATTTTAGGACTGTAAAATGTAACCATGTAAGCTATTATTTAATGGTCCAAATATTACATTTGTGTAGGTCATTGTGAGACTTTGTAATGATTATAAAAATGCTTGGTGGATGATGTATTCATGATACAGTATGTTAAACATGTAACCTAATATTAAGTGGCTCAGTGTATCATGCCTAGCATTTTCAAAGAAGATGATATAAAATATTACAAGAGTAAGAAGAAGAGGTATTAATTGTTTAGGAAAAGCTGTTGTCTTTATTAAAACAATTAAACTATTTAGCTGTTAGTAGATTGTAAAACAATGAGGAAATGCCAGTTTCCAAGATTTTTACCTGGTTAACTTGTTATTTAAAAACAAGGCTACACTGTTTAAAAAATGTAGTAGCATATATCAGACAATAGTTTTTATGTTTGTTATTCACACCAGTGCAGCGTAATGTTAACATTATAACTATTTCCGATTTCCTTATCCTGGTGCACTGGTATATCATCACACCTTTTTCTTTTCATTGCTTTTAATGCAATACAATTGATAACCACTGGGGTTACGACTAAATGCAATCTTTAGTATGTAAAAAGCCTTATTTGCTTATAGAATGTGTCTGCTGAGATTCATACTAAGGCACAACATTGTTTCAGTGTCTTGTTTGTTTATAAATTGCCTATTTAATATATTCCTTATGTAGCCATTCTGATTTGATTAGCATGTAAACAACTTTATTTGCTTACAGAAGGACTCTGTTGAGAATACAACTGAGGCAGAAGTGGTGGAGACAAGTGAAGCTAGTTCTCTGCACACTGATGATGTACGTAAGAGAAACATTATTGTTATTTACAGTAGTTACATAACAACAGCTTTATTAGCAGCACCTGTACACCATGTTTGTAAAGGAAACTATAATAAAACAGGTGGTAGAGCGGGTTGTCTACTAATCGTAGGGTTGGCGGTTCGATTCCCGGCTCACCTGATTGCACATGCCAAAGTAACCTTGGGCAAGACACTAAACCCCAAGTTGCTCCCGATGGCAAGCTAGCGCCTTGCATGGCAGCTCTGCTACCATTGGTGTGTGAGTGTGTGTGTGTGAATGGGTGAATGAGACACAGTTTAAAGCGCTTTGAAGAATCGCTAAGGTTAAAGAAAAAAAAAGTGCTATATAAGTGCAGACCATCAGTTATAGAATGGAATTGTTGATCATTACACTATCCGGTCTCACCCAGATAAGGATAGGTTTCCCCTTTGAGTCTGGTTCCTCTCAAGGGGTCTTCCTCATATCATCTCAGCCACCGTCGCCTCTAGCTTGCTCATTAGGGATAAATTTATTAATATTGATATAGTTCAGTAAGGCTACTTTCTGACAATGTCCATTTTGAAAAGTGCTATACAAATAAAATTTAATTGAATTAATGTGTGTGAATTACCATAATGTTGCTGTCAGCTCCAACCAGTTTGGCTATTCTCCTCTGACCTCTCTTATCAGCACGGCATTTTTGTCCGCTGTCAGGGTTATGCCGGAATTGGCACTATATTTACCATCAGCCACTGCACCCCAATGCATTGTGTCACATGACCACCTGCACCTGTGTCACATTTTTGTTAATAAGCACTAGTATATAAGTCACGTCTTGCACTTCACTTATTGTCTAGCTTTTGTCTTCCATTGCTGTCCATTGCTTATGTTATGTTTTTGTTTTTGCCTTGAGATCCTCTTTCATGTTTTTTGTGTGACTTAGCTACGTTGTCTGAATTGTTTGTTTTTTCATTAAAACTCAAAAACTGCACTTGCATCCTCCTTCACCTCCTTTACGTGACATCTGCAGAACTGCCGCCCGTTTTTGTTGTTGTTATTGTTGCACCATTCCATGTAAACTCTAGAGACCGTTTTAGACACTGGCACCAACAACCATGCCATGGCCAAAGTCACCAGTCAGATATTTGATGTGAACGTTGACTGAAGCTCTTATCCTATATCTGAATAATTTTATTCATTGTGCTGCTGCCATGTTATTGGTTGATTGATTGCATGAATAAGCAGGTGTACAGATGTTGTTATTAAAGTGACATGTGAGTGTAAATGAGAGTAATGCAAACCATGTGAAAGCTGAATAAAGTAACATAATGTTATGTCTGTTATTGTATTTTGCCCTCAGGATGAAGAAGGATTATTGGAGTGGTGGAGAAATGTGGAAGGTATGGTAAAGGTCAAGGCATCTTTGTACTCATGTATTTGATTTATCTATGTATGTGGATGAGTTTATGTCTTTTCCTCTTTAGGTTGGAATGAATGGAACGAGGCAACAAACTTTGAGGGAGACGATGCAGATCAGTAAGACCTAATGAGCTTTTTATTAAGTTGCTCATTTTAGTATGTTCTCATATGATGAAGCTTTTTGTAAGGAGGTGTTTATTTAACATTTATGGAAGGACTCGTCTGTGTCAGTGCTTTGTAACAATCAGACATTAAACTGTTCCTTTAATTTTCTTTACATCTTCAATAATTTCAGTAATAAGAAAATAATTTCTTATTAACTTGAAGAGAAAATTAGTGAATCACAGTATTTAGTTGTTTAGTTTTTAACTTCTGCTTTGCACGACCCTGTGGTTGATAATTTCCCTGCAGCAGTCCCATCATGTTTTACTCCTTGCATACATTTGATCTCTGAAGTGTGATTATATGTAATGTAATGTGAAAAATTGACATGAATGTCCTGTCTTGCTCAGAGCCATAGAAGCAGCTGCAGATCGTGTCTTCAAGGCTGCCCGTCTCTTCGTTTATTTATTCAAACAGCGAGAGGCATCACTGTATATGCGAGTCGTTGAGTTGCTGGCAGTTGCTAATGCAGCAGACAGCTTCCATAAGAAAACTGTGACTGCTAGCATCGGAGGAGGAGTGGCTAGCGTAGTCGGTAGCATCACCACCATCACAGGACTGGCGCTGGCACCTTTCACTTTTGGCTCATCACTTATTGTAACAGCGGTGGGCATCGGCATTGCAACAGCGGGGGGTCTCACATCAGCATCCGCCAACATCACAGACACAATGCACTCAAGGACAGACCGGGCCAAAGTGGAGCAGGTCATCCTTGGCTACCAGGAGGAGATAAAGGACATTAGAAAATGCCTTCAGTTCTTGCAGGTGAGGCATGAAGGCGTGGAGACAGCATGTATACAAATATGATTATTTATTATTTATTAGTATTATTTATTATTATTAGTATACAAATAACTTACTTATTACACTCAGATGTTTGTTCACCAAAAGGGTCAGAATTAGTTACCAATGATTCAATAAATTAAATTAGTTACTTATACTTGAACATTCTATCTTTAGTGGTTTTATTCCCACTATAAAGTAATTGCAGGTTAATAGTAAATACTGGCACATAGCTTTAAAAGTTCTTGTTTCTTCCTTTTTGTGCCCAGCTGTATCTTTCTGTCTCTGTTTTAGACAGGTATGGAGACACTGGAAGAGTGCAACTTCCAGCAGTACATGGATAGCATCTCTACGCGTGCAATGAACAAGAATGTGAAGCATGTAGTGAGGGAGGGGGGCCGTGCTGGCAAGGCATTACTTATCAATGCTGAGAGCCTGGCGAGCACTGTGCAAGTGCTCAGCACCGCCGGTGGGGTTGCCAAAGCCGCTCAGGTCCTCAGTATCGCTAGCGGGGTCATGTCTGGCCTTTTCTTGGCCCTTGATGTTTTCTTTTTAGCCAAAGACTCCAGGGAGCTGCACAAAGGGGCCAAGACAAAGTTTGCGGCCAAGATTAGGGATGTGTGCAAGGAACTGCTGGACGGCCTTATTGAGCTGAAGAGGATTAAAAAACAGCTGCAGACAATCATGAATGATGCAGAGGAGGAGGAAGAGGAGGGAGAAGAAGATGATGAGGAAGAAGAAGAGGAGAAGGAAGAAGAAAAGTGCAAGAAAGATCAGAGAGCACAGAGGTGAAGAGGATAATGAGAATAAAGGACAGAGAGAAAGAAGATTTGGAAAACTATTAAGCACAGAGAACTGTAAAAAGCAGAAAGCAAGAATGTTCAGATACTGTATGTTAAGTATCATACAAATACTAAACTAACATTATTTATTTTGGAGTTAAAAAAAGTACTTGCATTGTAGTTTCACATTATTGCTATTTTTAGTGCTGGAGAGATAGACTATGATCCTGAGCCTTACATAGCCAGGATTTAGAGTTTCAAATTGTATAAACCTTTCAAATTGCAGGAAGGGAAGTTATAGTAGGTAGTAACACTACTGAGCTATTGTCAGTGGTCTGTTGCATTCAGGGTAACATAACCAGACCAAAATCTAATTTTTCTACTGGAATACTGTAGTCATTTCAAAATACAGCAAAAGAAAATGCTTCACTCATTTAGTTGCCTACCCAGCTGAGGATAAGAATATTTTACATCTGATTATCAAATATGCACAGAAGTGCTTTCCTTTATGCCTTTATACATTTCACTGTTAACACTGAATTATATTTGCACATATCTTTTTTTTGTTCATGAAAAGTACCTTAAAGGTGAAACCTTTAAAACATTTAAGCTGTTTGTGCACTCTCTTTTAAGTAGGGCTGTTAACTTTTGAAATATTAAAGCACTCTACTATGAGTTAATAAAAGATTAAGTGTTGTCTTTGCACCCTACTTAGGAGCTGTCATGTTCCAGTACGTGATGGAGTTGAGGATGGTTAAACAGTGCAGTTAAACCGTTTTATTAAAGGAGCTAAAGGCAGACAAATCCAGATCATTAGACAGAAGTGTGTTCAAAACAGGCAATAGGTCAGGCGATCAGCAAACAGGCATTAATAGGGCGAGACTTGAATCATATTCAGGAAACGAGAAACGAGGTCAGTAAACATGAAACAAAACGAGATGAGAACAAAAAAAACAACCGCTTGGCTAAGAGTTAGTGTAGTCCATGGTGGCCAAAATCTCTGGGCAAAATGTCTTCACATGAACCAGGAGACGGAGCGGTGTCCTCAGCGGGGCACGGATGCAGAGCGATGTCCTCAGTAGAGCACGGAGGCAGAGCGGCGTCCTCAGCAGAGCAGGAAAGCAGAACGACGTCCTCAGTGAATCTTGGCGTAGTGGCTTCCACGGCAGCGTAGGGAAGCAAAACGAAGCTTTTGGCTGCAACGGGAGGTGGAGAAACTTCCTCAGTAGAACAGGGTGGCTGAGCGGCATCCTCAGTCACGCAGAGAGTCAGAGCGTCGTTCTCCATCGACTTTGCAGCCTGAACTTGGTTGGCTGGGTCGTCAGTCTCAGACATGAGGAGAACTTGGTTAGTCATGAAGTCTGCTTCAGGCATGAGTAGAACTTGGTTGTTCTTGTCAGCAGACTCGGGTGTGAGCAGAACTTGGTCGTCCGTGTCAGCAGACTCGGGTGTGAGCAGAACTTGGTCGTCCGTGTCAGCAGACTCGGGCGTGAGCAGAACTTGGTCGTCCGTGTCAGCAGACTCGGGCGTGAGCAGAACTTGGTCATCCGTGTCAACAGACTCGGGCGTGAGTAGAACGTGGTCATCTGTATAAGCAGACTCGGGTGTGAGCAGAACTTGGTCGTCCTTGTCAGCAGACTCGAGCTTGATCAGAACTTGATCGTCCGTATAGGCAGACTTGGGCATGAACAGAACTTGGTCATTCTTGTCAGCAGACTCGGGCGTGTGCAGAACTTGATTGGTCGTGGCATCGGTTTCAGGTGTGATCAGAGCCTGGTTGGTCGTGACATCGGTTTCAGGCGTGAGGAGAACTTGGTTGTTCGTGTCAACAGACTCTGGCGTAAGCATAACTTGGTTGGTCGTGGCATCGGTTTCAGGTGTGATCAGAGCCTGGTTGGTCGTGACATCGGTTTCAGGCGTGAGCAGAGCTTGGTTGTCCGAGTCAGCAGACTCGTGTGTGATCAGAACTTGGTCATCCGTGTCAGCAGACTCGGGCGTGAGTAGAACGTGGTCATCCGTATAAGCAGACTCGGGTGTGAGCAGAACTTGGTCGTCCTTGTCAGCAGACTCGAGCTTGATCAGAACTTGATTGGTTGTGAAGTTGGTTTCAGGCGTGAGGAGAACTTGGTTGTTCGTGTCAACAGACTTTGGCATAAGCATAACTTGGTTGGTCGTGACATTGGTTTCAAGCGTGAGCAGAGCCTGGTTGGTCATGACGTCGGTTTCAGGCTGGAACGTAGCGTGGAAGGTCACATCGTCAGTCTCAGACTGGAACGTGGCGTGGAAGGTCACATCGTTGATCTCAGACAGGAACTTAGTGTGGGGGGTCGCCTCGTTGAACTCGGACAGAAACGTGTCTTGGGAGGCCGTCTCTTTGACATCGGACAGAAACGTGGCGTGAGAGGTCATCTCTTGGACCTCAGACAGGAACTTGGCGTGAGAGGCCGTCTCTTTGGCCTCAGACAGGAACTTGGCGTGAGAGGCCGTCTCTTCGGCCTGGGAAAGGAACTTGGCGTGAGAGACCGTCTCTTCGGCCTCGGACAGGAACTCGGCGTGAGAGGCCGTCTCTTCGGCCTCGGACAGGAACTGGGCGTGAGAGGCCGTCTCTTCGACCTCGGACAGGATCTTGGCCTGAGAGGCCGTCTCTTCGACCTCGGACAGGGACTTGGCGTGAGAGGCCGTCTCTTCGACCTCGGACAGGATCTTGCGTGAGAGGTTGCCTCTTTGACCTCAGACATGAACTTGGCATGAGAGGCCGTCTCTTCGACCTCGGACAGGATCTTGGCATGGGAGGTTGCCTCTTTGACCTTGGACATGAACGTGGCTTGGGAGGTCACCTCGTTGACCTCTAGCAGGAACTTGACTTTATGCTGGAGCTCTGGAGCTGAGACCACCTCGTAGGTCTCGAGCTGGAACTCTGGGGCTGAGGTTGCCACGTTGACCTCTGGCTGGAGCTCGGCAGGTGAAACCACCTCATGGGTCTCAGGTTTGAGCTCTGGAGATGAGGTCGCCACATTGACCTCTGGCTGGAACTCTGTGGGTGAGACCACCTTGTGCGTCTCAGGTTGGAGCCCTGGGGATGAGACCGTCTCGTGTATCTCAGGCTGGAGCTCTGAGGATGAGACCGCCTCATGCGCCTCATGCTGGAGCTCTACAGGTGAGACCACCTCGTGGGTCTCAGGTTGGAGCCCTGGAGATGAGGTCGCCACGTTGACCTCCGGCTGGAGCTCAGCAGGTGCTCTCTTGTGGAGCCGTTTGTGAGTACGCCAGCTCCTCTTAAAACATCCCTGAGAGCAGAAATATGATCCCTGGATCCTGCATATGGGACACTGTAGCTGGGCCTCTTTACAGCAGCCCTCGGTCTTGAAGGTCGGTGTCACCTCCACCACTGCCCTGTCGCGCAAGGGCACTCCCATACTGTTATGCTAAACGATAACGTCAAGTTCCCTTTGAAAGGGAACACAGTCACCCACAATTGATTTGATAGCGCATTGTGCTATTCTGTGTGTCACATTTTTATTAAATTAAAGAAACCAGAGTGGGGCACACGGTGGCTTAGTGGTTAGCATGTTCGCCTCCCACCTCCAGGGTTGAGGGTTTGATTCCCACCAGGACCCTGTGTGTGCAGAGTTTGCATGTTCTCCCTGTACTGCTCCCCTAGTCCAAAGACATGCAGGCTGATTGGCATGTCCAAAGTGTCAGTAGTGTATGAATGGGTGTGTGAATGTGTATGTGAGTGTGCCTTGGATTGGTATCCCGTCCAGGGTGTACCCTGTCCTGTGCCCTATGCTCCCTTGTATAGGCTCAAGGTTCTCTGTGAGGATAAGCGATATAGAAAATGGATGGAAACTAGAGTGAAATTTCATTATCCTCTGAGTATCCAGTTACACAAATATAGAGGTGAGTTTAGATTTGGCTAAATAAGTCATACAATCTAGAAACAAACAAGTGGGATATAACCAGTTGTTGATTTGAGACACTATCAGTCCTGATATTTGTAATAATTCAGTTGCTGGATTGAGTTGAGCACTGACAATCAAAGTTAAAAAAAAAAGAAGAAGAAGAAGAAGATGGATTTAAACTAGACTGCTACAGAGACTGCTACAGTGTCCTCCCAGGACTCTATGGCTAATCATAGGCTGAAGTGTTTCAGAGACATTCTGGACAATATGTGTAATGAGAATTTCTTTATTGAGTCTTGGTTACAGATTATTGAATATGTTGCATGTTAAATAAGATTCTGATACAATGTGAAATGTTGATTTAAAGGAATGAACAAGGATGAGCCAAATAAGATAAGGTGTAAAATCATGTAAAATCATAAAAAAAGTACATGTATTAAATCAAATAGAAAATCCCATAATTGTCTCACATAAGTAAACAAACAAAAAAACAAACAAATTAATTAATTAAAAGCCCATTAATAATTGGTAATGTGCTGTACTGAGAATCATCATTCTACAAACATTGGAAATTCTCAGGCAGGTAAGTGTTTAAGGAAAGGAACAAAGTTTAAAGTGAACACATTTAGTAAGTAAAACCTCATTCTTACATGATCTCAGCAGTTTCTTTGTTTTAAACATCCTTCCAATTATACCAAATTTCATCAAGACTGTGATGACTGATTGGCTGGGAGGTGACAAGGATTATGAGTATTGTATTAGTTAAGTAAATCTCATGATATATCTGCAATGAAAACTGTAAAGGTGTACAGATGAACGAGCAGTTCTTACAGCCAGGATAATTTGAGTGTTTTGTTTTCTTTTATGTTAACCTAGAAATTCTCACTTTCCCAGAAAGGCTACTGAATATACTGTATCTACTCAATATTTGTGAGAGAAACCGAACTTTCATTATTCTACCAGAAAATCTAGCTATTATTTGAAACTCACACTGAGGTATAACTGCTAAACCCAGAAATCAAGAGGGCATGTTTAAAACATCAATCAATCACATAGTACATAGAGATGAGTCCATACAGATGCTTCATAAGGAAATTCCTTATTACACTGCTGTTGCACTCTGGAATCTGGTCAGAAGGTCTGAAGACTGCAGTTCATATCTCAAGTTTATATTAATTCAATTCAATTCAATTTTATTTGTATAGCGCTTTTTACAATAGACATTGTCTCAAAGCAGCTTTATAGAAATAT
>JANDJT010000168.1:8353065-8367320 GCA_024331685.1 Stegophilus panzeri
TATAAGGTGCTTGAAGTGCTTGAATTTGGCTTTTGGAAATTTAAGTACTGGAAAACCTTGAAAATAGCCTTTTTTATGTAACAGTGCTTAAAAAGTGCTTGAATTATATATATTAAAAAATGTAAATAATACAAAATCATCATTACATAACTTGAAAGGGTTTATTTGTGATAGAACACAATCCTTTCACTCAAAATATGACACCCAGCTGCAGACCCTCCCTCTCCTCCTCCCACTGTACACTAACTCATTTTAACAGACAGCTCCGGTCCACTTCTCAGAACCCTTTAGCAACTTTTTTCAAAAAAAGCACCTAGCGACATATCTAGCGACTTTTCGGACAAACCTTAGCTACTTTCCATAGAAGAGAGTGGCCAGTACTGCCCTGTGAGTGCGAGGTCCTGCCCCCCGAGACAGAATGATATTTCAGTATAATTTATATAAATGTCTGTAATGCATACACAGACCCAATATTTTTAATCAGGACAACTGCAGACAATATTTTACACTGCCAAGATTCTGTGTGGAGGTCGATGGACCCTCCTCTGTAGAAGAATTTCCATAATCTTCATCCTACAGTGCAAATTACTAATGATGTTTGGTCTAGCAAACAGAAACAATACCTGAAGACAATAATCACTGTCAACTGTGGCAGAATGTGCTGTTGCAGGAGGGTCAATTAATACAATGTGTCCATCAGCAACTGTAAGAAAATGAAATCATGTACATTCTCAAACAAATACAAGCAATATACAAAGACATAAGGAACATCTAGTAGGGGCATTACAATTAAGATTACAGTACACACCATATGCAGTAAAATAAAATAAACATGCATAATACACAAGTGAAACATTGGCAATAAAGAGTTATATTAAAATTTATTTTTAGACTGTGGCAGTGCTTGTTATCTTAATTGTTTAAGGATAAATTACTTAAAGCACTGGAAACTTTATTTAAAAAAAAATAAATACAAGTCCTAAGTACTAATATGTTACACATACATTTCACCAAGCCACTTGTATTATGGGAGGTAGCCGACTCTGATGAACTGCCCCCTTGATTAAAGGACAGTGCCAGCTCCTCAGCCAGAGTGAGTGAAGGTGCAGGTGAAGGTGCCCCCCCAACCACCACCTCCCCATTTTATGGGTCTCTGCCTTCTTCCTGTGGCTATATAGAACATAGAGAAGAGTTGTTATAGAAGGTTGGTGTTTCATTTTGAGTTGGCTCCAGGTTCTTCTGGGTCCAGAAGGATAATACCTGATAAAATATAAAGCCTATTATATTATTAGTACTATGTACAATGTTAAGAAATTGATGGAGGGCTAAAAGTAAAGGCATATCTATTAAATGTTATGGCATGGGTCTAATAGGATCAATGTTTAATTTAGCAGCATAATGAAAGGAAACTTTTCAGATATTTATGAACTTATAAATGCACGCATTTACTCGATCCGTTACTTTTTTGGTGACTCTTGAAATCGGCGATCCAGTGACAATGTCTTTATGTACTCGCCGTGCACGCGCATTACCTCCGAGTTACCAGTTGGAGGTTGACTGAAGTAACTCCTAACCGGTGTTCTGGAACCGACATACTTCGAGTAAGCAAGGTTTGGGTTAATAAACCGAGAGTTCAGGGTTTCTGTGATGGTAAGTTAACACTACTTTCTGGAAGACCCACCAGGGAACTTAAATAGAGCACTAATCAAGCAGGGAAAGTAACAAACACATGGGTATAGTCAGACAGGAAATGAGGGTGACAACAGAAGAAGTAGTTCTGCAAGGACACTCAGGGTGCCATCTTGTGGCCAAAGGTGGAATTGTTACTGGGGGCCATGACATGATAAAGTTCCTCCTGATTAATTTGGATGAATTTCTCTGTAAATTGCAAAATGTTTCTGCAAACATCTGAATTCATTCTGCTGCTACCATAATGAGTTACATCATCAATAAAGATTAGTGAGCCTGGTCCAGAAGCAGCTATGCAAGCCAAAGCCATGACATTGCCTTTCCATCTTTGGTAGAGGGTTAATCTTGGTTCCAGAAATTTTGTGGCTCATCTCTGTATTTCTTTATGAATTCTAATCTGGCTTTCCAGTTCTTACTGCTGATGAGTGGTTTGAATCTTGTGATATGGGCTCTGTATTTTTGCTCTCAAAGTCTTCTTCGAACGGTGGATTATGATGTCGACTCCCCTGCCCTCTGGAGGTTGTTGTTGATGTCACTGACTGTTGTTTTTAAGTTTTTCTTCACAGCTTTCACAATTGTTCTGTCATCAGATGTTATTCTTTTTCTTGGTTGAACCATTTGGTGGCTGTTGCTCAGTGCACCAGTGGTTTCTTTCATTTTCAGTACATTCCAAATTGTTGTATTGGCTATATTCAATGTTTGTTCAAGGCCTCTGATAGATTTTCACTCTTTTCTCAGCTTCAAAATGGCTTGCTTTTCTCCCATAGACAGTTCTGTAATCTTCATGTTGGTTTATCATTTTTTAACAACAAATGCACTCTTCACAGCTGAAAATGAAGGCTACTTCCATTAGTAGATTTTCAGAGCTTTTTATTGTTTGAACAATCAGTCTAACCTGACATACCTAGGTAACAAGAAACACCTATCAGTCATGACATGTTCCAATATTGTTGCTTGCCTATAAATTGGGTGGTCTGATTTGAAATGTGCAATGTTCTATGTTATTTAAGACACCTACATATAAATTACATGAAATTTTAAACTTTCTTCTTCTATTAGTTTTTTTAAATTTTTTATCTCAAACTCAAATAAATTCAATCTACAGCAAAAACAAATGAATTGGCCTTGCCTTTCCAATAGTTTCAGAGGGGAATGTATGTTAGCCATTGCAAAAGTTTCACACTCCTACTACAAAATGTTCCATTGTGGCCTTCCACATCCATCAGAATATTGCCATCTTACTATTTGACAGATAAAAATATAAAAAAAATTTTTTTTAGAAATAGTTAAATGTTGTCCATGCCAGATTGAAGTGAACTATTAATTCAGAATTCAAAAAGTACATTGCCCATTTATTTTTGTCTGTAGTCTTAATGCTGGTTTGTTTCTACTTTGTAGAGTGTGCTGGGTGATGAATGACATCTCTAACAAGATGGTGCATCTGGTAGCATGTTACCGCCTCACAGTTCCACGGTTCCCGGTTCAATCCTCAGCTCAGGTGCATTTAATGTGTAATTTCACAAGTTTTCCCATGTCTGTGTGGGTTTCCTCTGGGTTCCCTGGTTTCCTCCTACCTCCCAAAAACATACTCAATTCATTGGCTATGCTAAATTGCCATATAGGTGTGAATGGGTGCCATTTCAGGATGTATTGTGGTGTATTCCTTGTGCACAGTGTTCCTAGGTTGAAATAGTTTACAGAAGGTAACTGAAATAAGAAAACTGATTCTACTGTTTCCCCTTAAATTTGATAAGAGAACAGCAGATGTCGCCACTACACCATTTTCTTCTTGAGAAACATGAAATGTCCTGCAAATGTGTACGCATGATATGGAGGCTGATCATTATATGAATCTGGTTAGATTGTTAATTAGGTTACGTTAATGCATTTTGTAATGACTTATATAGCAATTGTGTACACTAACCTTAATGCGTATGACATCATGCAATATGTTGACATAATAATAATAATAATAATTGTCAAATAATCGTTATCATTGGTCGGTCAGTTCACTGGACAGGAATGTGATGCAAAAACAGACTTAAAAGTAATTGAGTCTTATTTAATACAGGTCTACTAGCCTATAGTCTATGACACAAATATCGTGCACTTGTGTGTTCTATTTCATTTTCTTTTCAGACTTTACATTGAAAAAAAGAACCTTTGCGTACCAAGGATATAAGCACTGAGGGAACGTTTAGGGTTTAGCATTTACCTACCTCAATTTCCCCACAGAGTGTGTGTGTGTGTGTGTGTGTAAAGGAAAATTGGTACGTGGATGAACAGTGTGTCGTTGTTTATACACTAGAGGGGAAATGTTGAATAGTTGGAGTGATCAGCAGCTGTAGATGCGCCTCTATAGCGCCGCTGTTCTAAATGTTGAGGGCGGGACCTGATTGGTGGGTTGCCAGATCAAGTTGTTTTAAATCTTCTATATACCAATATTGAGTGGTGGATTGAACCTTCGGTTTGTACAGAACGTATGCACAACTAATGCGTCTAGGTCATATATAGTTAGTAGTAGCATCTATAATAATAAATAATTAAAATAGAACCTATTATTCCATATTCGGTCGAAACTATTGTCAACATAGCATATAGTTATATCATATCAAAGTAAAATATAAAATTCATATCATACTTAAAGCAACGTATAAAAAGCGCTATAATCTCAAACTTCAGCGTTTGTCGAAATAATTTTTTTCTCTATTGATTATGCGCATTTTAAACTGCTATTGAAGAGAGAGAATTAAATCCAATCTGGCAACCCGGGAGGGTTGACATCGGCCACAGTCTTGGGACAAGCGCCTCTCACATACCGCTCACAAACTAGAGAAGACAAATGCAAACATAATGCCACGATATGATCTCGTCCTCAGCATTTTTATCAGACCTTCTAACTGACAGACACTGACACGAGCCGTTTCTAGAAAGAGTGTACATTTCGGATTTACTGATGATATTGGATCACATGTCGAAGAAGAGGGAAAATATAACGGCCATGTAGGCGAAGACACAGAGCTCAGTCATGGTAAGTGCCCCAGGCGCAAATTCACTCATAAAACCTTTAGAAAATGTTGTTTGTTTTTATATTTACGAGCCCTGCATGTATACGTCCTGTTTTGCTTTGTTTTTACCCCTTCTATGTATTTTCTTTCTTTCTTTCTTTCCTTCTTGCATTTTAATGCCTCTTTTGTACAGAATGAACAACTTCCATTAAAAAAGAATTTGTTCTGATCCAGACTTCCGGTCCTTATTTCTAAAGAAAATGTGTTTGAAGAGTTGGAGTGTGGTTGTTGGTGAGGGAAATCCCCCTTCTGGCACTGGGGGAAATTCATTATATTGCATTTAAATTGCAAGCTATACTGTAGTTTTATTAAAGGGTGATAACTTTGATGTCAATTCAGTAACAAATGCAATGATATAATTTTCAAATTTTTCATAGATTGTGGTTTCCCATGTTCACAACGAAGGAATTTCCCCAGTGTGGGATCAATAAAGTTTATCTTATCGTATCTTATCTTATCTTATCTTATCTTTGTAGTTGATGTATATTACAGCACATTTGTGCAAGTACAAATAATTTCTTATTCATTATGCATAGAGTTTGAATTAAATGTGTAAAGGAATGGCAGGAAAGATAATCAATCAGTGTATTTCAGTTTAAGCAAGTATACCTAAATATATTGATGTACTCAGAGGTCAGAGGTTACAAGGGATTACTAGGGAAGCGGTCCCAGGTCCAGGAGAGTTTAGTAGTCCACTGACATGTAGAATAGTACTGTTCGAGATGCATTTATTTAATAAAATTATGATGGTCTAGGGCAATTAATCATGTGCAACTCATAAGTTATGAATGCACCTACTGTATACTGTAAAATGGTTTGAGAGTCTGCTGTGTTTTCACAGTAACAGCTTCTAAACCGTCATGGCTAATCACAGACATTTGCTTTTATAGTCTCTGGCTATTAGTTACTTTCATTAATGCAAGTTTGCTAAGATTTTACAAATGGTGTTTCCTGGGCAATATGCATTACAGACCTGACTGTACCTAATAAACTGACAACTCAGTATAACTCTAAACATATATACTATTTCTTCCAGTTTATCAGATATAACAGTAATAATAAACTGTCAATTTGTTGGAAGTATCTTTTAATTGTAAATATTTTGGAGTTTATAATTCACTGTTCAAAATAGTTCATAATATGGTTTAAGATGATTAATCATTTTCTGAGACTAGAAATAATGAATAAAACATTTTGACAATTTGTGCTAAGATAAGAAAATACTCAGTGATGATGATGCAGCCCGATGTGAAGGGAACCATTGCCACCTCTAAGTTGATTTTTTTCCTATAACAGCACACCTTGAAGTGTGTTATTCCTCTTCTATCACAGTAATTTGTCAACCCTGTCAATTTCTTTATTAAACTTCAAGATATGATACTTGTTTGATGTTTATAGTTACGCCTAATGTCTGATAAACAAGTCACTTATGTTATTCACTGTAAGTACATTTAATCAAATAATTTTTGAAGGACATTTTTGAATGCCATTTTTGAAGGACATGAGACTGCTTAAGCAAAGGTGGAGAAAGGTGTTTGTTATACAGATGCTTCTGCCATCTCATTTGTTTGCTGGGTTGGGAAGATCAGAAAGTTGTTATGATTTTTGGATGCTGGCTATAGCAAACTATCCTGTATGGATGAGATTGGTTAAAGGCAAACCACAATAAGACAAACTGCTGTTAACCTTCCACACAAAGTCCCTGTGCAGTTTTAATGATCACAAAAGTTAGGAAAGAGAAACGGAGCTGAAAATGGAGAAGGAAAAGGTAGCACAGGGTTTGAGGTAATGCAGACAAAATAAGCTCTAGGATGGTGAAGCCAGCATTTGGTGTGTGGGACTGGGTGGAGTAGTTTAGCAAAGAGAAGGACAGAAAAAGGGAGGGAGAGAGAGGCCCACTTTATTTTGGGAGACGTAAAAAGAGCCATGGTTATGGTGGGGTGATGCTGCATTTTCCACATTGGAAATGCAGAACGAGAGAAGGGAGGATGGGAAAATGAGAACAAGAGAAAAAATGAGAGGGAAAGGAAGGGAGAGTGAGAGAGAGAGAGAGAGATTTTTTTAGCTGGAAGAGGTGTGAGATGGAAAACTCCTGCACACAGACAGTAAGTGCATGTATGCTGTTTGGAGCTTGAATGTACCACAAGATCATCATGCTGAACAACTGCAAAACAACTTTTTTGCATTATCATATTTCGATACAACCTAGAACATTCTAAAGTTAAAACCCATGTTTACAAAACGCAAGTTGATGTAACAGATGGGAACACACTCCTGTTATAAAAAGCTTAGCATCTTGTTGATCCCTCTTTTTTCTCACACCCTTTCTCTATCCAGTTCTCTTTCTCTTGGATTTGCATTCTATCATACTGCTCCTTGCTATTTTCCTCTCCTTTTCTTCCACCTTTGGCTTGGACTCTCCCTCACTCTCTCTTTTCTGTACTGTGTCTGTTTGGAGGAGGTCTCCAGACTTTTCCGGTAGAAGCTGCACACTTTCAGGCTGGATAAAAAGAGAGGAAGTTGAGAGGAAAGAGAGGAAGAGCAAAAACCCCCATTACATATAGTACACACCCTACTGGACAGAGTGCTAGGTCACACACATACTGACCACCCTGCATATGATATTTCCTTGCAAGCAGTGCAATCAGACATGAGAACACCATGCACAGCTCAATTTCAAACAAATTAGAAGAAAAATTCTAATGAAAATATCTATACTCATATGAAACAAATGACAGAAACACTTAAAAATCTCTTCAGATGTCTATTATTGATGTATAAAATCGATCAATATTCTTGAGATACAGACATGTGCACCCTCCTTTTACTTTTTAATAAATAAAATTAATTTTACTTATTAAAAAGTAAAAGAAGGGTGCACATGTCTGTATCTCAAATATTGATAGGACCTAAATAACAATTGTGTGGTCCTTACCAACTTCTATAAACAAATAAATAAACTGGCAAGGTTGGACTGTGGTGGCTCAACGGTTAAGGCTCTGGGTTATACCTTGCATCCAGCACCGCCAATCTGCCACTGTTGGGCCCCATGAGTGAGACCCTTAACAGTATCTGCTCCAGGGGTGCCATATCATGGCAGACCCTGCACTCTGACCCCTGCTTCTGAACAAGCTGGGATATGCGAAAAATGCAACAGGAAAATGATGCCAAGCACACCAGCAAATAGGCATCCAAATAACTGAATGGAAGGGAAAAATAAATCAAGGTGTTGGAATGGTCAGAGTCCAGACCTCAACCTCATTGTGATGCTGTGGTGGTATCTTAAGAGAGTTGTACATAAATTAATGCCCTCAAACATAAATGAACTCCAACAATCCTGGAAAGAAGAATGGGCCCAAATGTCTCTAAATGAGACTGTGAGAGACTGATAAACCCTTAGAAAATGTTTACTTTAATGTTTTGAAAATTGGTTCTACTGTATTACTGCAATATATGGTGCACTTATTTTTTCCAAACTGGTTTCTCAATGTTGATTTACTTTTGGCATCACACTAGGGAAACTAAGCAAACCATCCCAGCTTTGGATAGATCTCCCAGAACCGTTTGATGGGTTTTTTTTGCATTTACATTTACATTTATGGCTTTTTTGGCAGACGCCCTTATCCAGAGCGACTTACATTTATCTCATTTATACAACTGAGCAGTTGAGGGTTAAGGGCGTTGCCCAAGGGCCCAACAGTGGTAGCTTGGCAGTGCAGGGACTTGAACTCCTGACCTTCTGATCAGTAACCCAGAGCCTTTAACCAATGAGCTACCACTTTTTTGGCTACCCTGACTATTTTCTTGTTGACTGCCAGTTCTGTTTTGCTAGCCTAGCAGACCCCAATCCTGACGAGAAACAATTGCTCAAGTATATGTGGTCCCGGCTCTTCGGCCCAGCCCGCCAGTGGGTGCAGCTCCTAGTGGCCAAGGGATCCAGGGAACTTGAGAATGTAACTCAGTTTGTGGGACTTTTTGAAATGATATTTGGGAGTCTAGGATCCAAGGTCGACCTATTATGGTTGCAGTCAAACAGGGTGACCTCTTCCCCAAAGCTCCAGCCTGAGATCCACAAGGTGGTCTCACCTGCAGAGCTCCAGCCAGAGGTCAACATAACAACCTCAGCTCCAGAGCTACAGCCCAAGACCTACAAGGTGGCCTCAACCACAGAGCTCCAGTCTGATATCCATGAGGTGGTCTCCCCTGCAGAGCTCCGGCCGGAGTTCAACCGGGTGACCTTGACTCTAGAGCTCTAACCTGAGACCCACAAGGTGGTCTCACCTGCCGAGCTCCAAACGAAGGTCAACATGGCGACCTCGTCTCCAGAGTTCCAGCATGAGACCTATGAGCTGGTCTCACCTGGAGTGTTTGGAGATCAACGAGGTGACCTCCCACATCAAGTTCCAGTTAAAGGCCGAAGAGATGGCCTCCCAAGCCATGTTCCTGTCCGAGGTCGAAGAGACAGCCTTCCAAGCCATGTTCCTTTCTGAGGCAGACAAGACGGCCTCCCATGCCATGTTCCTGACTGAGGGCGACGAGACTGCCTCCCAAGCCATGTTCCTGACTAAGGGCGACGAGATGGCCTTTCAAGAAATGTTCCTGTCCGAGAGCGATGAGGTGACCTCCCAAGCCATGTTCCTGTCCGAGGTCGATGAGACGGCATCTCAAGTCATGGTCCTATCTGAGGCCAACAACACGGCCTTTCAAGCCATGTTCCTGTCCCAGGGCGATGAGGTGACTTCCCAAGCCATGTTACTGTCTGAGGGTTACGAGACGGCCTCTCAAACCATGGTCCTGTCTGAGGGCGACGAGACGGCCAACCATGTTCTGCTCACGCCAGAGTTTGCTGACACGGCCAACCAAGTTCAGCCTGCAGAGTCGATGCAAAACGACTGCTCGCCTGAAGATGTCGCTCTGCCATCCTGTTCCACCGAAGCTGACGATCCAGCTTCCCACACCTGGGTGCTACCTAGGGTAGGGAGTGTTTTCTGGCGCTCCGGGAGTAGCCCTTCTGTCACGATTTCCCCTCATGCAAAGCACTGGAGCTCGCAGTGCGCTCTGAAACCTGAAGTGCAAGCTATCTCATCTATAATAAAGCTCTTATCTGCACTTGTATCTGTTATAAACCTCCTTTACATGACAAACCCTGGGTTTTATGTGACACAATAATGTTTATATAATAATAATTGTTTATATGTGTAATCACATTTAAAAATGTATATCATTAATAATTATTAATAAACTATATGCTATTAAAAATAAATAATCCTGAATCCACACTGTATCATAATACGGCAATACGTTAGATATGCAAGTAGATGACTATAATCTTGGTAGAGTTGTACACAGTTGCCCAGGTCATTACATTTTTAGACGGTCCCTTACTGACTTTATTACTATAAGTGCTAGTGAGCTGTGTTTCTGAGAGATTTGCTTCAGGGAGATGTAACGGGAATAAAAAATATATGTATATATATTAAATTGTACTTGGTTCTAGTTCCACTCCAGAGTAAGACCATACACATTTTGTCATTTCTGTGTGTTTATTGTTTGAGAAATTGAAGAGAGAATCTCGAATGTGAATCTTCGGTGACTGCGAGGCAGTCTAAAATGCGGTCGACTGTGAGTGACGTCACTTCCAAATACAAACACGCCCCATAGTATACTCCCACCCCCAAAACTGATTGACAGGTTTCTGTGCAAGGCATGGGAAATGCAAATGGATTTGCCATTCCATTTGAATATTGACAGGCTCCATACGCCACACTGAGGAAATGAAAATGCAGACGAGGTAACTGATATTGCTATTTCAATATGACAGGATCATAATGCATAACACATGGGAAATGCAACTGCAAATACAGTTTGCAATTGCTTTTGAATATTGTCTGCAAAATACGTCCATATTTGTTGTTATGTTTCTGTTATCATATATGTTATAAACAGCTATATGACAGCTATAAACATTAATTCTCTCACCAACTTCTCTTTTTTCTTTCTTAATAATTAGTTATTAAGTTATTTAAGTTAATAATGTATTAATAACAGGCCGTTTACACATTTTCAACTAAAAACGGAAAACATTTTATGCGTTGTGGCTGTTCGTTTACACGACAATGGCGTTTTGGGGCCTGAAAACACAAACTTTTGAAAACGAGTCTCAAAGTGCAAGTTTTTGTCTCTGTGTAAACATGCAAAAGCACGAATTTGTGAAAACAGTGACGTCATACGCACACGTATTACCTGTTCAGTCTATTGGCATGTGCGAGTACTTCAAAACAACGTGCAAGACATTCAAAACTACAATGGCAGGCTACATGACTGTTTGTGCTGCTCAAGATTTTGACTTTATTGACACTTCTCTAGCAAAATGTAGATTTACTGCATCACTACTATGACCAGCGGAGACACATTTGTTACATATGCCAAATTATTAACCCACATCTACGCCGACGAAGGGTATTCAAAAGGCACATTTGGGTAAGACTTGGGAGGGCAAGCAGTTGGTCGGAAAACTTTATCAGTTGTTGACGAGCGTGAATGGAAGGAAAACTTCCGCATGTCAAAAGCCTGCATAATGCATGCATAATACAGCATTTTTGTTGTTTTTGCTGATTGTTTTGACAGCGTTGTTGTCTGTATGCAAAACGCTTTAAAATCTCAAAGGAAAAACTTTAGTTTTTAGTACATCGTTGTCGTGTAAACATACCCTAAATGTAAAGTAGAATTCCCTCAGCAATGTACAACGAGGCAGATGTACAAGTAGATGTCTAGATGTACATATTATCTATCTATTTGAATTTTTGTGTTTTGTGTTGTAGTCTAACATGTGAAATGGGTCTGATACCACATCAGCCAAACACTGCCAAGATTAATTAACATAACTTTGCTTCATCCATTTTGCAAAAAGCTTTTTAGAACCCTATGCTAGGACCTTTTAGTGCCAGTTTGGAGAACTAGAGAGGTGATTGCTTGTCAATACAACTTCTGATGTGTTAAAAAATGTCAACAATTACATATAATGAAACACGTCAACACTTTAGCTACAATGTTCTGAGTCACTTTAAGACTATTGTAATAAAAAATAATTCTGGTAGAAATGAAGCAGAATTGCTTCTATACAAGCAGACAGACAGTTTAATCACAGTATACGATGACTGAGAGCTAGCTGTTGGGCTTCCTGTTTTTGAGGCTTACCAATGGTTACATCTTGTGGTAATCCATCTGTATTTACTCTGGTGAAGTCTTCTCTTGATTGACCTCCTGAAGGGTGTGCTTGATCTGAGCAACTGTTGTGAAGGTGTTTTTCTCACCAGGGAAATATTTTTTCTGTTATCTACCACAATTGTTTTATATGGTCTTTTGGTGTTAGTGAGCTCTCTAGTGCATTCTTTCCTTTTAAAAAGTTCCATATAGTTGATTTGGCCACACCTAATGTTTTTGTTTTCTCTCTGATGGATTTGTGCAGATTTTTTTTCAGCCTAATGCTGGCTTTCTTCATTGGCAGTGATAGTTATTTGGACTTCATAGTGAGATTTAACAGAGTTAACACAGTGCTGAAATTTGTTCAGATTTAGACAGAAGTACTCTCAAATTAAACCTGAAAGTCTGTACTTTGAAGTCATATTATTTATTTAATTTCAACTACAATTTATTGTGGAAAAGAGGTAATATAACAATAACTTTGTGAATATCTAACCCTGAACCTGATTATAGTACTCTCTGAAATTAATTATATTATATATAATATTTTTATTAATAGATTATTAATAGAGTACTCTCTGCAAAAAAAATATTGTCCCGCTCAGTGCCGACCTGGCTGTTTATAATTCAACTTGAAAAATGCAGTGGCAGTAAAACTAAGAACTCAAACAAAGGAGTGTGCATTTAAGTTAATATGTTATAAATAAAATCATGTAGTGTATTAGTGTAGAAATAATCATTAAACTTAATGGATGCTTGTTTGGATCAAGTAATAATAACATTAATATAATTATTATAATAACAGTATTATTTAGGTCAGATTTCCTCATAATACTTATATAAGATATCAGTCAATTTCATCATTCACTATTACTGAGTACTAGACTATTAAACTATATAACAAAATTTTGTGATTGTGTCTCATGCCCTAGTCATTTCAAGGCTTTCCCCTTTCTCTTCATTTTGAGTGGTTCATCAGATTATACAATCTGATTCCAGGAAAATCTACGTGATCCAAAGACAATCCAAGGAAACACCAGTTATATAGTGATGTTTCTTTAAGCTGTTGAGTCCAGCACATAGTTTGGTGTTCTTGTTTTGTCTGCCAGAGTGCTGGTAGTTGGGTGCCCACATACAGAAGGCCTTTGTGCAGAGGTTGGGTTATCAAGCACTGTGAAAAGAGTGAACACAGAGCAAGCATCAGACTGCAGATTCCTATCTGTATGCGTATTCTTGATGCACAAAGACAAATTTCAAGACACATCACAGCATTGGTATAACATATACTATATATTTTGCTGCCATTCTTGAAATCCAGTTTCAGTACATAACCAATATTCATAAACTATTAAACCTAACCGTACTACTGATTGACATTGTCTAATACGTTATCGCTTGTTCACTACACAGTGACTTGTATGGTGGATGTGCCACATACATTTTTTAACAGATTAAAAATGTGGATAATTCTTTGTTTGAGGAGACATTTATTTAGCATTTATGTAAGGAGTCTCCAGTGTCAGTGGTTTGTAATAGTGAGAAGTAAAGCTCTTCTTTTAAAATTTATGACATGGGAACGTATTTACAACAGAGGGATTTGCAGTTTCTAAGTAACATAGTTGCATTTTTTTCATCTTATTTACTCCAAGAGAAAGAGAAAAAAATAGGCTTGTGCTGCTATAATATGTGTTGAACCCCAGTGAGTGAGGGTGTGGAGGAAGACTCAGGGGGGCATGCTGAATTTTAGCTGAGCTCCCGGCTCATGTTTATTCAGTCTGAGCTTTTCAGCACACTTTCAAAACTCAACAAGACACAACACAAGCACAAGCAATGGGTCTGTCCCAGACTTGCCCCTTTCGTTCCATCAGGTTCAAGTTCACGCTTCTTGCCACGTATGTGTGTGTGTGTGTGTGTGTGTGTGTGTGTGTGTGTCACAAGCTCTGCCAAGCGGTATCACATTCAGTTTCACTCTCTCATGGGTTACGGGAGTCCTTGAAATCACAAATGGACACAAATAAGTAGACTGCCTCTAATAAGACACAGGTAAGAAGCATCATGTGTTCCCTGCCAGTTCAACCAGTTTGTTACTCAAAATTAAATGTAACTATAAACTAGAGATGCACCGATGTATCGGCCAATAATCAGTATCGGCCGATAAAGGCAATTTATCCATTGGCCGATAGTTTAAAAACATCCGATGATCAGGGCCGATTATATTCTGTCAATCAAAAGAGGGCGGGAAAACACATCAATTTCGTGCTGTGTGTAAAGATGATGTCTCTTGTGTGGAATGAT
>JANDJT010000168.1:8381792-8394980 GCA_024331685.1 Stegophilus panzeri
TGTTTATGTCTAAAGAACACTAAAAACACAGAGAAAAAATATCCTTGATCAGGATTTAATAATTCATGCATGAAAGGGTTAAAACTAAATACATTTTGCTCAACATAACCATATTTTAACTCCCTTTATTCTTAAGTGTAGGTTCCCCCTTATCCCCAAATTGGTTCCTTTGTGGGCATTAGTCCAGGACCCTTGCTTACACTGAGCTGACATTCCTCTGACAAGCTGACAAGTCTCCATCAGTGAACAGTGGAGAAGTTCAACAAAACAGACTTCATGTAAAAACTGTAATGAATTTTTCCTGGTTACACAACTGCACTATTTGACCATGTAGTATTAGCACATTTATAGAAAGGATTTATTTATAATTGCACTATCCGGTGTCACCCAGATGAGGATGGGTTCCCTTTTGAGTCAGGTTCCTCTCAAGGTTTGTTCCTCATATCGTCTCAGGGAGTTTTTCCTTGCCATCTTCAGCTCTGGCTTGCTCATAAGCGATAAAGTCATACATTTAAAATCTGTATACTTAATTTATATATTTCTGTAAAGCCGCTTTGAGACAATGTCCATTGTTAAAAGCGCTATACAAATAAAACTGAATTAAATTGAATTCCTAATATTCCTAATTTGGAGTTACTTTTTAACATTTAAAAAAAAAATTTATTTCAGACCTTCAGCCAGAGAAAAGGGCTTGACAGTGCTGGTGGACAGTAGGCAGGCTTCTCCTTCTGAGCTTTGCTTTTCTGCGTTGAGTTCATTCAAGGTGAAACATTGTATTATTAGGATACATTATTATTTATATATACATATATGTGTGTATACATTTGTATGCATGTGTGTGTTCAGGCTCAGATAGCTGCAGGCCTTGGCTGTGTTCTCATTCTTACAGAGGAAGAGCAAGAATCAGCCTCATATACGCTGGATGGGATAGAGGTTCCCTACATAACTCCATCTCGCATGATAATAATAATAAATAAATAAACACTATGAACTAACAAATAAAATCCTAATTTCCGATCATTAGAGCATCATAATGGAACCATGTGATTTTAAATTAGTCTCTCTTTTTAACTCATGCAGGTACACACAGTAAAAGGAACTGGAGTCCTTCAGCAGTATGTGGATAGACAGCAGCTGACTAAAGAATTGGGTGGAGACTTTGAGCACTCACATAATGACTGGTTATCTTTCAGACTGGTGAGAATTCCTCTATTTGTACATATTGACTGTTAAAAGAAGCCAGTATAAAGCTGTTTAGGCATGTTCAAGAGATGACATTGTATGAAGGTGGGAAGTAATGTTTACAAGGTTTCCGCAGTGTCCTTAAAAAGTCTTAAAATGTCTTAAATTCCTTAATGTAAAAATAAGGCCTTAATTAGCATTAAAATGTCTTAAATTCCTTAATGTAAAAATAAGGCCTTAATTAGCATTAAAATGTCTTAAATTCACGTTTCAAAAGGTCTTAAAAATGCAACCGAACCGACACCATAAAGCAGATTTAGATTTTATTTTCACTCGTTGATTTTTGAAATAGTAAACCCGTGTCACTGTGTTGCAATCTATGTTTTAGAGCGGCTTGGTTCACAGTAAACGCCGCTCCACACCAACTTCATCTCTGTCTGTGCTGTGAGTTTGAGTTGCTTATAGCCTGCATTAGACACAACACACGACAGATTCACTTTGGTTTTACGTTAGAGTAATCTGAAACATTTTTTATGAGCAGCGGTCTAATGCATTTCACTTGATTGGTAATGAGAAATCTCTTCCTGCGGTTTTCCTCCAAAATAAATGCCACAAGGTCTAACGCATAAAAGTGAATTAACTAGTTAATTCATAAAAGTGAATTAAACTAGTAAACACTGCTACAAGTGGATTTCTAATATAGCTGCTGAGGGCGTGATGGTAAATTTGACATCTTTTTCGCTTCTGACTGCCAAAATCCATCTCTCTATATTTTTTTCCTTTCTTGGAACGTCATGGGAAGGAAATACTGGATTTTTTCTTTCACTGTTGGAGCAAATGGTAATGCAAAAAGGATATTTGCTGTGGTCTCCCATATACCTCTGTAGAAGTTTACCCTGCTTTAGTTTACTTAAACCCAGAAATGGATGTATATGCATGAACACAATCCGTTATAGCTGATATGATAAAGTGACGTGCAGGTCGTAAATTTTTCTGAAAACGTTTTGAATTTTAAAAAGTTATTAAAAAGTATTAAATTTGAAGCGCTAATAGCTGCAGATACCCTGTATTTAATAATTTGATGTGGATACGAACTCATTTGAGTAAAAACAATTTACCAGCCTCTGTAACTGCTAATTTGTCAGCATATAAACAAAATTTGTCAGTATTTAACAAAAGCATATAAAATTTCAGTGCATTTGGTTAATTTCGCCTGGGGAACTAAAATTAGGTAGATGATTTAACACCAAATATGCCACTGCATTGTTGAATTCTCAAATCTGATTGGTCAAAAGGTAGTTCCAGCTACAAGTCAAATTACAGATTTATATTAACGTGCTAATTCTAATACATTATCTCGATTATATTTATACTAATATTTCTATAGTAACAACTAATTCACAGGGGCTTGTATGGTGGACGATCCACATAAAAAAATGTGTAGTTGTTGATATGGTTGTTGAGATATTTGATATATGTGAGATATTTATTTAACATTTTTAGTAGGAGTCACCAGTGTCAGCGCTTTGTAACAGTCAGATGTAATGCTGTTCCTTTAAATTTTCATAAGGAAGATGGAGGGTTTTGCAGTTTCTTTACAGGAATAAAGAATTGGCAAATTGTGGTGGTATAAGAGGAATAAAACACTTCTGGATGTGCTCTTGTACCTAACCAATCAACTTCTGGATGATAACAGTCCTCCATTTTGCATGGGGCTGCATCATACCACTCAGCCATTGATAATTTTCCTATAACAGCACGCTCTGTCGTGTTTTATTCCTTACTCATCCAAGTGTACCACTTTGATTTGAGGACTTCCTGTAACAAGTGTTGTTACACATTTAGAAACAGAATTTAGTATAATCAGTGAAAATGACCCATAAAATTACATATAACTTAACCAATGATACTGTATATCTAATCCAACAGCAGCAGTACCTTATATACTGTTCTTGGTTTCCTCTCCTTGCATGTAGAGCCTGGAGCATTTGACTGAACGCTGTGAGAGTGTCCTCTCTCTGTTGGAAGATGCACTAATGTCTATGGGCACAGAACCACTGCCTGACTGTATTAAGGTAATGTAGTAATACAATATTAGTATTTTAGTATACATTGCATTCACAATGTATTCAAACCCTGCAATCTCTTTTCCTATTTTCTATATTACAGCCTTTTGAAAAAAATGTGTTCAATTATTTTTTTCTTTATTAGACCGAATCAATTCTCCATAAAATGGTGTGCATGTGCAGAGGCTAATGAGTAGTGATTACAACCAAGTGAGACTGATTGGTGGTAATTATGATAAACAGTTCAGTATTATAGAGATGGTGAGCTCTGAAGGCTTATGCTTGCTTTTAACTATGTGTATGCATATGCAAGATGGCTGCCACATGTATCTTGTGGTTGTGTGGAGTGTCGTTTGTGCACATCCTCAGAAATTAAAGCTACATCTCTGTGTGGTGCAATACCAGTGTTGCACCATGTGACAGGGTGACCACAACTAACTAACCAAACTATTGTTGTGTCTCATACTGCATACTTATATACTGGTCTAGACAGTTATTGAGTAATAATACTGTTTTTTATACTGGTTGTCGTATTATGTTTAGTGTTTCAATTTTAAAAAACACTCTAGTAGTCTTCAAACCTGTTTTATGTACCCACACAGCAGAAAGTTTTAACAGAGCTTGTCAGTCTGTTAAACATCACTGTTTTTGTTTTTTACAGTTTTACATTTCACAATTTGACTAGGAAACCACATAGATGGAGTTCGGACTGCCACACCTTCTGCAAGCGCAATTCATGATCTGTCAAATGAGACCATTGCCTGTTTTGTTTCCACTCCAGTCTGTACCACTAAGTGTTGAAAAGCACAAGCAGCTGATGACTGGTGTTCTGTCTGACCAACGGTTGACAGAGCTACAAAGACAGGGTGGGGCTTGGCTGGCTGGACTGGCTAACGGAACATCTAGATTGGCTCACAGGTCACCAGACTGCAGGTAGCCATAGAGACTGAATTAAATGAATAAAAACAGTATGTGACTCATTAGAAGTTTTCCATCTGTATTTAGGATAAATTATATGCTCCAGAACAAATTAGTATTTTGACCCAACTCTCTTGGATACTGGATATTTCTCATAATTTTGTCTTTTGATTTCTACTTCTGATGTTTTATATTTTAAGTGCTGCTTTGGCCGCAACCTCCAGTCTCTATGACAGTGTCGATGATTCACTCCATCGACTGGTGCGTGTTTCTAATCAGAGAAGTCATGACCTGGAAGCACTCAGTAGACTGGCAACTCTAGTGGACAAACTGGATAAGGTGCTCAAGATCATTCCAGTCTTGTGGAATTGATTTCTATACACCGATATATTAATTATTTTATAGATTGCAAATCTTTCTCATCCTTAGTGCGAGACTGAAATAGACCGTGTGCAGGAGCAACTGGAGGAATATAAGGATCCTCCTCAATCACTAAGCCGCCTCTCACTCAAACAGCAGAAGTTCAAAAGCTTCAGGGAATCTGCCATGGTGAGTGTGTGTGTGTGTGTGTGTGTGTGTGTGTGTGTGTGTGTTGTACAATGAAGTTATAGACATCATCGTGTGTGTACAGGAACTTCACAGTGAGACACTAGTGGTGCTGGGTGAGGTCGAGAGCTGGTCTGAGCTGGAGTGGGGAGGCCTGACGGCAGTCCTTAAGCGACTTCCATCGATAAGAGAGAAAGTGAGAGGAATGTCTCACTGCCTGTCTGACTGCTGGACCCAACTGGACAACACCCAGAGACTACTGTCCACTCTTACTGAGGTACCACATGCACATACATCACATAACCATACACTTCTACCCCCACACAAGCACGTATTTAATACTAATATTGCCTCCATTTACAGGCCTCCCAGTGGTGCGATGTGGTCTCTTCCTCCTCTCCCCATTCCACGCCTTCCTCTCCTCTGTCCTCTCTCCCTCCCATCCCTCCATCCCGTTTCCAAGATGCACGAGCTTTGGCCCTTGAGCTTGGTGGTGGTGCTCTGTTGGACCTGTGGGCCCAGACTCTGGAGCGTTACCAGCGCACATTAGCACACTTCAAGACTCGCATGCTTCAGGCTGAGCGTGGCATGCCCACCAACCATGGTCAGGATCCCAGTGTGGGCATGGCACAGGCGCCAAAAACACCCATCTCCAGTACCTCTAGTTTGTGGGAGATAGAGGGAGAGGGAGATGGAGAGTGGTGTGGAGGAGGAGGTGAAGGAGGGCTGCAGTCCTGGGCCTCACTGGCCTCACTGTTCCGTCCACAGAATTGCTCTACGCTGAAGATAGGAGAAGAGAAGAAGAAAGAGGGAACTGCAGGAGCTGCGGGGGGAGGGAAGTTCCTGCAGAACTTACTAAACCCAAGCAAGAAAAGTGTGAGTTGTAGTTTCTGCATATATTTGAGCGCAGTTTTTGCATTGTTAAGAGAATGTATAACAGTGAAATGAGAGGCTTTGTGGTTGTGATAGTGTGGAGGGTTCTAACTATGAATCCACTATCAAGAACTGTTTTTATTTTATCATTGTAATACTGGCCAGACAGGAATTTGTGTTAGTAAAGCAAGGAATGTCACGTTCCGGAACGTAAGGGAGGATAGGACGGATGCAAGTGCAGTTAAAGAGTTTTACTAAAGGAGTTAAAGGCAGACAAATCCAAATCAGTAATCCAAAGCGTGGTCCAAAAACATGCAAAAGGTCAGGCGATTGGCAAACAGGCATAAATAGGGCGAGGCCATAATCAGAGTCAAGAAATGAGAAACGAGGTCAGAGAACATGAAACGAAACGAGAAACAAAGAACAATCGCTTGGTATGTGATAAACTCAATACTACGCAATGTGCTCAGAGACACGAGGGGTTTAAATGACAAACGTAC
Source organism: Stegophilus panzeri (assembly GCA_024331685.1). Lineage (NCBI taxonomy): Eukaryota > Metazoa > Chordata > Actinopteri > Siluriformes > Trichomycteridae > Stegophilus > Stegophilus panzeri. The sequence goes on from JANDJT010000168.1 coordinate 8,387,878, forward strand.
TCATGGGTTAAACACGGGCAGCTGAAAACAATAATGCCACACACCCGAGAAACAACCAATGACAAAACGGGCAGAGTAAGAACATAACCATAACAAAAGCACGTGTCCAGTGTAAACAAAGTCACTGTCATGAAAGACCGAAAAGCGTGCATTCGCTAAGCACTCGCGCACCTGGGTCGTGCACGCGCATGCGCTTTTGTTTTCGGAGCACGCTGCAATATTGCAGCGCTGACTCAAGGGGAAATCATGACAAAGAAATAGAATTATAATCAATATCAATCCATATCACAATCAAAACATAACAGGAACACAAAAAAAACCCCACAGAAAACCCCAAAAAAGTTATTGGGTTACAGGAATCACCAGAGAAGGAAAGTGAGCTCAGACCTTTGTTATAATTTTGCCAGAGTTCACAAAGATATTAGATGAAAAAAAGACAGGCGAAACGTACTCCAGTGGTTGAGAAAACCAACTGGGAGAGCAGTTATGGTTGAGGCAGGGCACCTCCCGTAGCCCCCTTAAGTTTCTCAAAGCAGGATGGATCTAACTAGATGCTGGAGTCCAGGTAGGGATTGGTAAATAGCAGGAGCTGAGGGTATAACTAGATCATCCACTTAATTGTGCAGTTTGGCATGGGGTCAGACTAGAGCTAGATTGCATTTGTGAGGTATAACAGGAGGCATAAACAGACTGACAGTAAGTGAGAGAGAACACAGACATCTCCATTCACCAAAGGCAGACACCTCAACAGTATTCAGGGCAGAGAGCATAGCTGTGTTATGTAGCAATCATTTATCAAACTTTAATACAAAATGTTATGCAGTTATTAAAAGACAAGCCATATATATATTTTTTTTTTTTGTAAACTGCATTTACTATTTTTATGAAAAATGCATTTTCCTGTTTGTAAATAGAATTTGACAAAATTGTATTAGTTTTCCTCAAGTTTTTTGTAGTGGACTCAACTTCTGTATCCTACTTACACCACATGATCACACTGGGGATTTTTTCTGTTTGCATTCAAGTTGTATAATTGTCCTTTTGGCCATAGCAAATATTCTTTGTGTTTCCCCCTACCTCACTTAGCCCAGTGAAGCTCCCCTCCCTCCGAAACCACCTCGAAGACGTCACCCAAGCTTTGACCTCCAAGCCTTGCTGGCGCCCCGTCGTTCAGCTACAGCATCACCAAAGCCAGCAGAGGCTCCACTTGCCATGAGCAGCCGCTCATCTCCGCTCTCCTGGCTGGGGAAGAAAGCCATAGCTGAGCCTATCCTCACGGCAGGGATTGCGACAGCTGTACCAGGATGGAGGGATGAGAAAGTTGGAGGAGGGGTTGGAGGAGGAGGGGTGTTGATCCGGGGCGTGGAGGTCAGCAGTAAGGAGGTGGCAGATCATACGGGGCTCACCAGACAGCATGTATTGCTTGGCCGGACTGATAGAGAGACAGGAGTGGAGAAGCCTGGCACTACTGCACAGAGGTATGCATGTGCTTTAGAGATTGTATGTGGTTTTAAGGATAACTTTTAATCCGGTGTGTAGCCTTTGATTATGATTATAGAACTACTTTACAATGGATATCCCACTGATTTAGGCTATTTCTGTGTGTCTGTGCTCATCATGCAATGTCTTCAATGGCCGAATCCCAGCTGGTTTCCTATTCATTATATACAGTATGCTTAATACCTGTGATATGACATAATGATGTTTTTGAACCTATATAGTGCCAGACCTGCCAACCTTTACACATTTTATATAAGAGCTCTACATTTTAACATCAGAGTAAGATGCTATGAGTTTTCACTCAAAAGTATGCCAAAAGACTCTTCTTTTTTCCCCCAATAAAAAACAACAGATGAGCCAATCAACATATCTGGAATCTGGAACGATTAACATTTGCATAGGTGTTTTGAACTGCAATATTTACTGTCCCCCTGGAAGTCCCACCTTCTTCCCTCCATCTCACATTAGTAATCTTTCAGCTGGCGACTTACTGGGCCTGTTTACACCTGGTCACTTCACGGGGTTTTCTCTGGTCGGATAGCTATCTGATTGTGAAAAGACCAGGTGTAAATGCCTTCCAAAACGCACTCGAGACGGATTTAAACCCGATCGCTCATACCACATCAGAAGGTGGTCTGAGACGCGTTCCAGACGAAACTCGACAAGTCTAAATGCATCTGGTTGTTGAAACCACATACATCAGGGCTTTTCTCCTCCCAAATAGAAGTATGTTACTCACTTTAGCCGCTCTAGAAGCAAAGATGAGCGTGCCTCCTCATTAAATTGCTTTGCAGGCTGATACAAAGATAATCGAAGGTCCGGCGCCCCATTTGGAAACTGGATAGCCTGTCTTGTGCCGTAAAAGAAGCCAGCACTATATTTTCCCACCAGTGTTGACTACTGGCTTTCATCCAGGTATCTTGCTGGGTTTAGCACTGCCGACAGCGAAAATGCTACACATAATAAGTGCTGCCTTTTGTTGCATAAGCGTTGTAGCAAGCATTTTCGTTTTCTTTTCGACTGCATTCACAAACCCAAATAGAGCAAAATAACGGTGGCTGCCACTTCAGTTCAGCGGAAATGTGTATTTGCATTTTGCGTGGGAATAAACGAACGGATTCATAACCGTTTAGCTGAAACGCATTACATGGCCAAGTGTAAATGGAACCGTTTTAACAAATCAGATAGCTATCTGATCAAAGAAAATGCATGAAGTGACCAGGTGTAAACAGGCCCATTGATTTCATTGATCAACCTGATTTCTCCGCTTGACAGATGTGGCACCTGACTTTCTGTGAATGGAGTATGTTTTGAGTTCCTTAATGTGAAATAAAGAGTATTCTTTATTAAAATAATTTTAATGGTAATGATAATTAGATAATTTCAATAGTAATGATAATTAGAAAGTGATGTATTCCGGGCAAGTCTACACGTGAGTGCCATTCGACCTGTGGAGCTGATCCAGAATGCAGTGCACAACATGCTTTAAATCTCTATAGTAGGAATTAAGTAAACAATTCTACTGGGTTGCATGTAACTATCCATTGTCAACATTTTAACTAGAACAGACAAGCAGAAGCTTTTCTCCCAAGTGCCTGATGGCTACAGTAAACCCCTCTATATACTGTATGCACACTTCTTCTATCTTAGATAAATGATTTCTGAAAGGACTAAGTGTTTAACAACCTCCTGCCTCTGTTGGATTATGCACTATTCCTCTCCAGGGTTGGCAGGTCTGTAGTGCACTACAATAGAATGCCAGTTCAGATTGAGGTAGCAGACATGCACAAATAAGTCTAATCCCTTGTAGTGTGAACTTTTTTTGTATTATGTATATGAGAAAATTTGCACTAAACTACTTGGTTAGGTCACTAATATAAACAGTACTTTTACAGTCTCTTTCTCTCTCACTTTCTTAGTAAGTTGTATCTGCAGTGGTGTAGGCTGGTCAATTCAGAAAGACAGTATGTAGCTCTACTGAAGGCTGTGGAGGAGACTTACCTCCCTCTGCTGGATAGTACTGATACACCATTCTGTCTGAGAGGAAAGGCTGACTCAATCTTCTCCAACTGGAGCAGCCTTGCCACTTTTCATTCACAGCTACTCCTCCCCGCCATTGAGGGTGCCCTCTCTCAAACGCTACAGCAAACTGACTGCTTCAGCAAATATGTAAGATTTTGTGTCTGTACTTGCACACACTGTCTGCATTTCAATGCTTTTCCTTTTTTCAATGCTTTTCCTTATCTCATTTATCATGCATGGCTAGCTAGGGGTGAGGGGTCAATGAGGCTCTGTTAAAGGTAGTCCCAGAACTAGTGATGCACTGACTATGAGCCAGGATAGCGAGGCAATACTGTCCAATCCTGTTACTAACTGAGCCGACTCAGCAAGCTGAGTATGGTTATGCCCATCACCAGGGGCATGTTAGCGGCCTGCTTTAAGACAGGATGTGTCATATTCCCATGTGCAAGATTTGTGTTGTTACACATGTTCATGGTATAAAATACGGTGGCTTGCATAAGTATTCAACTCTCTTAAACTTTTCTCTTTTACCTTTTGGACTTGGGGATGGCAGGGGGAGACACCAGATGTCATTATAAGTTAATTAGTTACCTGGACACAGACATTTGGTGAACAGCCTCCTCTAGTCATTTAATGGTGCGCTGCAGGATGTTCAAGGTTCGGGATGTTTTTTTTATAACCAAATTTCAATTGATACTTTACCAGAGAATATTCAGATAATTATACTGCATCTGGTTGCACTAGAAAGGGTCATTTAGGGGCTTCATAACAAGGGTGATGCATACACGTATAAACTTTTTTATTTGTAAATAATTTTGCTAATTATATTGAAAATCAAAATATGTTAAATCCCTTCCAATATCCAGCCACCATTTATTTTCTTTCAGTATTGGCCCTGATACCAATACTCAATATCAGATCAGTGCATCCCAGGGTGTGACTGACAGAGTTAATGTGCATGGTACACAACAAAAACATTTGTGCTAGAAACAATAAATGATATTGCTGGAGTTAAGGATCCCATAAATCAATTGTCATTATTTAAAAAAATATCTTGGTAATATGAGTAAAGTATATGTAATATTTATAAAAAATATATCTTAATTGAAATTGAATTGAAACTGTCTCTCTTATGCAAACACTCAAACTGGAACACTAATACCCAGAGGGATCAATTACTGCAATACTCACACTACATCCGTATGAAGCCAGAGCTGGACTCCCTGCTGGTCAACCAAGCTGCCGATTTCTTCAAGGTGAGCTCCTGAACTCAAGTGGTAGAATGAGGTTAGTCTTGATTATTCTTTAATATATAATTGGGAGCTAAGCTGCCACCACGTGTCTGGTAATGGTTTCAATGGAGTGGACGGTCACTGGCTGCATTTTAGCATTTGCTGAAACATTACCATTTGTATCCACTAGGTGGCTAATACAATTATTGAATACAGAGATAGAATGCAAAGGCAGCATCTGGCCACTTTTTTTGTTCATCCATGACATTATTCTCATGTTCAGTAGATTATTTCACACATGTTATGATGTTATGATGATGCAGCTACAATCTGTGTGTTAATTCCCAAGAATATATGTTATGCAAACATTTTCAACCTCCTGCTAAAGAGCCATTTTAACTTTTTTTCAACATTTCAACAGCATTTACTTCTTTCTCTCTCTTTCTAGGCAAAGCTGTCCAGCTCTCCTGTGCTCTCCACTATCTCCTTTCCTCAGTGCCTTGCTGTTCCAACTCAAAGACTACAGCACTACTGCGAGATCCTTGAGGAACTGGGAGGAGTAAACCCTGGACCCGACTCGGCCCTCTCCATTATCAGACATGCACAGCGCCATGGAGAGGACCTGAGGACAAGCGACCTCATCACTGGCTGTCCGGTGAGACTTAAAGTGCACAGTATGAATGGGTGATTATAGGGTTTGTGCTTTAAAGTGAATGTGATTAGAGTGTTAATGTCATAGTGTTAAAACTCTGACACAAATATTGCATTTCAATGATTTTGAAAATGATATATTTAGACAGATTTGCACATACAAGTAAAATTAACTATCCCCAAAACTATGTCCAATAATTTTTTTGTTACAAGTTACATAAGGAGTAATAAACAATGGGGTCTTCTCCGCCCTGAAGTTTATTATTTTCCAAAAACAGCACATATGGCAGTGTTTTATTCTTTTTATACCACAGCAATCTGCCAATGATTACAACTTTTATTTATTAAAGAAGGGCATGTTGTAATTTTTTTTCCTTTTACAATCTTTCTACAAATAAGCTAGTTACTGTTATCACATATTTTACACCTGCTAACAACACCTGTTCCTGCACCAGCCTCTCTTTTTTCTCTCTCAATACTAATAAAACAGACAAACAATAAGGAAAACAGCTTGCTGTCCTGAAGTCTTTCCATATTAGAAAACAAAAAGTTTTCAAAAAGTTACAGCTTTATCTCAGATTGTTACAAAGCACTGATACTGGAGACTCCTTCTAAAAAACACAGCCGCGCTGTGGTATAAAGAAGCATATGTCATACTGTACAATGACTATACCAGAAATTTCAAAGAATTTAATGAATAAATGGTGGTAGTGTGTATGCAGCTCTTAATTTAACTACTCCAGTAGACTTCCATGGAGCTTGGTGAGAAAGGTGTTGAATGTCTAGTGTGTGGTCATTGTTACTGCTAACATTTTTATATATCCCCAAGGATAATCTCATAGGTCTGTTTTTAATAATTCCCAGAACAATAGAATGTTGTAAATTTTTGTCTCTAATTCATATACTGGAAATGTATGTATATGTGTGTCTCAGGTACCTGTGGCAGAACGTGGGGATTTGGTACGTCAGGGTGAGCTATACGTCTGTCCAGGCGGACGGAGAAAGAAGACAGGCATCAGGACTGTGTTTCTCTACCAGCATTACGTTATTCTCACCAAACACAAAACTCCTAGCCAAGGCTGCAGTGCATACACCTTTAAAAACAGCATAAAGGTGCATGAACACACACACACACACCCATATGCACACACAAACATGAAGTCAGCTGAAAGCTAAATGTGCAATGTTTAAAAGTATAATATTTTTTGTGAACGAATAAAAAAGCAAACTGTTACAGTGGTGTCAATATTGCTATCAAGAAAATCCGAGCAGGCAGAGAGAAATTTTTTTTATTTATTTATTTGAAAAAATCTATTTGAAAGGTGCACTGATGCAGAACCCTTGCTTTCAGTCTGTGTAAATGACCAATCTTTTGATCTTTTTAGTATGAAATAATCTACCAGTGTATTTCTGACTTAGACAAGTTAAAATCATTTGGCAAAAAAACAAAGTGTCAAATTTGACACTTTACAAATAATGGTAATGGTGATAAAAAAAAAATGGGAAAAAAAAGCATAGACATGTTCAAGTTTGAGGAGCAGCACAATAACAGTGAAAATCTTCATCCATGTGGAAGCATTTCATGGTTTCTACAACAGCCACTAGACAAGTAATTTGTAAATGTACTTCATCATGTTTTTTACTGTTTACTGCATTTTCAATACCACCATCACCACCCCCCCCCCCCCCCCCTCTCCG
>JANDJT010000168.1:8395080-8411826 GCA_024331685.1 Stegophilus panzeri
CCCCCCCCCCCCCCCCCCCCCTTTTGGTGGGACTAGACGTAATTCCTCTTTGGGTTGGCAGGTGTGGAATTCTTTTCTGAACACTTTTTTTTCTGAACTAGTAGAAAAGCATAATTTTCAGGTATCTTCTGTATCACTGTCATAAAGGATCAAAAATCATAAATGCTATGGCTGTTGTACAATAGATGTTGGCCCTTCTGCTGCTATAATAGGAAAAAAAGACCAATGGAAGGCAAAATACACTATATCTTAAAGGCTACACCAGTTTTTCAGTGCATGCACACACTTATCATGTCTCTCTGCTTCAGACAGGAGAGATGGGTTTGACCCAAAGCGTTGGAGAGGAGGGTCTGAGGTTTGAGGTTTGGGTGAGACAGACATCTCGCACCAAATACTGTCTCACTCTCCAGGCATCATCTTCAGAGGACAGAGAAGCCTGGACGCATGACATTGCCCAGCTCCTGTGGACTCATGCCATCCATAACACAGGTGAGGTTGAAGGCTCTAATCTTTAAAATTTTATAATATTTTATATTATATATGAGTCATAGCTTATTTGGTCCTGAAAGTAGTATATTAATGTTCAACCTTGGTCATTCCTTTCAAGAAAATGTATGAATTTGTTAACTATTATTTGTGTAGTGTTTGTGTGTACTTCATGAACTCAAAAAGGCCATAAATAGACAAAGGTTTTAAAAATGTGTTATTGAGTAAGCATAAAATGTTTCATTTTAGTTTTAATGAAAATATTTTTACTGGCTGTTATAATATTGTTTGTGTATAGAAGAAATAATTTCATTTGAGCTTTAATTGATGATAAAAATCAATTATATTTATTTGTTAACCACAAAGTTTTACTTAATTAATTGAGCACATATCCCTTAATTAAGAAGTAGTTAAATCATTATGGGATGTCATTAATGACCCAGTTTTATATGTAATTAAGAGATCAATATAAGACAGTTTAATTATATTAACTCTCTATGTAGCCTCTTATGAGAAGACTAATTTGTCCACCGTGTTCAAAAATTGGTGAAAAAGTGAAACAAGGGAAACTCCTGAAACATGTAAAATAATGTGTATATTGAAATGTTTGTGACATGCATAGCTATTCTGGTGGTAATTTGTTTGTCGATGCCTTATTTTGGCTGTTCTTGGGAGAATTTACAATGATTGACATATGGCATAACTGGCAGGTTTCACAGCTCGGCTAGTTAGCAATGATGAGCGCGATGGAATTGATGGCAGTATTAACATAAAAGCTGAAGCTGTGGAACCTGATCTGTTTTGAGCAGAGTGTAAAGATGAGACGATGAGAGAGCTGGACAGACTAAAGGACTATACAAACTGTCTAAAGATGGCAGTCACTACCACAATGCAGGCTGTTGAAACCTTATTTAAGAATTTTGTGAAGTTTGAAAAGATGTTGATGTTCATTATAAACAACGGACAGTCTTTCTGATTATAGAAGGATTTCTTAGATACAAGTCTATAGTATCCAGGTGAGGTTGTCTACAAGGGTGAGATCTGGGCATAAACTGTTTTTGGGAAGTCTCAAGTGCAGAAAGCTCCAAGGTCCAGATCAAAATGTAAATAAATATTTTGTCTTTGTGTTTTCAAAGAATTGTGTCTAAAGGAATCTCTGTGCATGGGAGTGTCCAGCAAGTTGCTGCTGGATGTGACGGGAACTCAGACACCCGAGCTAGACTCAGGCTTCAGCCTTAATGACAGGGGTATAATATACACCCACAAAAATGCATATTCTCACACACTCACACCATTAATTTTGCATACCCTTATAGTAAAAAAAAATTAAAGAAATAAATTTACTCTAACATGTTTAACACCTTGGAATTCTTTATGTAAACAAATTGTAAAATTGCAAAATAGAGGTACATTTACATTCTGCCAGTCACAATGTTACGACAGATGCAATATTAGAGATGGATAAAATTCTATATCCATATCAGCAGAAAATGCTGGATCAGAGATCAGAGGAGTCGGTCCGATTTTAGCTAACATACTATTATAATATGCTACTTATTTTAGCAGGTTTACAATGTTTTATTGTATTTATCTACTTCTTTATAAATACTTATTTAAATATATACTTATTTATATGTCATAAAGAAGTAGTGAATGATGAATGAATGACAGCTATGCATTTCTTCCTGTAGAGAAGTAGTGTTTGAGTATGTGTCCTGCGTCAATTAAAAATAGCTTATTTTAAAGCTTTGTAAAAACAAATTGGTTAATGCTATCAGGAAATACTCAAGGTTTGAAAACCTTGTTGTTATCGGAAAAGAGAAAGCTGTATCGTGCCATCTCTGGTATACATACACAAACACTACTAGCTCTATATTGCAATACTTCATTACTAATACTGAAATTGGTGTCTTGTATGCTTTATGTCCACAGGGTGTCTCCAGTGACATTGTATAATGTTTATGTAGCAATTTTCTATATACACAGCATAAGACCTCTACCAAAATGAAAGCAGCTGTCTTTACCCTGACTGTTTCTCTCTCCCAGTCCAGAGTAGCTGTTCAGACTCTTCCTCAGTGGGAAGTCAGAAAGAAGGAGGTTCTCCCTCCATCGCAAGAGACCCAAAGAAAGATTCAGCACAAACTGTCCATACACAAGTGAGAACTACAACCAACACACACACACACATACACACACACGTTTAATGCTTTTTTTATTTACCTTTTTAAAAAATGCTAAAATATTCAATCATTGACCCCTTCATTAGGGACACCATATACACCAGTAATAATACTGGGTAGGACTCAAAACAGCCTCGGCCTCAGCTTTGCGGCATGAATTCCACATTGTGTTGGAAATTTTTTTTTGAGATTTTGGTCCATGCTGACATGATTGTGTCACATAAATACAGCAGATTTGTCAAATGCACATTCATGCTGCAAATCTGCTGATATACCATCCAAAGGGTGCTCTAGTGGATTCAACTCTGGTGACTGGGGAGACCACTGAAATACAATCAACTCATTGTCATGTTCATGAAACCAGTTTGAGACCACTTGTGCTTTGTAACATGGTGCACTATCATGCTGTAAGTAGCCATTATAGGATGGAAAAATTGTACCCATAAAGGTCAGCAACAATACTCAGATAGGCTGTGGCATTCAAACAATGCTCAATTGGTATTAAGGGGCACCATGTGTGCCAAGGAAAAATTCCTCACACCATTACATGACCACTACCAGCCTGAACTGTTGACACAAGGCAGGTTGGGTCCACGGATTCTTGCTTTTGATGCCAAATTCAGACCCTACCATCTGGATGTCACTGCAGAAATGTTGACTAGGTAACATTTTTCAATTGTCCAGTGTCGGTGAGATTGTGCCCACTGTAGCCTCAGATTCTTGTTCTTGGCTGACATGAGTGGAAACTGATGGGGTATTCTACTGTTCTACCCCATCCACCTCAGGGTTTGACGTGTTGTTCTTTCTGAAATGCTTTCTGCTCACCAGGGCTGTACTAAGTGGTTTTTCGAATTACAATTGCCTAAACTCTAGAGATGTGTGTGTAAAAATATGAGATCAGAAGACTGGCACCAGCAACCATACCATTGTCAGAGTCACTGAGATCACATTTTCCCCCATTCTGATGTTTGATGTGAACATTAACTAAAGCTCTTGAACTGTATCTGCATGATTTTATACACTGTGCTGCTGGCAAATAATTTGCTGGTTGGATAATTGCATGCATGAGCACATGTACATACAGGTGTTCTTAATAAAGTGGTCAGTGAGTATGTAGCAACAGGCATAATATGTAGAGCTTTCTAGTCTCTGTAGGCTGTTACATTAGATGTTTTACAGTCATATGGCATCTCTGACGCTGCAAACACATACACAATCAATAAATAACGTATTTAATAATTTCTATTATTTTTGTTTAGAGCTCATCACCATCGACCACCGTTTGAATATCATCTGAATCACAAATGTTAGTCCTTTCCTCCTACAAACATTTTTTTTAAATCTGAAATTTGTTATAAGCTAATATAAGTATATAATACATTATACATTTATATGATGTAATTAAGCCATTTTTTTCTCTTCCTCTTTCTTCTAAACAGAGTCTTAACTCTTCGGTGGAAATTTGAAGGATTAGAAATTCAACTGGGCAAATGTTTATCTAACAGAAACGGGAAGATGACTCAGCAACATTACGGCATGATATGGTATACTGAAGTTTTGTAAGCCATGCTACATTTCACAGGGCCATCTTGGCTCTGTCTCTCGCAGTTGCTCCGTATGCAACTAATCGCCAGGTACTGGAGCGTGTAGCAGGGTAATGTGTTTCAGGCTTTCATGCACTGCTGCCTCCAACTGATTTGCTGCTTGCCAAGAACAACTTCAATAGTATACCATACTTTACTGTGTATTTTTGCCTTTCTTGCTCCCTCATTACTTGCTTTATATGTCCCATTTTAACGAAAGAATGTTAAAATTATAACCTAATGTTACACTGTTATGTGTAGGTTTGATGTTACATGTCGATTATCTATTATTATTTTTCAACACCTATAATGGTACAATCTCAAACATAATGCAAATCCCAATTCACAGCCTGCAAATTGTAAAAACAATTTACAGATACTATTTTCCAATCACATTTTCTGTAGCCATGTGCCATAGCAACAAAGGAAAGTGTTTCACGCAAAGTACTGTTGAGCAAAGCCCTATTTGTTCTATAGAAAAATTAATCGATTGTCATTGCAGCCACTGAATAACTGCCATTTTCTCTGAAATATATTCACTTTCTTCCTCTACTGCCTATCCTGTTATGTATAAAAGTCTTATTTCAAGGGAACGATAATTGAAAAGTGTTTGAATGACACGTAAGGTTATGGCGTCAGTTCCTATGCAGCTTTTACTTCCATTACCTAATCAAGCCACAATTAAAAACAAATTAACAGCAAATAATGACAGTGATCTTTTTTATTTTTAAAATGTTGATACAGTGGGAGAAATAACAACCCATCATTACCTTATCATTATTGCATTCCTATAGTTATTAGCTTATTTGACTGGTTGCTTGAATTGAATGAGTTTAATCTAACCCCATTACAGTTTTTTACAATATCTTTGGCACCATTTTCAGAACCTTGATGTCATTTTTCAAAACTCGGTCATCACTTGTAACACAGGCTGTCCAATGTTCAAAACATTGCATTGTTCATTCATATCTTTAACGATACCTTGCACTTGCAGAATCATTGGTTCAAATAACTTTATCATTAAATAACATAGGAACATTAATTTAGATCACTCACACAGAAGATACCAAGTTTCACTGTGTAGTTATTTGTACAAAGAGTGTGGGGGTAAGTACAGGGTGGTAAATTGTGGATGGGCCTGAAACCATGCTTGCACCATTTGAACATGGTGGAACCTGACATTAACCCACACAGTGACATTACGCGAGGTCACGCCACCAACTCTACAGATCTGATTTAGCTCATCAAGGAAGGTTCTTGGCTCATCAAAGACTAGGTCTGTGTCCCACCACACTATCTTCCAATATAGCCCCACAATGGTGATTTTGGCCCCATGTTGTCCAGTTACTTGGATGGTTGCCTACTGGCCAATGAAATTCCGGTATCTCCTCCTTGAATGAATTTCTGATGTTTTTGTCAGCATCCAGCTCCATCACCCCGTAAAAAGATATTTTGGAAAGACAACTACTGATTATGATGTAGAATTTTGGGGGAAATTTTCACAGCAGTCATCTTGAAATTGAACATACCTGAACATACTCAGTTCTCAGTTACTTCACCGTGTCCGCATTTCTTTCAAACGGCACATGGTATAGCTGTTTTAGAGACACCTGGTGCCTTTTCAGTATGCGTACAATAGTTGTCAAACTTAGGTCTTCCACATTGTTGAACATGTGGTCATTGTCCAAGATGTGCTGCCGAATGTTTGTAAGGCGAATGTCATTTCTGGCCCTAACCAAATTGACCACAGCCCGCTCTTGTTGGTCAGTCAGAATTTTCCCTCTCTGTAATGTCAATCTGGTCTGGAAAAGTGGTACTTGGGACGTTGGAAACAGTGTCTGATAAAGAATGATGATGAAATATTACATCCATAGATAATGGTTCATGTTCCACGTGTCAATGGATCTCGTTATCCGGAAACTTTCATGAATATTGTTTTCAGTTTCCAGAAAACTATGCATTAAGAGTAAAGCAACAGTTACTTATCATTTTGAGCAGTTGTATCAATTAATAGTTAGATCATTGTAATGAAATGAATAGACAGTCATCTCAGGTGTAATGTATGAATTGCATTTTGAAATGGTAATACCTTGATGTTATGTTGAGTCATTTTGAACATGGGAGTTTAGTTCAATGAACAAATGATCTAAGGGTCATGTGTATTGTATCCAAGCAGCTGGAAAAAGTATTAGCGTTTTGAACAATGTGCCTTTTGATAATTAGTTGTGTTTTGTCTGGAGTTTTGAAAAATTACATCAAGGTTCTGAAATTCTGAAATATATAATCTTTCAGATATACAAAAAGGCTCTTAAATAAATTTAAATGTGCTTTTTTTTTTTTTTTTTTACCTGAATCCAAACCAGAAATCAGATATTGTCCAATAGGTGGTGTTAATGAGCAACTGCAGCTTGAAAACAATGTGTGTCCTATTTTTTAAGGCCAAAAGGCTATTTGTAGGACAATGAATAGCTGCTCATTTGTGGTGATGCTGTGTACATTTTGGATCAATAGCACTTTTACTCTGTACATTAACAGGCAAAAACTGCTGGGCAGCACATATTGCTCTGAAAAACATGATGTAAATGTTGACCAAATTGCCATCTTGACCTTTTTTTCCTTCAGTATTTCAAATAAAGGAGTGTGTTGGAGTTGAAAATAACTCTTGAGAGCTAAACAGATTTCTCCACACAGCTCTGATTGTTATTGTTACTAGTTCCATATTTAGCACCATATGAATTCGCATAGCTCCCATATGAATTTACATACCCACCACCTCTCACTCAGTTTCTCCCACTGTGTGAAAAGAGTCGATTTTTCCTTTGTCTGTTTATGAGTTGCATTATGATCCAGCTGGCTTTGATTGTCATGGCAGCTCCACCAGCCAAATCCAAAGATTGCTTGCATAAGAGGAAATGCTACGAGTTTCTGCTTTAATCTTTGAGTTATGTAATTGGGGCACCCCACCCTTCTATATTCTATTATATTCTACTCAACCTTACAGTCTTAATCTTGTATAGTCACTGGATTCCAGGACTCTATATAAAGAGTTTGAATCCCGCTTTGTTAGAGCTGACATTAACCAAGCACTCATAATCCATTTTGGAACAGTCGAGCTCCAAAAAAAAAACCCCTTCATCTAGAGAATTATTAAGTTGTTTTATATAAGAGGTGGTATGAGTGTGCATGCAAGCTACATGAGGAATGAAGCTAAACCCACAGCCAGACTTAATCCAAATATACTTTGCACAGTGGGAAATGTGTTCAATTCAGCGCTTTTAAAGCAGGTCTCTTCATAACTATAAATACCTTGGCATGATTCATCGTTCTCACTGTAAATACAAGCATTAACCAAAGAAACAAGGTGCCTTTTGTAAGCTTCTCAGTATAACTCTTATTATATTGATGTTTACAATTTTTTGGTAATGCAAAATCTCTTATTAGTTTTAATGATTTAATAATTGCATGCTATGTTGCTATGTATTTTGTACTTTCTCAGTGTGATTTTTTTTTCTTCAAGAATTAAAACTGGACATGAACAAGAGTGTTGTCTGTTGCAGCCATTTTAGAGTGTGCGGTAATGACATTTAGCACATATTATGCAGCACCAGGCATTATGGGATACATATTGGAAAAGATTAGTGACACAGTGAAAATAGCAGCGGCTGAGTGGTCAATAGAGGGGATCAGATATTTAAGGGAGAAAGACAGAGAGCGAAAATGGGGGGAGGAATGTAGGGAGGGAGAGCACAGTGAGAAACAGGAAGGGGTTTCGAGAGGACGGGGCAAAAGACAGTAGATGGGATGATGGGTAATGACGGGGTGAGAGGGCTCAGACAGAGAGGCACAGAGAGGGGAGAGGGAGAACAAGAGTGAAAGAATGAGAGAGGGGGGGATGCTGTACATGGAGGAATGGTTGAGAGCAGGGAAGTTTTTTGTCTCACTAGAAATCTGAAGTGTGTACAAGAGAGGGACTGAATGTTGTAGAGAGCAAAGGTTATGGACAAAGAAGTTTGGGAGAGCAAAATGGGTAAGAGAAAAAAGGAGAGTTTGTGGGGTTGAGAGAGGGGGGTGATGATCATGTAGTAGAGAAGAGATAGCCAAAGATTGGTGAAGATAGAAAGGGAAAGGAATGGAGAGTGAGGGATAGATGGGCTATGTTGACAAAGCAGCGAGACTCGGCAGAACAAAGGGGAACGTGGAGAGAATGAGCTGGGTGAAACATCAAAGGGATTTTTCGGCCCCCGTTACCGGGACAACAGGCATTTGCATGCGATTAGCTTTTTACATCATATTAAGGAGGGAAGGGGTGCGGGGAGGGTACTATAGATCATACTGGGAGAAAGGGGTGGCCACTCACACTGACTTCCTGGCTGACAAGAGACTGTTTGTATCTTTGAGAGCTAGCATGGTGCTGAAAATTATGAACTATGTATATCATAAAACTGATGAGTGAAACTTCATGAGGATAAAGCACACAGTTAAGCAAGTATATTCTCAAAAAAAGGTACTAAAATGTACCTTTCCTTGTTGCTGGGGTGGTACACAATTTGTATCTGTTAGTAGATATCTTTTACCTAGAAAGGTGCATGCAGTGTACCTTTCTAGCCTTAAAATGAGTACTGTCCATTTGTACCTTAAATCATTATATCCATGTTTCTAGGTGAAAGATACACATTAAAAGTGAAAAAGATGTATCTTGATTGTGAGTACCAACCCAGAGACAAGAAAAGATACCGTTTAGTACCGTTTTCTGAGAGTGTATGCCCAAATATAGTCCCAATCAGAATTCATTCCCTTAGCATTTCAGCAATAAAACCAAATTTGGGGAACTGGAAATCAATCATATATGGTGTAGGAATGTGTGCCTAGACTATGACTGCTTCTGACAAGTATTATATATTTGTCCCTAAAATTCCAGACATGCACCTGCTACCCCCCCAAATCCAACCCCCACCCCCGAAATCTCTCTCACTATCTCTCAGCTATATGTGATGCCTCAGTGCCCTCAGTTTTGTGGCCACATTGTGCTCCCCGGAGTCGTCATGGCCGACGCTGTGGTGCTATTGTCATGGCAATACTACAGTATCAATACCCCTGACACTGCGACAAAGAGACAGCAGCCCACTGCCACATCACTCCACCCCTTCACCATCCGCTCATCTCTCTCTTTCACTCCCTTCTCACCCCGTCCTCTCCCCCCTTCCCTATCGATCCCTCCATCTCCCACTAAATATGTACATATTGATCCCCTCACATTACCCCATCCTTCTCTCTCTCCATCCCTTTCTCTTTTCTGCATCTTTTCCATAGACCAACTCTCACCATTTCCATACCTCACTCCATCACTTTTTCCCTTTCACGCCTTGTTCATCATCTCTCATTTCATCTTCCCTTACCATCCGTCCTTTTTCTTTCTCCCCATGCCCTCCCTCATCCCTCCCTCCTCCCCTGCATGTATATTTTTTTCTGTTTGTCTCTGTCTCACTCACTCTCTGCATATTAATTGGTGCATTTTTGCTGCGGAGAAAAAAAAGGGGAAAAAAAACAATCAAAGCTGTCGGGGCGGGTGGCCATGCTACTGTATCACACACACACACACACACACAATAGGCAAGAAACAATATACATGAACCCTGTTCCTGCACATATTAATATAATATTAGGCAGATGGCATCTCCTACCACCTAAACAATAATAAATGATAATGGATATGTGTCCCCACATGCGATGCCCATTTTCCTATTTGTCTATTTGTCCTGTTTGGAATTGGGCTTATTAATCAGGTGGCCATTTTGGAACGTCATGTCAAGTGTTGTGAGGTGGGTTGAGTAAAATGGCACAGAGGAAACTGTCTGAGAATGACGGTGGAGTTAAAACCAAGTTTCTCACCACAGACTTAAAATATAATTCTTATTTTTAAAATGTATATATATAATTAAATAAAATACATTTTAAAATGTAAAGAAAAAAAAGAAGGCAAAAATTAGCTAAGAATGGAGTTCTTGTCACTTTTTTCATAAAAATCCAGACCTTTTTTTAATTTCTTTTTTAAAAAACATTTTAGACGTTTAGTCGTATTGCTTATTTTTTAAAGCTCATTAAATGCCATTAAAAGGAATGCATTAATGCAGAAAACAAAGCAATATCTTTAGTCTTGAATCTGAATAACTTTGACAGCAGATTATCCATCATTTTAAAAACAAAGTTTTTTATTTATTTATTTTTTTTTTGTTGTTGTTTTTCTAGGTCTGAAATAAGTGCCTTTCAATTCAATACGCAAGAATCTTGCATAAGATTATTATTTATTATAACGTTTATAAATAATTCAAAAGAATAATAAATGCATGCTTTAAAAATAAATTCTTGCCTGTCTGTAAGAAGTGGGCACGGGTTGGAGCGGACCGGACTGAGAAGCTACTGCACCTGCGCAGAACCACGTGATGCGAGAGTCTTAAAAACCTCCTGCCTAAAGGGACGCTTCCCAAAAAACTTTTCTGTCCCAAAACTTCCCACCGGAAACAACTCCATGTGGACTGCCGGTTACGTTTAGAGTGAAAGGAGTTGTGTTGATTATCGCAATGGCTTTTTTTTTGTTGTTTGTTTGTTTTTTTGGAGCAACTGAGGGAATATACAAGTGTTGCCTACTTTACCTTAAAGTTCAGAGCAGATGTGGCAACGTGCAGAGGAAATCTATCAAACGTTTTTCTTTTGCAAACACAGTGCACAATCGAGCTGTCAGTAACCTGCACTTGGTTTGATGTGCACGGGAACACGAGCGCCCTGCACGTGAGAACACTTTTAAAATGGAAACCCTTCCATTTATAATTGCGTTTGCAACCTTCAGCCACTTCTCTCCTTCATCGGCGCTCACACTGTCTCATTCACTCACTCACTCACGACTACACAATAAATGGATCTTTAAAAAATGCAAAAGAGAGAGAGAAATACGTGCGAGAGAAGAGGGGAGGAGAAGAGAGAAAGAGAGGGAGGGGGAAGAACGGCGTAAGCTTGTATACAACTACCTCGATTTCCATTTCCCCCCCAACTCGTAATGTATTTAATTCAAGCGAAACGTAATCATGACGTGTCTTGTCATTAATCTCCTCGCCGCCTCTCCCGTAAGTACATTGAGTCTCACTTTCATCACAAAATATCTTATAAATTTTAAACTATTCGCTAATTTACACTGCGCGCGCTCTTATAAATGATTATATGATCATGTGTTTGCCAATGTTCCGCATGTAATTTCCCTTTTTCCCCCGGAAACGTAGCGATTGCTATGGGCTTCATAAACAACAAATAACCGACGACGACTTTTTTTTTTTTTTTTTTTTTTTTCTTGGGTGCTGATCCGGGCTAATGGAGAAAAACACCCAGCTCTCGTGCTACATACACTTAGCGCTTTTTTAAACGGGTTGGTATGCGGCGTCTCGGGGTGATTGGCGGCTCGCGCATCCCTACAGGGCACATCATACATGTAACCGCACAAGACACAATTCAGTCGAGCGTGTAGTGTGTCATGGATGTGCGCCTTGCCCTTGCCACCAGAATGGGGTACTTGTATTTAGTCTGGGTTAAGCTATATGGCTATATGCACGAGGGCTCGGGTTACAAATGATTATAAAAAACGCTCATAAAAAAACAACAAAAAAAAACTTTAATGTCTAATATCTCGAGCGAGTGTTGCATGCAATAGCAAGAAAGGTGCTTGCTTGCTTTATTTATTTATTTATTTATTTATTTATAAACGTCCCAAAGAGGAACTTATGAGTTAAATAAAAGTGTCCTGAAGTAATGCTGAACTTGATGTCTGGATGATGGATAGAAAATAACCGAGAACTTTTCTTAAGTTATGTGCACCATTCAGCTTGCTCGGTTAAACACACGTATTAAGTGTTAAAGTCGTAATTTATTTCAATTTGCGCCGCATACTTATGCTCGGAAAACATGCATCGGATAATTGATGGGCAGTTTATCTTTAGCACCAGTTTCTTTCATTTGTGTGTCGAAACCGAGTCTTGGAAGTGCACCGAGGTCGCATAATCACTCCTCCTATAGCCTATAATGTCGCTAAATCGCTGACCTGCACGACTCCATATTGAGCCAGATACTAACTGTTGATGTTTTACGCGATGCAATTTTGAACTTAAGTGGAAACTGTTACTACAACCTGCGATTACACGCAGTTCCAGCAGGACCACTTGTCCTAGGCTGTTCTCACCTCGTTATAGTAGCTTACACAAGGCTACGAGCTCCGGCTGCTGCATGCCCCCGCTGCGCTTTGCTAAATAAGTAGCCGTAAGTGCTGTTTCGAAATGCATGCTACTATTTGAGGTAAAATAACACGGATGCATGCAACGACCTTCTTTTCCAAAACGCGGAAATCTAACAAAAGTTCTAAAAGTGCCTGTTGGTCTACGAGGCACGGGGTTCTGCTTTGGAGCCGACATTGGCAGCGAAATTCAAGATGAAACCCGTGATGGCACTTTTCAGCTGCTCCTTCTTCGCACTCGCGTGTCCCTTTCCCCCCTCCCCTCCCATTATCTTTTGTCGAAAGAAAATCAGGAAGAAAAAATGGAGACAAAAACATCCCTCAATCGCGTGCAACGAGCATCAAACCCAAAATCTCTACGCACCATTATGTTGTTTTGTGATTTGGTTAAACCCGATGCTCGCGCGCGCACTCGTTTGTTCGCGAGCCATTATTTATTTTATTAATGAGCCTGTTCTCTCTCTCTCTCTCTCTCTCCTTAAAAATTGAGATGGCCGCGAGAGGGAAGGGCGAGAAAGCCACTGAAAATGGTTGCGCGTTATTGACGCCCAAAGGCCGTGGTGGAAATTCTTCTCAAGATAAGCGAGCGGACGTGTCATCAAATGTCGCCCTCCGCTCCTTAAAGTAGAATACAATCCCATAGCCGCCTTTCCAGCTTTCCCTCTAAACCGTAGCTCTTTTTCTTATTACCTTTTGAAGGTGACACAGTCTAGGTAGTCATGAGGGGGTATTATTTTTCCCCTTGAGACTTCCAGCTAACCTTTTAAAAGTGAGGTGACAAATAAGCTTGAAAATGTAAGACTAAGAGGAACTTGGAATTCAAATAAAGGTTCTTTCATGAACCGTTCATGTTTCAAAAAATCTTTGCCAACAAGATTCCTGGAGGTGCCTTTAAGGAAGAAACACTAAAAGATCTTACAGAATATTTGTTTTGTTTTTATAGTGTAGTAACTATGGTATAGGTAAGTGGTTCTCAAAGTGGGCTCTCAGCGAGGGAACCATAAAGTTGTTTTTTTCTCACTTTCTTAGTGCTGGAAATCACAACTAATTTTTTTTATCAAATTATCAATTTACTATACAGTTTACTGAGTTCTTATAGTTACATGATCTGACTGGTCACTTATCCAAAAGCTTAAAAACTCACAGGCGTATAAATAATATCAACTTGGACCTACAATCTCAGAAAAGGGGTAATAATCTTTACCATACCTTGTCCCTGGGGTGCTACCCTCAAGCAGAGATCTTTCGCACCTTTGGTACGTGTCTTTTACCTAGAAAGGTGCATGTATTGTACCTTTAAAGCTTTACCCTACAAGCTAATTACAGTTCATTTTTGCACCTTAAATATTTTTAAACAGCACACTATATCCATGTTTCTAGGTGAAATGTACAAACAAACAAAAAAAACACATTTAAAAAAAGATGTACCCTTGATGGTGCAGTTTAGTACTTTGTTGTACTTTGTCAGTGCTCAAAATCACAACCCATTATTATTATTCAAGTTAATCTATTTATTATTGAATTCTTATACGCATTAGCCTGTTGGACTGGTCACTTAGCCAAAACTTCAGTATCTCAAAAGTACACTCTCAGAAAAAGAAAAAAAAAAGTACTAAACTGTACGTTGTCACTGTGGTGATACCCTCAAGGGTGCATCTTTACCTTTAATATCTATCTTTCAGGAACTGGAAACATGGATATAGTCTACCTTTAAAATGATTTAAGGTGCATATGTGGACCAGTTATTTTTTCAGAGAAAAAGTTTAAAGGTACACTACATACACCTTATATGTTAAACCAGACAAAAGATAAATAATAATGGTACAAAAGAAGTACCGTTAAGGGTACTATAACAGCAACAAGGCAAAGTACAGTTTAGTACCCTTTTTTTCTGTGCAAGTAGGCCTTTAAATAATGTCAACTTCAATCAAATGTGTTCTGTTGGTGAACATTTCAGGAATAAAAAGTTCTATGGTTACTATAAATAGCCAAAATATTATTGTACACATTTAAATAATGAGCCTAATATTTGAATAGTTGGAGGGGGTCTGTGAAATTTATTTTAAAGCTAAAGGTTTCATTGGCTGCAAAAAGATTGAGAATCTGGTATAGGTGAACACTTTTAGCAAAAATGCAACCTTGTGAACCTGAGTGGAAATGTGACTGCTGCTTCATTTGAGCATTTCTTTCTTTTAAATAGTAGCCAGATGCATTCCAGGGTTGCATCTGTTGGAACTGTAAAGTCGACTTTACTAATGAAAGTTCTGATTGGTTTAATTGGGCAATTAACACTCAGCTGGAGGTAGATCTGTTCGTACTCCCCCACAGAGGAGGAAGCACTACCTCTCTTAAATCCCTCCTGTGTCCGTGGAAAGAGCTTTGCACATATTGCAAAAATGCCACAGGCTTGCAGTTTGAGCTGAGTTGTTTTGTCAGAGTAGTAAATGAGCAAAGGCTGTCTTTAGTTAGCAACAGATAAAGAATTAAAGTGGGAGGGTCAATGGAAGGGTTCACATGGCTTGCCCTGTGTATATTTAAACATCCTAACATAGATTTTTTTTTTTTGGATGCACTCCTGCACAAATCACTTCCCTAATTTCTCTGATTCACATATGTAATCAGAGTTCATCCAGTTGCATTACCTCCCATTTGTATTTTTTAAGAGCAGGTGTTGGGGCTCAGCATTTTACTTTACTTACATAATTAATCTTCTAGGTGCTTTTTTCAAGTCCCTGACACAGTGTCTGGATGAAAAAAAAAGGGTTAATTTAATATTATGCTGTTAGCCTGAGGAGTGGAGTTGTGGAACCATCCACTATCCCTTGGAGTCCAGGAGGTTTAGTTCTAACATTAGTTTTATTTGTATAGTGCTTTTAACAACACACATGGTCACAAAGCAGCTTAATAGAAATTTGGATGAGATTTAGGTCCCTAATAAGCAAACCAGAGGCAAAAGGGGCAAAGAAAAACTCCTTGAGATTACATGGGGAAGTAACCTTAATAAGAACCAGACTTAAAACCCATCCTCTTCTGGGTGACACCAGACAGTAGGATTATAAATCATTATAGTACACACCTGTAGAAAAGTAAAGTGAAACAGTACTGTGTTGAAAAGGCTGTTTGTTTGGTATGAACACAGTGTGAAGAAGCACCCTGAGATGAGTATAGAACAGTCTTTACGATTACCGCAGCAGTTCTTAGGTAGAAGTCTACAGTATCCAGGTGAGATTTTTCCACTGAAGCAAGGTTGAGACTTGGGCATAAACTGTTTTTGGGAAGTGCAAATTAATGCCCAGCTGTTTCCTATTATTACTCATTTCAACCCACCCAATTCAACACATCTGAGCACTTAGTAATTAACTAATGAGCTGGGTCAGGGTTAATCTTGGAATCTACTCTCAGAATATAGGAACTACTCTCCAAATGAAAAATAAATGAAACTAGTGTTCACAACAGGTGTGTGATTTAATAATAATTAATAATCGTGATTAATTAATAATTTGCATTTCTGGTGCAAGGCTTACCAAATCCACACACTCAGAAAGTACCATGTGTAGCTTTAAATGAACTCTGAACTATTAGACATACTGTGAGATTCCATACATTTTGTTTTTAGTACCCATAGTTGAATCAGCTACACTGGCAATTTATTGAGTGTAACACAATTGCCATTAACACAGATTCATGCTCACAAGCTTATAAATATGTCATTCTTAGCAGATGCAAGTCTACTCACTGCAAAATACAAGGCTATGTGAAGCAGCAACAGGTAGCAGATCTTTTCAAAAGTAGGTTAGAAATACAGCAAAACAATAAATGTTTCTACATTTCTAGAGAAATGACAGAAATAGTGTTTTCACTGCATATCTACAATGGCATCAACTTCTACGGAGCTGACCTTGAGCCCTAGCCTAAAAATTGAGTGATGAGAGTTCCATTGTAAGTGCTCCTGTAATGCTTATTGTTAGATGAAATCAAACCACCAACTATCAAACTGAGAGGTAGGAGTATTGAAAGAAAACACACAGGCACCCTGAGACAGATTGCAGGAGAGGGAGCGACTGAGGTGAAGAAACTGTGTGGGAGAAAAAAGAAAACTGATGTGCATATTTCAAAGTCACTGCTATGTGTATGGTATGCATGTGCATAAGAAAAACAGAAAGAGAGTGAGGGGTAAGCAAAGACTTAGGTTCAGGCCAAGATTTAAAAAAAAAAAAAAAAAAAA
>JANDJT010000168.1:8414478-8427057 GCA_024331685.1 Stegophilus panzeri
GGAGCAGGTTCTTTCATCTGGGGACAATGCCACCTGCAATGATGAACTAGACCTGCAGCTTTTCAGCAATGAAGGTGTGGCTGTCCAAGGAGGTTCATCCAGTGGCCCCACCCTCAGGTTCCCTTGCCATGTTTGTGGGAAGAGGTTCCGTTTTCAGAGCATTCTCTCCCTGCATGCCCGAGCTCATAGTTTGGACAGGGACCGCCATCCCACTGCCCTGTACAAAACTGCACGTGTTAAACCAGAAAAAAATCACTTCAGTGATACTGTTATCCAAAAACAACGGAAGCTCAATCTGAATTCCATATACAAATCATTTCACCAGAATCAGAGCGATGAGACTGTACCAGAGGATCCCTGTCAAACAGTCAATATCCCTCAGTTTGAAATGGATGAAACCACACCACTGACTCCACCACTAACAGAAGAAGCACCAGTCTCTTCAACCTTTTCTCCATTTGGGTCTGCCTTCATAGAAGATCCCATCCCTCCTGTGTCAGCTCTTGCCTTCCGCTGTCATGCATGTAAGGGTAAATTCCGCACAGCCTCTGAGCTAGCTCGTCATGTGCGGATCCTCCATAACCCATACAAGTGTACACTGTGCCCCTTCTCAGCCAATAAAGAGGAACGCCTAGCTGTTCACCTACAGGAAAGCCACCCACCTGAAGAGCCTGTGCCACAGCCTGTCTTCCCATCCCGCCCAAACACGTTGCAACCCCAAACACCTTCCTCACAAGCACCTGCTGTTCCAGCCTTCCGTTGTGAGACTTGTGGTCAGCGGTTTACCCAGTCCTGGTTCCTGAAGGGTCATATGCGCAAACACAAGGCCTCTCTTGACCACAAGTGCCAGGTCTGTGGCCGTGGTTTTAAAGAACCCTGGTTCCTCAAGAACCATATGAAAGTGCACCTCAACAAACTGGGCCTGAAGGCTGGTTTAGGAGATCTGGGACCATCAGGGTCTGAACATTCCAAAGGTCCTACTGGGAACCATGCTCTAGGGGCTCTCTATTCTAATGTGCTCCTGGCACACAGTGTGGCAGGTGGAAGTGCAAAAACAGGGAATCGGTTGGAGAGGTCAGAATTCAGTGAAGGATCAAGCAGATCTTCACTATGGGGTTACCTCAGGTTGCCAAATGACAGCAATGGTGCTAGTTGCATGGAACGCCTTCAGGCAGTGGCGCAGGTGGCAGAGATAGGTAACGGTGGAGAAAGAGGAGGAGCAGAGGTATTGGATGGACGAGAGCAGGCAGCTATGTGGGAACTGGTTGCACATAGACTGGCAGCAGTGCAGCAGAGCCAGCAGCAGCAGAGATCCCAGGCACAGCACCAATACTCTTCCTCACAGGGCACTGTTGTTGGGGAAGGTGAGCAGATGCATGCCTGCTTAGGTGGCTTTGGCTTCAAAGAGGACCTGGAAGCCTCCAGGGCTCCTTGGGAGTGTCCTGACTGTGGCAAGCTTTTCCAGAATCTTCAGCAGGTAGTGGCTCATGCCCGTGTTCATTCTCAAAGGCCACGGAAGTATCGAAGTATACATGGGAGTGTTCGAAAAGAAGAGGATGTAGTACAAAAAAACACCGGATTCCAAGCAGGAGAAGGACAAGGATACAGAAATGAAGGAAGACAAGAATCTCAACAACTCCAATCAGGAGTGGGGGTACCCACAGGTTTCCATTCTTCTTTAGCACATCTCTCTGGTAAAAATGATCTAATAAAATATATTTTAAAAGCCAATTCATAGATTTTATTAAGATGCTTTTGTTGTATGTTGTGAGTTTTGCATAATCTATTAATCTCTCGGTGATTCTGAGGGTTCGTTCATGCTGTTACTCACCAAGTACTTAAGCTTAATGAGACCCCAAATGCTTTCTTTTGATGTCTCTGATATTTTCTGTCCCTTCTGGTCCAACAATAGCATTAATATAAGGAAAGGTTCTAAGTCAACAACACAGTTGATAAATTCTGTTTTACTTTTGCATTTAAATGTATAACATTAAATCTTTTTATTTTTACCCCAGGGGACAATGGGCTGAGAGGAACATCATTTGGACCTTCAAGAGAGCGGGTGCGAGGTACAGGAATGAAGGATTGCCCCTACTGTGGTAAATCTTTCCGCTCTTCCCATCACCTTAAAGTACACCTACGTGTGCACACAGGTGAGGCTGCTACAGGAAATGGAGTCATACATGTAATGCATACACTATACAACAATATATTCACCCTCTCCTCTGAGATACTCTACCGCAGCAATCACTTAAATGTTAATATTTACAAAGAAATTCCGACTGTCAGAAATGACAAAGAGTGCCATCTGCTGTTATTGAATAAAACTGCAAATTCAGTTTTTGTATGTTTGATGTATGCTCT
This sequence comes from Stegophilus panzeri, assembly GCA_024331685.1. Classification (NCBI taxonomy): domain Eukaryota; kingdom Metazoa; phylum Chordata; class Actinopteri; order Siluriformes; family Trichomycteridae; genus Stegophilus; species Stegophilus panzeri. The sequence continues at coordinate 8,416,843 of JANDJT010000168.1, forward strand.
TTTAGGTGAGAGACCATACAAATGTCCCCACTGTGACTATGCTGGCACCCAGTCTGGCTCTCTTAAATACCATCTACAACGGCACCATCGTGAGAGAAATGCCATGGCAAACTCTCCTAGCTCATCATCTTCAAGCCTCCCTTCCTCACTGACTGGCTCTCCACGAGAGAAGCAACATCGACCCTCGACTGCAAACCAGGGCTCATTCCCCACATTCAGACAAAGCCAGACTTTGGCCCATGGATCCACAGAACAGAAAGAGAGTCATCTGAAGTCCAGAGAAGCTCAAAAGGAAAGAAATTTGGATAGTCAATATCGTTTTCTGTCTGGGATGATGCAGGAATTGTACCCAGGAGGACTTGAAGGGGGATGGAGAGATGAGACACCTCCTCCAAAAATACCAAAAATATCCAGACGTAAGCCGCTTGTTACAAGTCGTATGATGCCAGCTAATGGATATCAGGGCAGCATCAACTCTAGTGCTTCCCAAGAATGTGGACCCCTAGACCTCTCTCGCCGCCCTGTGTCTAGTGTAGGTGCAATGAAACAAGTTGGAGGACCAGTAAGCAGCTCTGATAGTCCAACAGGGGGAAAAAAAGGAGATGGAGATACTCTAAATCAGTGTGTGTTTTGTCCATTTCGAACCTCTTCTTCTGAGCTGATGGCAATGCATCTTCAAGTCAACCACACCAGCAAGTCCCGCCGTAAAAGGGGGGGCGTTGTAACAAGTGACAACCACTCTCCCAGGCTGACCCTGTATGGAATGAGCCATGACCCTTTGGCACTGTGGAAGTTCCTCAGTGAAGGGGATGAAATCATGGCCATGGATGACTGGATAAAATACAGGTCAAGGTCTGAAAATGGGGTCAGCTTGGACGATGGGGACCTAGCGATGGAACCCACAAAACATGGGCTTAAACTAGATGGCAAACTGGGGAACATTGATGATCATGAAACAAAAGAAATAGAAGATGGCCTGGAAACAAACAGCAACCTTGAAGATAACTTCCATCAACAGGGCATGACAAAGGATCTATCTGACATGATGCAGGAGGAGTTGCCAGAGGACAGGGAAAAGCTTGTGAAGAAGTAAATGATTTAAAGTGCCCCAGAGGAACACAGTGCTAGAATCAACGATCTATTGGCAAAATTAGACAGAAAACTAAAACGAGGCTGCTCATGTTATTTCCAACACAAGGACATCATGTCCTAGTTTCATACATAGTCACAGACTTGCACACAGACATATATCCAGTATTCTATGCTAGTCTTAGCCTTCAGGAGTCCCGAGGCCTTCTTGACTGCTGTTTTTTTTTTTAAATATATATTATATATTTCTTTTTTATTTTTGTCATTTAAGGTAATTGCCAAGTTATATTTCTGTCTACTGTGAGACATTCCCATGTCAAAAGCATCTGGAAATGGTAATCATTAGAAGAGAAAAAGCAAAAAAAGAATCATTAAACTTAATAATAATTAGATTTTTTTTGTACTAATATAATAGCTTGTGTTAAATGAAGAAAAGGCTGGCTTAACATAAAAGCCAGATGTAGTCTACAACTGAACTTTGCATTTTGACAACACTTGCACCATTAACCAAATGGATGGCATAATTTCTTACCATACATTTACCAGACTGTATGCGCAGTATACTGTGATGACTAAATGGTACTGATTATGACCATTTTTAACAATACACATCAAAGCAAATAATACTTGCCCCATATATACTGTCAGCTAGGCCTGGCAGTCTTCTAGATTTCTTCTACTTTATTCTGTCTTTGCCTGGTGCTGTATTTATTTTTAGGGGAATCCAACAACACAGGAAATTATAGTTCATATATACAGATTATTCCAATTAATGTATAAGAACTCTAAAGGTAAGATAGATCTGGAGCATTGTGGCGGCAATTTCTGTAGCTTGTCTGTTGCACCTGAAGGAGTGGAACATTTGACTTGAAACATGAGAAGAGATGGCCGGCTGACAAAGAACAAATTGCAGTGTTTACATCAGAATGACCACTATGATTTTTTTTGGATGAAACTGGATCATGATCACTGAGGAGACATTGAGAAGGATTGAGGTCTGGTTTTCTTATATGGAATGAAACGTTTCTACAACACTGAGTTAAACTGTAAGAGACTGAGTCTCAGTCAGTCATTCCTACTTTTCTTTTCTCTCTCACCTGTAAATCACCCAAGAGAGAGATGAGAAAGACATGGGTCCCTAAGCATCAGGGCAAATGCAACAAAAAATCAAACAAAAAAACAAATAACTATGGCATCTTTAAGATCAATACTTTTTTTAAAGAAACAATAAGAAACATTATTAATAACATCACTAACACCTTCATAGACATCCCAATAAAAATGTGTAGCTTTTATAAAGATAAAAAAGAGAAAAAAGTTCATTTTTAAATGTGTTTTTTTATTTTAAGAAGAGTTCTTAAAGAATAAAAAGTGATATCAATATCAGTAATAATAATGGTTGTGGTAGAATACTGGTTTGGAATGTCTTAAAAACACTGTGCAAAGTTCATTGTTTTCCCAAAGTAGATTTTCATTTCCCTTTGAATATAGACCAAACTTTTTGTTTAAGAGTTATTGTTCACTTTCATTTGAAGTAATGCTGCAGATTCAAATCTCTGTTCCTAATCATACTATAACGTGGTCAATCAATCAATCAATCAAAAAAAAAATGTTGATGAAATCAACTTATCAACTATTGATATAATCAGGCATGCAATCAAAATCTAGTTTTCAGTACTAAAGTGTTGGCACCATAATGTATTTGATAACTTATTTATTAATTATTGAGTGTGTCAAGGACATATCACTTTGTTGTCAGTTTGACTGACTTGAACTATAAGGGACTGACTCCCTGCTTTCTATACTATTAATGTTTATGGCATTCTCACACATTACTACCCCAAAATCAGATAGTGTGATTGAATGACCTTACTCCTGCCTCTTGTGCCACTGACTGATAGAGATGGGTACTGATTGTTACTGCTGGCCTTACTATATAAATGTGCATGTGTTGTTTTGTGTGTAGAGCACCTTATGAGTTTGGTAACCCCTGATGTGGTGGTCGTTAAAGATTACACTCCAAGCCACTGTGCCTTCCGTCCTGCACACTTCCTCAAGTACTTTGTATTCTCACCAAATGCACCTACAGTAACTCATAACATATCTGCTTTCCACTTCCAGCATTCTTTTAAATGTTGCCACTTCTAAGGTCTTAACATACTGTCTACTTCTCTCTCTCTCTCTCTCGCTCTCTCGCTCTCTCGCTCTCTCTCTCTCAGCACACGTTATCGGACATTTTGGCATTATTCTGTGTATTCACTTCATTCAGTTCCAGTTTTTTCTGAACTGCTCCTCTTTTCCAACAAACACCACTGGAAGGTGACATACTGTTTAGCATTGTGGCCTTTTTTTTTAGATTTTATTTTAATTTTTGTGATGTTTGTTTGCCAATGAGATGAGATCAAGCTCTTCTTATAATAATTAATGTTCATTTGTTTTTTTAGTATTACAAAAAAAGAAAACTGTGTTTGATGTACAGATAGAGTTAGAGATGTGTTTCTAATGAGAACTCCAACCACAGTGCCGACTCTCCATCTCTCTTAATAATCTTAACTATATAGACTGTGTGGATACTTGATGTGTAGCTGAGGGCAATATGACTGTTAGAGCATATTGTCTTGGCATGTTAAGTTCCTACCATGACTAATATTTAATCTAAAGGGGAAAGCATGGCTGATGCAATGAGTGAATAAATAATATTCAAAATGTTGTGAATTCCTATCTTATTCATGGTTACAAATTCATGTGTCAATCATCAACATTTAAATATATGAATGTTATGATGCCCCCAGTGACATCTAAAAATGCAGAAATCACAGAAATCTGCAGTAGAGGAGAGTTGGAGGGAAGGTCTGTGTTTGAACTCTTAAGTAGTTGACTGCTATTGCAGTGAAGGGGTCTAACATAGTAGTAATTAATATGAAATATGTGGACTGAGAAAAAAAATAGTAGAGAAGATTCAATAAAATATAAGAAAAATAATAATGTTGTTGTCTATATGTGTGTGTCACTGTAGAAGTAATTATGATTTTATTTTAAAACTTACTTATTACCCAACAGCATACAGTGACATTTAATCATGAATATGATCCATCCATCCATTCATTTTCTGTACCACTTATCCTTACTGGGTCACGGGGAACCTGGAGCCTATCCCATGGGGCGTGGGGCACACACCCTGGACAGGGTGCCAATCCATCGCAGGGCACAATCATACACACATTCAACCACCTATTCATACACTACAGACATTTTTTGGACATGCCAATCAGCCTACAATGCATGTCTTTGGACTGGGGGAGGAAACCCCCGAAGCATGGGGAGAACATGCGAACTCCACACACACAGGGCCGCAGCAGGAATCGAACCCTCAACCCTGGAGGTGTGAGGCAAACACGCTAACCACTAAGCCCCGTGCCCCCACAGAAATATAACAATTTCGTTATTATGTTAATATACTATATATAAATATATGTCTGAATCAATGGGGGCATTTTCAACTATACAAACAGATATTCATGGACATTGAGAAGCAACTTTTAGCTGCCCTGACTGAAACATGGACTTCTATACATAAGTGTTTGTGGGAACCATGGTTACCATGGTTACCACTGACCCCTTTTGACTGAACTTAGCAGGTGAGACATTAAAGGAGAGGAAAGCCAAAGCACAAGATTAAACAGCTGTGCTTTGTGTTAACTGGACTTTGATTTATACTTATCAGTCTACAAACTACAAATGAGAGTATATGAAAGTAATGTCCGTTGATATTTTGTTTAGATTTGTGGGAAGATTCAGAAATGTTTCAGGTGACTTAATTGGAAGTTATGCATGTGAAATCTGTTACTGTAATTACAATACTGATAAAATATCAGCTGGTTCACCTGAGTTTTTGAATTTGCCATGGTTTATTTCCAGAAAGGGTGAAAGGTGTTGGCTACAGGTGTATTGTACAGTGCTGTCCTCTAGTGGAAAAGAATCAGACAGAATAATTAAAATCCATGTGTTTGTAATATGTTTTATCACCAACAATTATATTTGAGGGTAAATATTAGTATTTTTAATTCTTCCATACCAAGAAGCCAAGGAGAACCCAGAAAAGTGATTAATTTGAATGAACAATTCAATTCAGTTTTATTTGTATAGTGCTTTTAACAATGGACATTGTCCCAAAGCAGCGTTACAGAAATATATAAATTCATAATATAAATAAAAAATTTACGAATTTGTCTGTAATGAGCAAGCCAGAAGCGACAGTGGAAAGAAAAAACTTCCGGAGATGATATGAGGAAGAAACCTTGAGAGGAACCAGACTCAAAAGGGAACCCATCCTCATCTGGGTGACACCGGATAGTGCAATTATAAATAAGTCCCTTCTGTAAATGTGCTAATAGTACATGGTCAAATAGTGCAGTTATGTAACCAAGAAAATTCATTACAGTTTTTACATGAAGTTTGTTTTGTTGAACTTCTCCACTGTTCACTGATGGAGACTTGAGTGCTAAACTGTTTGTGGTAATTGCAGTGCTGAGGCTATAATAGTAATTGTAGTCCTAGACATCATAGCATAACTGTTCACATGAATTGAGGTCTAAAGCCATCTTTATGGTTTTAGTGGTACCATCCTCAGCAATCTCAATGACCTCCAGGCTGTACCACATGGGCCATCCTCAGCAGCAGCGCGTAACTTCCAACTGATGAGAACTCCAACCAGAAGTAGGCCTAAGGTATCAGGATGGATCAGGCAGGTGCGGAGAGCAGAAGGGGTCAGGATCACTGGTATCATAGGAGTATCATGTAGCTCGACAGAAAGAGAGAGAGAGAGGGGGGAAGAGAGGGAGAGATTATTAGGTATGGTTATTGTCCCATTATGGTTAAGGACAATGTACATTGTGTGAGTGCGAGCAGGGACTCTGGAAAGACTAGCTATGACAGCATAACTAAAGGGAGAGCCAGAAGGTAACACAGACATGAGGGCCCTCTGCAACATAAGGCAGCCAGCCACCCCACCATCTACAAACCTGGGTGAATGCATTAATGTAGGGGGGAGCGACAGCATCCAAACATCACAGTTCACCACAACCCTCTATGCCCGTGAGCTCTCTAGATCTGCTCCTTTACCTAAAGAAAAACTATTCACAAAAAGCTTGGCTAAACAAATATGTTTTCAGCCTGGACTTAAACACTGAGACTGTGTCTGAGTCCTGTACACTAATTGGAAGGCTGTTCCATAACTGTGGGGCCTTGTAGGAGAAAGCTCTTCCCCCTGCTGTAACCTATTGAGGTACCAAAAATTGCCTGCACCTTTTGATTGATGTAGGCGTGGCAGATCATAAAAGACCAAAAGTTCGCTCAGGTACTGTGGCTTATACTAACTGGTGCTTGTTTATGCTCTTACTGGAACATCCAGACAGTAAGGCATTACAATAATCCAACCTAGAGGTGATGAAAGCATGAACAAATTTTTCTGCATTGTGTAGTGATGTTATATATCTCATCTTAGCAATACTTCTGAGATGAAAGAAGGCTATCCTAGTAATATTATCTACATGAGCGTCAAATGAAAGACTGGGGTCAATAATCACACCAAGGTCTTTTACTGCTCCACATTACGAAACAGAAAGGCCATCCAGAGTTACTATGTAATCAGAAAGCTTACTGCATGTGGTCTTATAAGAAGTACTTCTGTCTTTTCAGAATTAAGTAAAAGGAAGTTAATAAGCATCCAGTGTCTAATGTCCTTTACACATTCCTCAACATTATTGAGCTGGTGTCTGTCACCTGGCTTTGCTGAAACATACAACTGTGTGTCATCAGCATAACAGTGGAAGCTAGTTCCATGTTTACAAATAATTTGACCCAGAAGTAGCATATATAAAGTAAAAAGCATTGGGCCTCAAACAGAACCTTGTGGAACACCAAACTTTACCTCAGTATGCACAGAGAAATCTCCATTTACATCTATGAACTGATAACGGTCACTCAAATAAGACCTGAGCCAGGAGAGGGCCGTTCCCTTAATGCCAACAATGTTTTCCAGTCTACCAAGGAGAATAGTATGATCAGTAGTATCAAAAGTTGCACTAAGGTCAAGCAACACGAGCAAGGATACACAACCCTGATCAGAGGCCAGTAGTAGGTCATTTACTACTTTAACCAGCGCTGTCTCTGTGCTATGATGAGGCCTAAATCCTGACTGATACATTTCATGAATGTTATTCTTATGTAAGTACGAGCATAGCTGCTGTGCTACAACCTTTTCTAATATCTTGGAGATAAAGGGGAGATTTGATATAGACCTATAGCTGGACAATTGGCAGTGGTCAAGGTCAGCTTTTTTAATCAGGGGTTTGATAACTGCTTGTTTCAATAATTTAGCTACATAGCCAGTGCTAAGGGAAGAATTTATTATATTTAGAAGGGGTTTGATTACTTCTGGAATAATCTCTTTGAAGAAACATGTAGGTAAAGGATCTAGTATTCAAGTTGATGATTTTGATGAAGAAATTAAATATATTAGTTTGATCTCTCTAAGGGGATTAAAACATTCTAATCGTTGATCTGATATTGCTATATATTAATAGTCTGAATTTTTTGTCTAATATTTTACATTTTGCCAGTGAAAGAATTCATGAAATTGTTGCTGCTATATAATGATTGTGTGCATGTTTCTGTGATGGTTTAATTCCTAGTTTATTTTGCTACAGTATTGAATTGAATCTAGGATTATTTTTGTTATCTTCAATTAGGGTGGAGAGATAGACTGACCTAGCAGCACTAAGAGATTTTCTATAGTTCAGGAGGTTCTCCTTCCATGCTGTTTGAAATACTACCAATTTGGTTTGATGCCATTTACATTCTAATTGTCGAGTTGTCTGTTTTAAGGAGCATGTGTGATCGTTATACCGGGGTGCTAGCTTTTTCTCTCTAATAATTTTTTTTAAGTGGAGCTACCTTATCTAGCGGGTAGTGGAACGTTGACTCTAAGCATTTAGACACTCTAAGCATAAAGTTCTTTGGGATCAGACAGTGATCCAGTCATAGCTGATATCTCTGGGAGGTTATTGATAAAACTCTATGCAGTAGCTTACGTGAATGTACATTTGACATGGTAGCGTGTCAAGGTGGAAATATTATGATCAGTACGCAGTTTAAAGGAGATGAGATAATGATCTGAGATAGCTTCAGACAGTGAAAGTATGACTATATTTCCTATATTTATTCCATATGTTAATATCAGGTCAAGAGTTTGACGACCATTATGAGTGGGTCCTATTAAATTCTGATTGACCCCTCACTGAAGGGAGGGATCTATTCTATCTAGAATAGACACATCCGCTGTTCTCAGAGGGTCTTTCGGGTTATCAAAATGAGTATTAAAGTCACCAACAATTAAAGCTTTATCTAGAGAAACAACCAGATTCAAGCTGAAATCTGCAAATTCACTAAAGAATTCAGAATATGGCCCTGGAGGTCTGTAAATAATAATTAGCGGAATCGACTCGGTAGACTTATTTTATGTGGTTACATATGTTATACAAGTATAAAGAACTTCAAAAGAGTTGAATTTATGACTAGGTTTTTGTGTGATGACTAGATTATCATTATAAATAAGTGTGACACCTCCTCCTGATCCAGTCAGACAGGGCTGATGTGTATAATGGTATCCAGGAGGACTGGCTTCATTTAGTGCTATGAACTCATTTGGTTTAATCCATATTTCTCTTAAATGCATTATATTAAACTCCTGATCAGTAATGGTTTCATTAACAATAAGTGCTTTAGACTAATATTTAACAGTCCTAGCTTCAGATCAAAGGTGCATTCAGTATTATCTAATTTTATGTTAATTAGATTATTAAAACAAACTTTCTGAATATTTCTACATTTTTGTTTAGCTCGGGGAACAGACATAGTCTCGATATTGTGGAACCTAGGTGACGACTCAGTGCAGCAAAATACTTTTTTGCTATTGTCTGGTTTAATTGAAATCTGATTTTTTCTAAAAACCTGTGTGATAATGATCATTATTTTTTCTTGTTATTCGGGTAACAGACACAGTCTCTACAGGATGGACAACAAATGCTGTATTATTAGTTAAGTAATTAAAATCATTGACTATCATAACTGTTATTGAAGTTTGTATGTACTTGAAAGTGGGACATGACTAGTCATATGGTGTGTAGCGTCTTGGAGATGTTGTCTGAGAGGAGATCCACTGATCTGAGTCTGCTGGTGTGCAGGCCATCAGCACGGAACAACCTAAGTCGCTCCCAGAAAAGATTCCAATTGTTCAAAAAGAGCAGATTCTGTTCATTACACCATGATATTAACCATTCATTTAAAGCAGAAAGTCTACTGAACCTTTCAAGTCCATGTCTGTATGTGGGGTGTGGTCCAGACACGATGATCTTTGTCGCAGGTGATCTGCTGTGTACCATCTCGATCAGGCTGCTAAAGTCCCTCTTCAGGACTTCCATCTGCTGCAGCCAGAGTCCCTAGGGTCCATGGTGTGTTGACGCCGGAGTGAAGGAGACCTGGGCTGGTTGCGTCCTGGGTACATGGCCCTTGTGCAGAGAGGCACATTGAGTAGAGGTGGTGTGAGTAGTTTTATCACGCCGCAAACTTACCTTGGACTTGTAAGCATCAGCGCGAGATGTTTCAAGCGTGGCTCTCTGCTTACGCAGCTGGGTCTGCTTTACAAGTAGGTCACGGATCTGCTTCTCCACAGCCACCAACTCCATCTGCACTGTGTGCAACTCGAACGTGTCCTCACCTGCACTCAAAGGTAGAAAACATCTGATACATTCGCCATTCTGAACAGTGGTGGATGAGTGTTAATGCTAGCTGGATAGAATAATGCTAGCAGGCTACAAGCTGGTTGCGGATGTTCATGGAATCGGATGTATCACAATGTTCTGAAGAATAATATCGGGGATATGTTCATACAATATGAGAGTGAATAATGGTAGGTTTTAAGGTTAATCAAAAATAGAAACATTTAGAAACTTAGCATCAACTCAAGTAGCTTCCTTGAGTAGCTCCTTCCTGTGCAGCCTGGTTTGCTGACTACTACTACTTATATTATTATTATTATTATTATTATTATTATTATTATAAATTATG
>JANDJT010000168.1:8510278-8537450 GCA_024331685.1 Stegophilus panzeri
GAATTTTGAGGAAAATAATGAATTTAATCCATTTTGGAATAAGGCTGTAACATAATAAAATGTGGAAAAAGTGAAGCATTGTGAATACTTTCCAGATGCACTGTATCCTTGTGCTGAGTCCTCAAAATTCAAACAGTTCAGCTTTTATCAACCTATGATGCCATCCTGCCCTATGTGATCAGTTGTGGTTTATTGGCTAAATTACCTTAGTGTCAAATGTAGACCAATGGAAATGATCACTTTTATCCCATATGACCAGCAGCCCGTGTACAATTATTGCATCATCTACTTTTTTGTTCTCACTCGAGTGGCTTCTGTGTGCTCGGTTGATTGGGCACTTTGTTGAGGAGCATGCATATGAAGTAGTCCATAGCCACCCACTCCACAACCTGCAAACAGCTAGTTAAGTTGCTGGGGTTTTATAACCACTAAGCGAATTGGACACTGCTGCTGCAGGGGACATACCAGCGCACCCCCAAATTTATATTTTAAATGGTTCATAATTCTTATTCTCTTTTGGTCATAACACAGTTTCAGCTTTAGTCATCCTGTTCCCACTCCTGGTTATTCACTTGAACATTTTAAGGAACGCTCCTGAGCATTACTAAATGGTGAACTTGGTATTTTTCTCAGCTAGAGTGTGCAAGGGAAGACGTTTGCTCCAGTGGTGTTTTCACCTTTGGGTAATCTGGAATGACAGAAAGAATATATTGTTGCAGCTATGCCAGGACTGAGAATTTTCTTCAATTTTCTTCAATTTTCCCTTTTGAATAGTGCCATTTTTATTTATTTTCCTTCTTGACACCAGCCTCTAGGATTTAGGGCAATCTGTGGGCTCCAGCTGTTTGAGATTTAGCCCACTCTGCACCTGCATGGGTACATCTAAACAGTCTCCTTAGATGAGGCTTAATGTGTTCAACATGCCTTTCTGTGATGTTCGCGCTACAGCTCTTACTTCCTTTGGCTCAAAACATAATACCTATGGACCTTGCCTGTTGAAGGAAGAGGTTATCTAACCTCTTCTAAATCTAAAATTAGCTCAGAATTTCATTACAGATGCTGTCACTGAATCACAACCTGATACTTTCATAGGATAAAAGTGTAAAAGCAATTAATTTATTAAATAGTACTTACAGATAAAGTCCTGAAATATATGATACATTACGTTACTTAATGACCCAATTGGATATTTACAAACTATGAGTGATGATAATTTATGGCCTCATGTTCACTAAATGTCCCAAAATATATTGTTTTTGTAAATACAGTCATGTGAAAAAATAAGTACACCCCATGGAATTTTTTTTTCTGTTGACATATTTGGACAAGCAAACGTTTGATCCTCTTTGAAACAGTGCCTATTAATAAAGTTGATACACTATCAAATAATTTTCACAATTTAAATGAACAAAAAACAGATCAGTCACATGGAAAAAGTAAGTACACCCCTACATTTATCACACCTTCAAATCCATAAAATTAGAATCAGGTGTTCAAGATTGGGTACCACTGATTAGAACCTGCTTAGGGTTGAAACAGGCAGTACATGCAAGAAAACCCTCAAACGCCTTGCAACTGAAAGAATATCGCATGGAAGAGTAGACAAAAACTCCAGTAAGCCAATGTCAGAGACTGGTGGACAATTTTGCAAAACACCTACAAGAAGTTGTTTCTGCTAAACGGGCAATACTAGCTTCTGAGGCTAAGGGTGTACTTTTTCCACAGAAGAATATCTATAATATTCACATCTATTGATATTTCTGTTTAATAAATGATTGAAAAAGCTAGTTTTCCTTGTAGTTTTGTTCAAGTATATCAACTTTATTAATAGGCACTGTTTCAAAGATGTTCACATGTTTGCTTGTCCAGATATGTCAAAAAAAGCCAACAATTTCCATGAGGTATACTTATTTTTTCACATGGCACTAAGTGTTTCTGTTACATTCAATAATGTTTACAGAAAATACACACACTTTCACAGAAATATATATTTTTACTAGTTAACTAATTTAGATCTCTAGTTTTAGATTTCCCCCACGGTCTTGTAAGCATGTAGTTGTATTTCTACTATATGTGATATACACTCATTGTGTCATGTGGCTTCAACTGGACAGTTGAAGGTTGGAAAAAGACCAGGTGATGTACTTCCATTCTTCAGCAGTTCAGTGTCATGAACCTGTGCCCACTGTATCCTCAGATTCCTGTCCTGACAGAAGTGGAACCTGATGTGGTCTTCTGCTGTTATAGCCCATCTGTTTCAAATTTGTGTTTGAGTGTTCTGAGATGCTTTTTTGCTCATCACGGTGGTACAGAGTGGTTATTGTACTGAGTTACTGTAGTGTTCCTGTGAGCTCTAACCAATGTGTTCATTCCCGCTGACCTTTCTCATCAACAAGGCATTTTTGTGCACAGAACTGCTACACACTGGATGTTTTTTTTGTTTGTTTTTTGCACCATTCAGTGTAAACACTAGAGATTGTTGTCTTTGAGAATCAAGGAGATCAGCAGTTTCTGAAACACTCAAACCAGCCCATCTGGCACCAATAATTATGTCACAGTCAAAGTCACTGATGTTTATTGTGAACATTAAATCAAGCTCTTGACTTATATCTGCATGTTGTTATAATATGTTGCTGCCACATTATTGGCTGATTGGAAAATTCCATGAATGAGCAGGTATATAGGTATTTCTGTTGAAGTGGCAGATGAGTACATGTTTTAGACTTTAAATCCTCATATGGCTTACAAGTGGTACCATAGTAATATGTAATAATCCCAGAACTGACTCCTTTTGAGTGTAGTTTAATAGCAACTTCTTAAAGTATTCTATGGACAAAGGTAGTGGAATATGCATCTAGCAATTTAACCCCAATTTAAGTCTTTAGCAGAATAGCAGAAGCAGTATTTGCGTCCAACGAAATGTAAACTGCCAATGACGTGATCAAAGCAAAATCAGAATGTTGTTTAATGTATGATAAGTTACTAAATCTGGTGAGTGGTGTGGTCCAGGCACGCACATGTCTGAGTAATACCACTAAATCACACAGAAGAAAACATCCATCCAACTTTAACCTTGAATGAATGATCAACTGTTCAAGGCAGGGAAAACCCAATACTGTCACGGGCATTGCTGCAACTGGGGGATTTATTCATGGAAAACTCACAGAAATGGAACACTGGTAAAGAGAAGTCGTTCATCGAATAATCTGCATGAGCCACAACAAATGGAAATAGGTCATAAAATCATAACGTGTACATGATGTAGGCTATTTATGCCAAATGCCATGTAATTAATACCATTGTTTTTCTTCCTTGTATTTGTACTTTTTTTTTTTTTTAAAGCAACATACATACAGTTTGAAGAGCACTTGTCTGCTATGCTTACAGCTCACTTTAAGTGTCATTCATAAATCCATAAAATATTCTATCACCAAGATATTCAATGACTGATTAAGATGCTGCCTGTCTTCTGATCTCTTTCTCCATGTAAAGAATGAAAGAATGAATGAATGAATGAATAGACAAATGAACGGACAGACAAACAAACAAATAATCTTTTTGAGCACTTTACCGGTTGGTGTTGATTAATTGATAGTCATCAATTATTTAATGATTGAGTAACTGATTGAGTGCATTTATGTATTTAATATTGGTTACCTGCAGTAAAAACAACAGGAACAGTAACAGACATGGGTCAGTGAGCTGAAATTACTGCTCGTTTATGCTCACACGCAACGCTTACCGCACTTTACACACACATGATGCTTCTTCGTATGTGCGTTTATGAGCGTTTGCAGTTGTCTGGATCTTATTGTAATACACATGCAGAACACTGCATGTTATGTCTAATGCACAGTGTTTGTGATGTTGCAGAAGAACGGTGAAGAACTCTGTGTGTGTGTGTGTGTGTGTGTGTGAACAGTGCAGCAATTCCAGCTCTTCTGTTGCATTTCTTTCAAGTACCATCTGTTTGGCTTTCACAGAATGTCATAAATTATGAGTGCAATCTACAGAGCATTAATAACCACACACACACACACACACACACACACACACACAAGAACAATAATGACTCATAAATGACCTCTTGTGTGTGTGTGTGTGTGCATGCTTTGGTGATTGGACTTTGGGCTCTGCTCTGCTCAACAGATGGCTCGGCTAATTGATCTGTCATAATGACAGCTTATAGGCTGATTCAGCAAGCATGACAATAACATAGTTCACACACACATGTCTTCCTTTGTTCTCGTTTCTGAAATAAAGTTGGTTCTGTGACTAAAACAAAATCAGTGCAGGATTCTTCAGTCTAGTGATCAACAATGACATTGGTTAGAAGAGTCAGAGGCTCATAAAAGGGGACAGGATGGTCCAAAGCCACAGAGTGTACACAGCAAAAGGCATCAAAATTCAACAACCATCACTTTCAGCCTGATGTACTTAGCTTTTTGCACCCCACTATTAATGGTGACGTGTAATAATACAGGGCTATTTTAGGACCTTGGAGAACTGGCAAACCTGGATATAGCACATGCATCAAAGAAATGATGGCATTAATGCCATAGACACCAATTTACGTGTCACAAGTGTCTCCATTTAAAAATAACAAATGTATTTTTTGTTACTGAACTTGCATTTCCTCATTAGTCCAAAGCTTTTGACAGTGACTTATGCACCTCAGTAAGAGGTGTATATGTCATTTAGTAGGTTTTGACACTGTCAGATCAGATGGAGAACATTGGTGGACAGCAATTTTCAGCTCATGCCACATATTTTCAATTGGGCTTTGACTCCCCCTTTCCAAAACACAAACCGTCTTTTTGTCGAGCCATTCCTGTGCTTTGGGTCATTGTTCTGGTGGAACATATATTTTCACCCTAAATGCAGACGTCTGGCTGCCTGGAACAGGTGGTTTTCCTCAACAATTTGCTTATATTTGGCTCCATCCATGCTGCCTGGACTAGCAACAGGCTTTCCAGTTCCTCCTGCTAAAAAGCAACCCTAGAGCATGATGCTACCACCACCCTGCTTGACCACAGGAATGGTGATACCTGGGTGTTGGACTGTATTTGGTCTGCATCAGGTGACAGCTAACATGGTAAATGATCTGCACTTATATAGCGCTTTTTTAACCTTAGCGATTCTACAAAGCGCTTTACATTGGTTCTCATTCACCCATTCACACACACGCCAATGGTAGCAGATGCAAAGCACTAGCTTGCCATTGGGAGCAATTACGGGACACTTTGGCATGTGGAGTCACCTGGGCCGGGTATCGAACCACCAACCCTACGATTAGGGTTCAACCACCTCTCAACTACCTGAGCCACAGCCGCCCATAACACTTGCCTCCTCTGAGATATGTGAAGGTATCTGACTGCATCTTTTTGAACTGCTGCTCATGCTGCATCACAGGGCAGCATAACACACTCAGAGGAAAATGCTACCCTCCTCTTCTGCATGCAGAAGCTCACAGACCCCCATGACTGGCTAGTGTTGCTGTGACTGACAGGGCAGCGAGAGCCCTCGCTGAGTGCATGACCAATTTAGCTCTTTTGGACTCCTTGCCATAGACGGATGTACCCTATTTTTTTTAATTATTATTATTACTAATTATGTCTTAGATGTTTATTTTTGACTTATGGATTATAACATCAGTAAAGAAATGGATTCCCAGACGTTACTTTTTCCAACAAAATTTAAATGTTACAAAAAACATTTGTATGTCAGTAAATGTATTATGTACATACATAATAGACCACTTTTCAGACAAAAAATGCTGGCTCTCAGGGATTACCTGCAAAAACAGAAGCAATTGTGACAAAGTCTCCAGACAAACTGTGCTGATGCATTTTTAAGGGCAAAGGTTTGACACACAGATATTGACTGTTTAGTTTAGTGCTGTTTACTGCTCTTTATAGAAGTTTTTAATGGAATTTTTTTTGTTTCATTACTTTTAAGGCATCTTTGCTTTACAGTATTTCTTTACATGTGCCTGAGACTTTTGCATAGTAATGTACATCTGGCCCTGAAATTTGGGAATGTGGATTTACCTGCTTACCTTTTACCTTTAACTTACCTTTCCTTGGTTTTTCCCCCTCTTCTTTTACTTCCATTCTTTTCTTTCCATGTTTCCTTTCTATCAGTATAGCTGTCATTCACAATAATCATACCTTCTCACAAAAACTCATTCCTGTGGGATTTGATCATCACTGATGATTGTGTAGAAGTCTGGAGTATATGGTCATTATGGTGTAAGAGTCAGTAGTTGGAAGGTTTATTTCACACTCTTCTCCTTGTTTCTCTGAGATGACGTCCATGCTTTGCCTCATTTACAGTTAATGATGGGTATTGTAACCCAGCTGTGGCTTGCAGAGGTGTTACATCTTCCATCTCCTACTCTTTTACCTGTCTTTGTCCTCCTTGTGTCTTTTGCATCATCACCTCTCCCTGCACATTTAAACCCATGGCTTAGAATTTGGTGTGTACGTCATTGTTTACATGTATGTGTTTGCTATCTTCTGCACTTAGATTGTCTTTATAGTAAAGTGTTTGGGTGTCTGGCATAAGTGTTCTTCATCATAGTCGATTGAGGCTTAATTACGTGTGATTAAAAAGCTAAATAAAAATCATTACTGGTCTGTGCTTCTGGAGGATTTAGATGTAAGAGAGACTTGTATTTACATTTCTTTATCTTTCTCTCTGTTTCTCTCTCTCTCACTTACAGAGAGGTGGAGAATGAACTGGAGGTGGTATGGGAAGCTGCTGCAAGAGAAAACCAGCATTTGCAGGACAGTTTGATGGGCAAGGTTGATGTCTTGTTGAGTCCTCATGACTCACACCTGTCTCTGGCCTGGAAGCCACAGGAAAATCTTAACCAAGCATGCCATCTGAGCAGCACAATGTCTCCTAATTTTATTATGATGCCAAAACAGAGCAGTGCCACGTTCAACCCTGACTCTCAACAGCATCCCAATCTTTCATGTCATGAGAGCGAGAGGAATGGATTAGACTTCTATTCCTGATTTGACACGTGAAAGTGATGTCCCTAATAAAGAATAGGATAATTAAAAAAATAAATTGAGTAAGCACTACACAAGACCTAAGCATGATTAGATATGCTACAGTAGATATAAAAAGTATAAACACCCCTGTTAAAATGGCAAGTTTTTGTGATGGAAAAAATTAAAACCAAGATAAATCATGTCAGAACGTTTTCCAACCTCAGTGTGAAGTTACAACATATAAAAATTAAGTGAACAACAATCAGAAACATTTGAAGGAAAAATAGGAGAAAGAAGATGTTACAGTAACATGATTGCATAAGTGTGCGCACCCTTTATAATTTGGGATGAGGCTGTGTTCAGAATGAATCTATCACATTCAATCTCATGTTCAAAAGTAATTATCATACAGCTGTCATCAATTAAATTATTCTGATTAACCCCAAATAAAGACCAGCTGTTTCTGTATGATTTTCTTCCTATCTTCTTGGTTTCATCTGACTGCTGAAGCCATGGTCTGCAAGGAGCTGACAAAGCCTCTACAAGGTCTTATTGTAGCAAGGAATCGATCAGGAGTGGGGAGCAAAAACATTTCCAAAACATTATATATACCATGGAATACCGTGAAGGCCATTGTCAACAAGTGGAGAAAATGGAGCACGAAAGTAACGTTAAACAAGAACAGGACGTTGTTAAAAAAAAAAAAAAAGCAAGACAAAAACTCACCAGGGAGGCTACCAAGAGACCTACAACAAAATTAAAGGAGCTGCAGGAATATCAAACAAGCACTGATTACTCTCTGCATGTGACAACAATCTCTCTTGTTCTTCACATGTCTGGGCTATGTGGTAGGGCGGCTAGATGGAAGCCCTCTGTCACAAAAAACATCCAAGCTCAACTAAATCAACCCAAACCATCTGGAAAATTGTGTTATGGTCTGATGAGACCAATTCCAAAAGGTATAATAATTAAATCATTCCAAAAGGTATGTTGGGTGCAAAAGAATACATCAATAAAAGAACACCATACCCACGGTGAAGCATGGTGGTGGCAGCATCATGCTTTAGGGCTTCTTTTCTTCAGCCAGGACTGCAGGTTTTTTCAAGGTGGAGGGAATCATGAATAGCTAAAAATGCCAGTCGATTTTAGTGCAAAACTTTCAGGTGTCTGCTAGTAAGCTGAAGATGAAAAGGAAGTTCACCTTTCAGTATGAAAGTAACCCAAAGCATAGATTCAAATCAACAAAGGAATGGCTTAAACAAAATAAGATCACTGTTTTTGAATTACCTAGCCAGAGCTGAATCCAACAAAAAAAATCTGTGTGGTGACCTCAAGCGTGCTATGTGCACACGAGATGCCATCACAATTTGACAGATCTAGAATGTTTTTGCAAGATAGTGGCAAAATATTGCAAAATGTTCCACGCTGATAGACTCTTACCCAAAAAGACTGAGTGGTTTAGTAAAATCAAAAGATGCTTCAAAATGTATTATGTAAAATTCAACATGTATTTTCTTTTTTTTTTTCCCCATAAAAGTTTCTGATAGTTTTTTTTTTCCCTTTTATTTGTATATATTGCTATTGCACATTAAAGATTAGAAAAGATCTGACATGATTTATCTTGGTGTCATTCTTTAACTTCACAAAATCCTGCCATTTTATCAAGGGTGTGTAGACTTTTTATAAGTGCCTAATAATGGATTGTCTTTCATCCTGGTTTACTCTGTAAAGTTACCATTGTAAGTTAAAAATTAATTTTCCGCCATAGATGGTGATAATTTCTTCATCTCTTTGACAGCAACAAAAATTATCCATCCAACAAAAGACTTTTTAGAAAACTAAAAATGTGTTTATTTTCCTGTGGCATCACTCTAAAGCAGGGGTGTCAAACTCAATCGCACAGGGGGCCAAAACTCAAATCACACTTTAGGTCGCGGGCCGAACAGGATAAACATTTATTGAACAGACTAAAACTTAACGTTTTTTGAACATAAATATGAATCGAAACAGACAGGATACAATATTATTCCAAAATAAATAAACTTTAAATAACTTAAAAAATATTGCTCTCCATAAAAATATCTACTGTCAAAATTATACAAATTCAAAATATGAACATGCTGCAAAAAAACCTGAAAATATAAATAAAAATTGTGCTTTTAAGTAAAAGTTAAAATAATAACAAATCAAAACATTTCATTTTCTTTGCACTTATGCCATTTTGTCAGAGCTGGATGCTTGGCATCTTTTCTTGGCAACAAGTTCGTTTATGTTTGGGGTAAGGTTCTGTGTTGTGGAGATTCTCAGGATGGACTGCAGGTGTTCATCAGTGAGACGACTCCTGTGTGATGTTTTGTTAGTCTTCATCACAGAGAACAGCTTCTCACACAGATATGTGCTACCAAACATGCACAAGGTTCGAGCCGCATGTAGACGGAGCTGGGGCATTGCATCAGGAATGAAGCGAGTGAACTGTGCGGGCCCCACAGTGTCGTACTTTGTCTTTAGTGTCCCATTACACTGCAGCTCTATCAGCTCCATCTGAATCTGTACAGGTGCAGTTTCCACGTCGACGGCAAATGGGTTGTGAAGCAGCTCGAAATTACTTTTCTGTGCTTCAAAGTCACCAAAGCGCCGTGCGAACTCAGTGCGAAGTGCGCTCAGTTTATCAGCAAAGTGTGCATTTGGGAACACCGTGGCGCTGACTTGGTTCAACATTACTTGGCAACAGGGAAAGTGAGACAAGTTGCATTGGTGCATTTGTGTCTCCCATAAGCGCAGCTTCACTTGAAATGCCTTCACTGCATCATACATATCAGTGATCATGCGGTCCCGTCCCTGGAGCTGAAGGTTTAAGACGCTGAGATGACTAGTTATGTCAGCCAGAAACGCCAACTCACATTTCCACTTTTCATCCCGCAGAAGTGTGGAGTCTTTTCCTTTACTGTCCAAGAACTGACAGATTTCCTCGCCCAACTCAAAAACTCTATTGAGAACTTTTCCCCGACTTAGCCACCGCACCTCTGTGTGATAAGGCAAGTCGCCAAACTCAGAATCTATTTCCCTCATAAAAGACTGAAATTGGCAGTGATTTAACCCTTTGGCTCTGATAAAGTTTACGGCTTGCGTAATTACATGTTTTATTTACAGTATTTACAGTGCTCATTACATGTTCCATTTTTAGGACTTTACTGCAAAGCGATTCCTGGTGTATGATACAATGATATGCTGTCAACTCACCAGTACAGTTCTCCTCCTGCATTTTTAAAAACATCCTTCCCACTAGGGGGAAAGCATATAGATGTGACCTCGACCACATGTGCACCATGCCGTCCAGCCCTAATGGTGCAGGAGGAGTGAGGATGAACCACAGCGGGCAGTGTGTTGTCTCCTTGGAGGTGAACACATCCACTCCTGCTTGGCCAAACCTCCGCCATATGGACTCCACCACTTGTGGATGGAGCCACCAATCCCTGGGCCATTTATATGCCACTCGAGATGAGGGCCGCTCCAGAGACCGTGAGCTGGACAGCCATCTAAGACTGCACCCCAGCCAATGAGGGAGGTGTCTGTCATTACTGTCTTGCACTAAGAAGACATCCCTAGAGTCTGACCCAAGCCTAGAAACTGGGGACACGTAGGCATTGCCGCGTGACACTGATTACTCTCAGAGGTTTCATCCTCGGACAAAACCCCCAACTTCTCAGCCACCACTGAAAAGGTCTCCTGTGCAATAGGCCCAATGGTATGACAATGGCTGCTGCTGACATAAGCTCCAACAGTCTCCCATAAAGACTGGAGGGGATGCCAAGATCCAGCTTCATCCTGTTCAATGTTGATAGGATTGCCCCTATGCATGTTGGCGATAGAAACGCCCTCATCGTAGTAGAATCCTTATAAACCCTAGAAAAGTTGTCCACTGCACTGGAGAAAGCATACTTTTCTGAGGTTCAACCTGAGCCCCAAGCTCTTCATTTGGGCGAGAACAACATCTTGATGTTGAACCGCCAGTTTCCTGGATTGTGCTAGAATTAACCAGTCATCCAGGTAGTTTAGTACACGGATGCCCTGGAGTCACAATGGAGCCAGAATGACATCCATGCACTTTGTGAAGGTGTGAGGGGATAAAGCTATCCCAAAGGGAAGAACCCGATCTTGGTATGCACTGCCTCCAACATAAACCCCAGGAACTTCCTGTGACTGGGCGATATTTCTATGTGGAAATATGCACCGTTTAGAGCTATCATCACAAACCAGTCCTCAAACTGACTCTGTGGAATGATAAGTTTGGGCGCCAGAATCTTCAACCTGTATATCTGAAGAGTACAGTTCAGATAAAATTGGCCGCATACTCCTTTACTTTTTGTGGACCAGGAAATAATGGCTGTAAAAACCTCTTTCCCTACGGGGAACGGGGTACATGTTCTATGGCCCCTTTGTCCAAGAGGGTTCTTACTTCCTGCGCTAACATCGGGTTCTGGTCTGTGCTGACTACTGTGGTGACCTCTGAACAGGTGGGGGGTCAAGCTCTGAACTGGACCCGATAACCCTTTTCTATGGTAGACAGAACCCATGGAGACACATTTGGCAGTAGTTTCCACGCTGCCAGATGGTCTTTTATTGAAGTTAACTTTTCCACATTCTATTGGAGGGAAAGCATCAGATTTTCATTGCCTGTGACAGCTCGCTGACCAGAGAACACTAAAAACTTGGGACAGCCTTGGCTAGTGGAGGCCCTACAGTAGCACTGGGGGCTAACTGCCCTAACAACCTCATGTCCCCTGATATGTCCCTCCACGGCCCCTCAGGACCGTTCCTCTTTTGTCTGCTTGGCCTTTATGACCATTCTTAGATCAGGCCTAGTAGCAGGCCGCAACTGTGGCCGCCCGGTTCCCCTGGCTGTCTGTGGGGGTTGGCGGGCTGCCATCCTTGCCTTCTGCGCCTCCCTCACACTAGTGCTGGTGAACTCGACACAACAGGGAAGGAACTGGCTGAATGCCGCCATATGTCAAGCTCAATCAGCAGGTCTGCTTGGTAGGCCTGCAACACTGCCATTGTCTGCAGTGACCCACAAGCAAGACCCACCACTGCATAGGCCTTGCCCACCAATGCCGTGGTGGCCTTACATTGCTTGGATGGCAAAGCCGACCCCCCTAAATTCATTCCCCACGATGGCCGAATCATCCAACATTGCGGGGTTATAAATGCGGCTTATGCATGGTTTTCCCCCAGAAGCATGATATTTTGTCATGCACTTTTGGGGGGGAAAAAGGGGAGTTTTCTGCAGTGTGAGGGATTTACTTTCACTGGGGGGGGGGGGAAGGCTCATCCAGCCTTAGTAATCACTTCAAGCAGGTCTTTATG
The DNA here is from genome assembly GCA_024331685.1 of Stegophilus panzeri. Lineage (NCBI taxonomy): Eukaryota > Metazoa > Chordata > Actinopteri > Siluriformes > Trichomycteridae > Stegophilus > Stegophilus panzeri. The sequence goes on from JANDJT010000168.1 coordinate 8,522,644, forward strand.
TGCTGCTCTCAGTTTTTAGCACATCTTTCTGTCTCCTCGGCATCAGAGAGGAATTATTTTTTATTTTTGTGGTTTTTGGGGGGGTTTTTTGGCTTTCCATAGTGGAAGGCGGAGTCGCGACGGGCGCTCCAAAATCCAGCGGAGAGCCGGACCTAGAAGACGCTAGAGCAGCGCTCGTCCCCGGCTCCTTTTCCAGATCCATACAAGATCCCCCGGACCTGAATTGGTTAGATGCTTCAGCAGCGGCCGCCCAGATCTGCGAGGCTCTGAAACCCAACTCGCTTCGGCTTCCGAGAAGAGAGCGAGTCATGAGCAGAGCTGCCTAATGTAAGGTGTTCACAATGCACACAGTCAGACCTCTCGAGGGCTGCCGTGGCATGCTCTAGACACTTCACACAGAAAGTGTGCAGTCCTCCCCGTGATGAAACGGGAGCAAGGTGTAACACACTTCCTGAATTCTCTCACTCATACTTTTCTCTCTTCTTGCGCATTCTTTTTATCTTCTCTTTTTTTAAACGGATAGAAAAGTCCAGAGATTTTGAGAAAAGATAGAGATGAAATGTAGAGTCTTTTTGTTTTCATTACACAAACGACCGACATTCAGTCTCGCTGAAGGTAATAAGGTTGACGGCGCGGTTCAAAGGTGTTGATTATATATCACGCGACATGCTTAATTGCCGCAGAAACGGGCAGGTCCTTGATTCTTTGAAAAGAATACTGTACTCCAAGGGTGCTTTCCTTCCTATTAATTTCTTTACTGAGTCTGCATCAAAGGAAAATTTATGATTCTGGTTGCTATTTGGTTTGCTTTGCTTTCACACTGCACTGCACTGCAAATGGACCTAAAAGTTACAAATATTTTGACTGAGGGGCATGTAACACTGAAAACTCTTTGATTCATTGGTGTTAAAGCTCCCTAATATGTATAATGAAACCCCAAAATGTTTTTTTTTTCATCCCTACAGAGCTGAATAAAAAATCTTGTGATTCCTTGTTCCATCAGAGTTTCTTTTTTTTATTTTGTAAAGTGGATGTGACCGTTGATCCTGTCACAACTAATCCTTGGCTTCGACTCTCTGAGGGCAGATCACAGTTGCATCACCCTGGGTGCATGGCAAGACCTGCCTGACACACCACAGCATTTTGGCACAGTGGTCATCACCCTGGGCTGTGTCACCCTGTTAACCCCAAGCTAAAGAGAGTGGGTGTGTATGTGGACTTTGAAGACGGGCAGGTGTCATTTTATTATACAATATCAAGAGTCCACGTCTACACCTTCATTGGCTCGTTCCAAGAGAAAATTTATCAGTTTTTCCACCTGTCCCGCTGTGATAAAGCCTCAGACATATTGAGCATCTTTCCAGTGATGGACATAATACACAATAAACAGTGCTGAACACTATTACAAGGACAATAGGAACAATTTTTTTTAAAGACCTGCTCAGTGATTGTATTTTCTGTTATGCACCAGTCAATATGATGTTTTGGTACTTTAAACTGATAGCTAGTAACTGACTTGAAGTGAAGCATCAATATCAACCCTAAAATTGCATATGGAGATGCAATTCAGTCCCTCCAGGATTTTGCGTTTTTGCGATCACAGAAATTAAGGAAATTCAATAAAATCGAGGAAATTCGCAATATTCACAGGAACTTGCAATTTTTCAAAATTACCACAGATTTTCTGCAGATTTGGGCCAAGATGCATCATGTGACATCATCACAACATGCCATGTGATGTCATCACAATGCAAATTTAGCCAAAGCCCCATTCAATTCACGTGCGTCACGAGTACAGGCAAAAGGTCTCATTTACCCACAAGCATCACTGTGAAAAACCATGGAAAACAATTTTGTGCAACTGCAATTTCAGCAGTTCAAGTAGTTTTGAACAAAAAGGCACAAAAATTCTGCAAATTGCATCACAAATTTTGAAAAAAGCCACAGCAAAATCAAGCATTTTTGGCCACAATAATAACAATCTCCACAAATTCCTGGCAACTGCTGTGCCAATAACTTAGGAACTGACAGAGCTGTTGTTACAGCCAGGTTTTACATATTAATCTAATAAAATATCTTAAATGTAAATGCTACCACAGTGTCACTGGTTTGGGGTCTATGGTTTGGAAGGTTTAGAAAAAAATTATTTTAATGAATTAATATATTTGCTGAACTTACCTAACATTTAAATAGTTGTATTATATTAATAAAATACATTTGTGCTGCAGTTAAATTAGATTATTTGTAGATTATATATTCATCTGTCATTTACATGTACAGCATTTGGCAGACACCATTATAGAGAGCAACTTACAGAAGTGTTATGTAGTGTCCATCAAGAACCTCTTCTAATGCTAATACAAACAGGTCAGGGACTAAGCATTCTATCGAACTAAAACCCAGTTAGAGCAGTACAAAGATGCTGAAATGACATGGTGGTTGCTTTTAAAAAAAAGTTGTGGCCAGAAATCAAAACTTTTAGGCTACAAACGAAGTATCTTGTTGTGAAAACTTTGACCACATGGGTGTTCCATCTGCTTGGAAAAGGTTGCAACATTTTTTCCCAGCTTACAGGAAGTTTTCACAGGCCACCTGTCTGAAAGACCACAGTGAAAAATCAATATGTTTAAACTGCAAATAATTTGCTGAACCACTTAAAGCTAAGTGGTTGAACAAATCCCTAGATCCTTTGACGATGTTTGCTCGCTGTGTACAGTCCTATTCCATTCATTAATATTCTGCAATAAACTAATTGAATTGTGTACATTGCTATACATGTAAATTATGGATTATTATTAAATTTACATTTTTAGAACTGTAAATAAGTGGACTACTCTAAACCATGTCTGAACACATATTATTTATATTCCCTTAGTTATTAAATTACTCTCATATTTTTTATTTGCATGATGTTGTGCTTTCCACTCACACACTGTTCCCTAATCACTTAAGTGTTTCTTAGTGCCACCAAAACAATAGTTTGTGGGATCTGTAACATCACACCAGGAACTGTGGTGAAAGGTCAAGGGAACTCATTTGTAACCATTAGTAAAACCACATAACACCAGTAGAATGGTGGTATGTATAAATATGATGCTCATAGTGGAATTATGACAATAAATTCAGGCTATATACTACTTTGTGTGTATCAAAACACTAGACATTAAGTGAAAAAGAATTATGGCTCCAATGATCTCTGAAACAATAAAATATGATCGACTGAAAGACAACTGAGTACCTGTGTCAGCTGATAACTGAGTGGTTTTATTCATATGTTGGTTATTTTTCCATGGGGAAGCTGGTACTGTACAACTTAGCTTGACCAGAAGCGAAAAACGAAACTAACCTTGAAGTTCATGCAAACATATGCAAACAGACACACACACACACACACACACACCTGTTCAATGCTAAGGAAAACATTTTAACAAAGGTGAACCATACAGATGAGTATAGTCAGAATAAGGAAAGACAAGGAAAGGATCAGAACTTCACCTCAGGTAAATCTGACTTTCATTTTTTATTGACCAATATGGCATTCCATAATGACTTTAAAAGCTGCTTGTCTAAATGTTTGAATATTACTATGAAAATTGAATTGCATGGGTTAAAAGCACATATCAAGCAGATGAATGAAATACCTGCCAAATAGTGAACCGTTTTAAACTCACATGTTATAAATGCTTAATAAATGTATTTATTCATACTTTTTATTTGTATTTATTCGACTCAAAACCAGATTCATGATTATCATGATGTTAATTGTAAAATAGACTGTTATAGTGAGACTGGAGGGTGTTGTATTGTTTTTTCTTATTATTCTAATATCTCACGATATTCTGAGATAATCACTTTTCCAAGCATGTTGCTTACCACACTGAAAAAAATATATTTTGGCCCTAATTAAATTCAACATTATTACACTTTGCTCATTTAATTAATTTACATTTTGTTTGAATTGTTTTTTTATGCATATCACGTGTTTTGAGCCAAGCTATGTGAATGAATTAAAGTCAGTTAGAAAAAAATAAGATGGCTTCATTTGAGGTCCTCTCTGCGCATGGGTATGAATATAACACATGCGCAGTTTCCTTGGCTCAAGAAGGGAATTTCCGGTACCGCGTGGTGAGAATTGATGACATTTTCATTCCGGTCTCGGACTTTCAACATTCTGACGATTTGCACAGTAAGTAATGTATTTCATATTATGCAGTACCATTCATTACAGTAAACAGTCTGTTGACTGATTTAAGAAAATAGTAGTGCAGACGTACAGTATAATACGATAAACGTTAAAGCATTCACATTGTAGGTTACAGAGGTTTTTTTAGTGTAGGTCAGCATTGCACGTGAAGTTGCTCGTATATAAGCACATTAAGACAAATGTTATGGTTTGTTTGTTGCCGAAAAAATGAGACTCGTGTTGCGAGTATGCATGCATTTGAAGCATGTGGGAGAGATTGTGCCCCCTTGTACTTTCAGTCAACTATTGTGTGTGTTTGTCCACTGTAGTATATATATTTACCCTAACCCTAATGCTGCAGTTTAAGTTATGAGCACAGTAAAGTGTTTTTTGACCTTGGATGCATGTAAATCTATTGTATGAGACCTTTAAAACAAAATTAGGCACGTTTCAAAACCATAATAGGTGCGCTTTAAGTAATATATGGATGCTCATTTTTTGCTATGTACCATCTATTAAATCCAACATTGTGGTTTTTTTTTTTGTTTGTTTGTTTGTTTGTTTGTTTGATTATCTTATGTGATGGTCAGTTCAATGAATCAGTGTAAAAACTGTGACATTTAAGTGAGAAGGCAACCTTAAATTCTTAAACACTACAAACTTAAGCATGGCCACTTTGGGCATTGCTTCAAATGTATTCATCCAGGCTGGTCTTGTGTTGATATCTTGTTGATATTTAGGGAGTCCTTTACATTTTTCCTTATGCCAGCACTGTTTATGGGTTGTATGATTAAACATAAAGTAATATTCAAATTTGTAATATTTACAGACAATTGATGTCCATCTAAAGAGAATAGCTATCCTCAGAGCTATTTGCATCTACCTTGTTGAGGATGAGGGATACCTAGTAAAGAAGTACATGGTGAGTCTGTTTAAACTGTGCATCTTAAATCAGTAGTCCACCTAAAAGTTGTCTGCTATTTGTTTCCATAGACTGAAGGTGAAAGGTGATCAACACTTTGTTGCTCCAAATGATTTAATGGCATTGTCAGTGTATGTGACTCATGGGGTTTAATACAAATCTAATTAGGTGATTTGATTCCTTTGGGTGCGGTAAAAAAATAATGGAATTAAATCACCTAAGAAGTCTTGGATTAAATCACACGAGTCAACTGGATTACGCTGGCAATGCCTTTATATCTTTTTTGGAGCGTCAAAGTTTTGGTCCCCATTACTCTTCATTGTATAGACACAAACAGCTTTACAAGATTTAATAACATACTCATATGCTAAGGAATAATGCCAAAAGAGATACTGTTTGACCCTCACTGCTCTTTGAGCAGTGTTTGCGACACCTCATTCCAAAAAATTTATAAACAGATTTTGTAAGCAAATAAATAGGAACCACATTAAAATAATGGTGTATACCTTGTCAATTTAAAATCGTCAATCAGTTACCAATCAAAAAACACTGTCTAATAACTTCTTATTATGTTTCGTTTTATTTGAATATAGGGCATTCAAAGAGATGACTTCTTGAAAGACCTGGCAAACACCATTTGAAAGGAAGGAGATCTTGAACACTTTGAGGACATCAGATCTGTTGCAGTGATGCTGTCTGCAATCTATGTGCTTAATTTGGCATATACAAAAGAGCTCAAATACTACTATGAATTTATTCAGAAAGTCCTCATGCAGATGAATTCTGAAAGGTTCTTCACTAAAGTTCTAGGACTGAAAAGCAAAATTAATCTAACGCTGTAATTTTGCTACGGGCACTGATGTTCAGGTTCATACTATACAAATTGCAATTTGTTACCTGAAATGTCAGCACTTTGTTGTTAACTGTTGCATTACGAAACTGTATTGTGGCTGGTTACTTTTGTGGCCAATTTAACAATTGTACAGTTCAAGCACTGTTGTTTTAATGGTGCAAAAACAAATGTTATGTAGCCTATTGCCACCTGTGAATTTTCTATCTTTTTCTTTATTTTTTGTGGTTATTTTATGAATGTGCAATTTGTTGTTATAACTGTCAGCAGTTTTTTAATAGTTGCATTAAAAAGGTGTATTGTGCAGTCTGTAAAGGATTTCGCAGAACCATTTATTCATGACTTATTATGGTATGACTTAGGTTAGAAACCTGTGAAAGTGTATCTTATTGTAAAGTGGACACATGTGAGCCATTTATTAATGACTTATAAACGTTAGTAACCTGTGAAAGAGCACTTTAATTTAAAGTGGACGCCTGTGAACCATTTATTCATGACTTATAACTACTACTGGAAGTAATTGATTCATTAATAAAATATCATGAATAAATAAGTTTGTCACCCTGTTTGCATTTAGTGTTTTGGAGGATATAAAGTTTGAAAGTTCATCTTGATAAATTGCTGTGGTTAAGCATCGTGACCTGAGTTTACAGAGACATTCAGAGTAGCACCTGATAAGCAACATAGTTGGAAAGGTGACATGAATTGTGAGATATTAGAATAATAAGAAAAACCATTACAACACCCTCCAGTCTCACTATAACAGTCTACAGTACTTTTGCACTTAACAACATGATAATCATCAATCTGGTTTTGAGTCAAATAAGTATGAATAAATACATTTATTAAGCATTTATAACGTGAATTTAAAATGTCTCACTATTTCGTAGGTATTTCATTAGTCACCTTTTTTATTCATGCAGTTATAAATTACTTATAATGCATCTGTAAATGAGTTAATACTCATTAATGAACACCTTTATAAATTGTTTATAAAGGGAAACTTGATGTAAAGTCTTACTGAAAATGCTAATAAAAACAAAGAGAAGTGATTTGTAAAAGCACTGACTTTTATTTAAAAAACAAACAAACAAAAAAAAAAACGTATAAAGACAAGATATTTGATGTTTTACCTAATCAACTGCATAGTTTTTTGAAGATAAACGTTTATTTTGAAATTTATGCATGTAATACACTCCAAAAAAGTTGGGTCAGGGGCAATTTAGGACTAATAGCGATGTGACATGTTGAAATAAGAAGGTGATGTGAAACTGGTGAGGCAATCGTGTAATCATAGTATATAAGGAGCCTCCAAAAAGTCATTCAAGAGCAAGGATGGGTCATGGCTCGCCAATCTACCAACAGATGCGTCAGTGAATAATCCAACACTTTGAGAACAACATTCCCCAAAGACAAATCGGTAGGATTTTGGCCATTTCACCTTCTGCAGTGCACAGTATAATTAAAAGACTCAAGTAATCTGGTCAAATCTGAATCATGTTTTGTGGTTCGACAAGTCAACATTTCAAATAGTTTTTGGACAAAACAGCCGTCGTGTTCTCTGGGCCAAAGAGGAAAAGTACCATCCAAGCTTTTATCAGCGTCAGGTCCAAAAGCCAGCGTCTGTCATGGTATGGGGATGTGTCAGTGCCCATGGCATGGGTAACTTGCACATCTGTAAGGATACCATTAATGCAGAAAGATATGTACACATTTTGGAGCAACATATGCTGCCATCCAGAGCAGGACAACGCCAAACCACATTCTGCCTGGATTACAAGCGCATGGTTGTGTAACAGAGAGTGCGGGTGCTAGCATGGCCTGCCTGCAGTCGTGACTTGTCTCTGATTGAGAATGTGTGACGCATTATGAAGCGCAAAATAAGGCAACGAAGACCCCGTACAGTTGCGCAGCTGAAGAAATGCATAATGGATGAATGGGGGAAAATTCCGCTTGCTAAACTTAACCAACTGGTGTCTTCAGTGCCCAAAAGCTTAATAAGTGTTATTAAAAGAAAAGCTGTGGTAAATACAGTGGTAAACAGTTGACTGTTTACAAACTTTTTTGGAGTGTGTTGCAGTCATCAGATATGAAACGAGTGTATATTTTCAAAAATAAATTAAATTCACAAAGTAAAACTTCAAATAATGTGTTAATGATGTGTTTTCAATATAATACAGATTGAATTGAATTTTAAAATGACTCTTTTTGTTTGTTTTTGTTCCCTTTTCCATACTGTCCATACTGTTTTTGTAATTTGGGTTGTAGACCTGTACATTACAAGTAACAAATAGGTTCACATTTCATGCTCAAATTAAAGCATAATAGTAGGAAATAAAAGTAGGAGTTATTAATAAAATAGGGTTCCCATTTGAGTCTGCTTCCTCTCAAGCTTTCTTCTTCAGGTTGTCTCAAAGCTGGTCACTGAGCAGCACAATGATTGGGAGCTTCCTTAGAGCTCTAGGTTACTGTCTGTTTGGATGCACTGCCCATAGCTGTTGGGTTTCATAGTGATTTAATTGTGTTTAGCTACTACTGATTAGTTGCCAAACATTACCAACCCTTAAAAAACACTGTAAACACAATGCTAATATAAAATCAACCTTACAAATCCCTGCACATTTCAAAAACAAAGAGTGCAATAGATTGTGCCATTGCACTATACACAGTATAACAGTTTTAATGGTGAGAAATGACTAAATCAGTGGTAGCAACAAAATCAGGCATTACAAAAAAGGTGATGATGCAGTGTAAATTCTACCTATGTTAAGACATGTACAACTTTAAGCATTAAGCATTTTGTCTCATGGGATGACACATAACTAAATTCCCACTCTGTATGCCAACAGATAACATTTCACCACCATAAAACCATGACTGACTTCACTCCCCTCACATCTTCCTTCACTTCTCTACAGAACACTCCTGTGTACATCTTGCACCACCTCAAATGTCCCATATGCTTTGACATGCTACAGAACCCTGTAACTACCACCTGCGGTCACACCTTCTGCAAGATCTGCGTGGATCACCACTCACGCAATAATGGCCAAGTCTGCCCATTATGCAAGGACAATCTGACCAACCTAAAGGTGAACACTGTCTTAAAAGAAATTCTGAAGGAGTTCCACAAGGCCCAGAGGCCAGGTCCAGATGAGTTCACTGGACAGCCGGAGGAGGTCCCCTGCGACATGTGCTATGGTAGTCCCAAGTATAAAGCAGTCAAATCCTGTTTGATATGCTTGTTGTCCTTCTGCAAAAGACATCTTAATGGACACCAGAACAAGTTGCATTCCAAAGGGCATAAGCTGGTGGCCCCACTGAATGAGCTGGCTCAACGGGCATGCATGGTCCATGGCAGGCCTCTGGAGCTCTATTCAGTCAGCGATGGGAAGTTAATCTGCAGTCTTTGTGTCCAAGTAGGGAGAAATGTGGTGTCTGTGGAGGAAGAAATAGACAGAAGGCAGGTAAAAAAAATTTCAATGCTCTGGTTCTTCTTGCTAGAATATAGTTAGGTCTCTATATTTGTTTTAACATTTGCTGTAGAGTGAATGCTAAAAATGCAAATAACCAAAGCCTAAAGCATTAATAGCGCTAATTTTAATATTATTTATAATTTAAAAATATTTGCCTGAAACACCAGTTTTTACAATAAAATCAGAGCTAATGATGAGAAATGTAACTTTACCCTGCAGTATTAATGCAATATTTACAAATATGTATGTTAATGTCATAAAGCAATAAGCCATGAGAAGGTTTTAAGGTAAGGGTGTTCTTAAGCATGACACTAAATGCAATTCTTAAAACCCCCTTATAAAATGACAACAAATGGATGTAGAATGTAGAAATGTAGACTCCAGAGTCTGGTAAATAATTTCATTTATTATTAAAAATATTTAAAAATAAATAGTTCTTCTGCCACACAATGTAGTCTGTTAAGAGTAAGCTTTCAGTGCAACAACATTAGGCATACAGCAAAGATTAGGGCATTCTATGGAAAAATCAATGATTTAGGTGTAACGGTTCTATTGATTCATACAGAATTTAATTATTATGATGCGGTCACAGGTCTGAATATTTCAAGGATTTTGCAATGGCTTTGAACATTTGAACACTGATCAGATTTTAGAAACAAAATTACCCACTACTGGTTCACACATCCTAGATAGCTTAACATACAGTATTCACTTGTATGCAATATTTGAAATATTCCAAAATGCACAGGCTGCATTATCCAAATTTCCTGAAGATAATGGGAAGAAAAACTATTTATTTATTTATTTATTGACTGATAGGGGCACGGTTTCTTAGTGGTTAGCACATTTGCCTTGCACCTGGGGGCTCGATTCATGCCTCCGCCTTGTGTGCATGTGGGGTATGTGCTTTGGGGGGTTTCCTTTGGGTACTCTGGTTTCTCCCTCGGTCAAAAGACATGCGTTGTAGGTTGATTGGCATTTCTAAATTGTCCATAGTCTGTGAATGGATATGTGAATTTGTGTGTGACTGTGACCTGCGATGGGTTGGTACCCCGTCCAGGGTTTCCCCTGCCTTGTGCCCCTGGGATAGGCTCCAGGGTCCCCCACAACCCTCTGTAGGACAAGCAGAATGGAAAATGGATGGATGGATGGCTATTGACTGACAAGATCACTTGGAAAGCACAACCCTGTTACCCAATTTTAATAATATGCTAAAAAAAAAAAAAAAAAAAAAAAAAAAACCCTGTTACTCATTTAAAAGAAAAATTAAGTGAAAATGAGATACTTTGGCTTGAGATGCATTTTTTTAAAATGATTAATACTTTTTCTTTTTAGAATAAATGTTGGAAAGTGGTTTTTAAAAATAGAAAATAATTTTACAGGATAAATGGCACTCCAACTGTGGTATCATCCTGTTGATGTGTAAAGATATATTTCCTCACAGGCAGAGCTGAGCACTGTTATAAGCGAGATGAAACAGGGAATACAGCAGAGAGAGGAGAAAGTGAAGGAGCTGGACAATTCTGCAGCAAACTGCCTGGTGAGTCTCCATAACTAACCTACAACTCAGCAAAACAGCTTATCATTGTTACACAACTGCACTTTTAAATGACTGACCAAATTACAGTGGTGTTTTCATGTACAAATGATTTGATAGCAGCAAAATCACTATTTGGCAGTAATCTAAACAGTTTTACTTGCATCTGTTAATGGGAGAATTTGACTCTTTATAAATAACAACACATTTATTATTAGTCTTAGATTATGTGGATTATGTAAAATATTAGGATCAGTGCATTAATATAAACACTTGACCTGACAGAGATTGTGTACAGAAAATTAATCAGCACATTCTGACTCATTTCACTGCAAGTTTTATATTGTATATAATTGTGTATGTGACAAATAAAAATCTTGACTCATGACTAATCAGATTACAGCAGTTCTGTGGTACAGTATAACATAACATAAAATAATCCACAGCGAATGAACCTTGAAAAGGAAAGCTACATTTCACATGCAACACTGATGCCCTCCACTGATCAAATCTTTACAGGCTCTGATTGACCAGGAGATGAAGGAGATTAAAAAGATTTTCAAAGCCATAAAGAAGGCAGTTCAGAAAGCAGAGAACAAGGTGCTAAGACCTTTAGAAGACCGGAGGAGACAAGTGGAGCAGGAGGCAGAGGAGCTGAAAAGAGATTTGCAGAGAAAGATCACCACATTGAGTAACACCATCTCAGATCTACAAACACTGAGATATGAAGAAGATCCTGTCTTCTTCCTACAGGTCAGCAACTAATCACTTGTGGTGTTTCCATCACAGAATAAACCTTTTCTCTTTGGATGCAGACAGTGTAATTTAGCTCATAGTTATATTTATTACATTAGATGTTTTGTAGAATAATATATACAGCACGGTTCTGAGTCAACCATCAAGAAATACCACAAATCTTTTATTAGTCAGATAAACAGGGACAAATCATGTTTTAGTTTTAGAAAACCTTATGTCAGATGCCCCTAATGTCAAATTAATATTTCTATATGTCTATATTTACCCACTTACAACTGCCCTCTATACATTATGCATTACAGTCACAATGTCATTCAGTAAATAATAGCAAATGAGCAAATTCCACACAAATATCACCCATACCATGGAAGAATAAAGTTGTGAGCAGAGGAACAAAACTACTTTTCATGTATACGTATTTCACTCCTTTATAACAGTATTTAACCCCTATGGTCCATTTATTCCACATCCATTTGCCAACAGTAATATTTTTTTTATTTATTAATGAAACACTCTTTATACCTTTGTTCATTTATAGTAAGATTGAATGTTGTAGCGCTTCCATGAAACAAGTTAGTTCCTTACAAACTGTTAGGTTACGTTATAAACTTTTATCCCCTCACCATCATTTCTTTTTTTCCTGTCTCTTGAAGTTCATCTGTGAAAGAATGCAGCTTTTCATGTTACAGAGAAACAAAAAAGCATCTTGAAGACACATGGCAGGAAACTTACTTTTTTTCTTTCTTTTTTTAAGAGTTATCCCTCTATCACAATGGTAGAAAATGGAAATGACTGGGCTTCTATTTTTTTGGATACTGATTTGAGCTTTGGCACAATAAGGAGCATGGAGGTGACCATGATGGCTAATATTAAGGACGAGTTTGAGAAACTCTCCATAATTGGTGAGGGAAATGGCTTTTACTGCTTTCCAGTGAAATGTATTATGTACTTGTTTTGTCATCACTGTGAGTACCATTTATTTATTTATGTTCTCACTTGCCTTATAGAAACTGCAAGGATTAAGAAATATGGAGGCAAGTATGACATGTTTTTATATACTCAATACTGGAATATTGAGCTATATAAAAAGAAAAAAAATCTAATATGTAATACAAGTATATGCACAATAATCACTGCATTTTTTTTTATAACTGATGAAATAAAACGAGTCCTTCATGACAGATTCAGACCTTTGGACCCTGCTGTAAGACCAGTGGGGTGTCATATTTTGTGGCACAGAAGCATAAAAAAACAATTTGTGAAAATTTTGTAACATGTGAACATTTTGTAAACGGTTTAACAATTGTAATCTGGCATGACTTGTTATACAACTGTCGTTAAACACATCTTTAACTTTGTGCATCTTTTGGAGCACAAAGCTGATATAGTGGGGGAAATAAGTATTGAATGCATAAACATGTTTTCAGTAAATATATTTTCAATGAGGCTATTTACATGAAATTTTCACCAGACTTTGATATTAACTCAAGAAATCCACATATATAAAGAAATACAAACATTAAAACCATAAAGGATGTTGTGTGTAATAAAGAGGAATAACACTGGAAAAAAAGTATTGAATACACTAATGGAAATTTATCTAACACTTAGTGGAGAAGCCTTTGTTTGTAATGACAGTGTCAAGACGCTTCCTGTATGAAGAAATTGATCGGTCGCAGTATTCAGGTGTGATTTTGGCCCATTCTTATAAACATATGGTCTTTAAATCTTGAAGATTCCAGGGGCCCTCTTGTGAACCTTAATCTTTAGCGCTTTCCACAAATGTTCAACTGGATTGAGGTCAGGTGATTGACTGGGCCATTCTAACACCTGGATTTTTTTAAATCTAAAAACAGTTGAGAGTTTCCTTTGCTGTATGTTTTGGATCGTTGTCCTGCTGGAAGGTCCACCCACATCTCATCTTCATCATCCTGGTGGATGGCAGCAGATTCTTCTCAAGAATCTCCTGGTAAAGGGCTCCATTCATCATTCCTTCAATTATGTGAAGTCTGCGATGAAAATTTATTTTCCACTATTTTCCACTATTTGCGGATTTCTTGAGTTCATACTGAGGTCTGGTCAAAATTTCATGTCAATAACCTCATTGGAAATATATTTACTGAAAAATTTTTTACGTATTTGATACTTATTTCCCCCGCTGTACAATAGTGATTGTGTTAAAGCAAACAAACAAACAAACAAACAAACAAACAAATAAATAAATAACACAGCAGTTAATACCTATGATCTGGAACAAGTTTGATGATTCATTATTTACATCTCTGATCTTTTAGTGGATGTGACTCTGGATCCAGACACTGCTAATGCACAGCTCCTAATTTCTGATGACATGAGACAGGTGCACAGCTCTGTGGAGAAAATGGATGTATCTGATTGCCCTGAGAGGTTTGATGTCTTTGGCAGCGTTTTGGGACAGAACCCGCTGGCTGAAGGCAGGGCCTTCTGGGTAGTGGAGGTTGGGAACAAACGAGGCTGGGATATTGGGGTGGCAAGAGAGGAGGCAAACAGGAAGGGTGCACTCTCCCTCAAACCAAGCCAAGGATACTGGGCAATTGTGCATTATAACGGCAATATTTATGCTCTGGAAGACCCTCCCACCCTGCTATCTCTTTCAAATAAACCCTGTAAAGTAGGAGTGTTTGCTGATCACAGCGAGAAATTAGTCTCCTTCTATGACATGGAAGCAGAAACTCACATTTACTCATTTACTGACTGTGCATTTGGAGCAGCAGTTAAACCTTACTTTAGCCCTCACCTTAACGAGGATGTCCCGTTGGTCATCTGCCCCGTCAATCTCTTTATTTAATGGGAAAGGTCCTTTTTAGCAACTGTAAACTGTAAAAGCTGTACTGTACCGATTGTAATGTATCAGTTTCATAGAACCTTATGCAAGAATTGTTAACAAGCATATACTATATTCATTTAAATACATGAAGGCTTTTAACTTTAATATTGTATAATATTGTGATTTTACTGGCAATATAAATATATTCAATTCAATTCAATTCAATTTTATTTGTATAGCGCTTTTTACAATAGACATTGTCTCAAAGCAGCTTTAC
>JANDJT010000168.1:8587542-8600905 GCA_024331685.1 Stegophilus panzeri
GTGAAACATATTGATGGAATCGGATACAGACGTATTTCAAAACTTCTGAATCTTCCAGTAAGCACCATTGGGGCCATGGTGTGGGGCTGTTTTCCATCGCATGGTACTGGCAGACTTCATATAATTGAAGCAAGGATGAATGGAGCCCTTTATCGGGAGATTCTAGAGAAGAATCTGCTGCCATCCACCAGGATGATGAAGATGAGACGTGGGTGGACGTTCTAGCAGGACAACGATCCAAAGCATACAGCAAAGGAAACTTTCAATTGGCTTTAGAGAAAAAAAAATCAAGGTGTTATAATGGCCCAGTCAATCACCTGACCTGAATCCAGCTGAACATTTGTGGAAAGAGCTAAAGATCAAGGTTCACAAGAGGACCCCCCGGAATCTTCAAGATTTAAAGACAATATGTTTAGAAGAATGGGCCAAAATCACACCTGAATACTGCGGCTAATTGATTTCCTCATAGAGGAAGTGTCTTGAAGCGGTCATCACAAACAAAGGCTTCTCCACTAAGTATTAAATAAATTTCAGTTAGCATATTCAATACTATTTTCCAGTGTTATTCCACTTTATTTCACATAACTTCATTTATGGACTTTAATGTTTGGATTTCTTTATATGTGTGGATTTCTTGAGTCAGTACCAAAGTCTGGTGAAAATTTCCTGTGAATAGTCTCACTGGAAATATATTTACTGGAAAAAATGTTGACAAATGTTGACGTTCAATACTTATTTCCCCCACTGTAAAAACAAGGACGTAATATGGATTATTAAACAGCAATGTTTGGGTGTATATAGGTGTGGTGTATGAAACAAGCAGTCTATATCCTGGTATAAACTGAATGTGCTGAGAAATCCCCTCAGAAAAGAAAGTACAATGAGAAATACAATGTGAAAAGTTAACTTTGTATGCAACATACCCAACTCTAGTGTAAGTGCAGGCTCATGTTCTTGTAGTAGTCTGTAAAGGGCATTTCTCCCCTCTTGTTCTTTGTTAGACAGAGCATGCAAAAGCTGCTTCATTCTATCCTGAGTGCTTGGAGCTGCTACAATGGTCCTGTATTTGTCCTCACTCAGCAGACCCTGGTTCAGCAAATCTTTACATATCCGCCGTGTCTCATTCACATTCTCAACCAGCTCATCCATACAGCTCATTACCAAATCTGCACACACAGACATAAGATAACACATGAGAGTGAGTGAAGTAATTCCCCTGGATTAATGCCCTTGAGTTGACTTAACTATGAATTTCTCAAGAAAGGAGGGTGAAGAACTTATGTTAGATCATGTAAGGTCCCTGAATAATCTGCTTGTGTCGACATAATCCAAAATAAAAATAAAGTAAAAATACTAGATGTAATTTCTTAAACATAAGTGCTTTAAAATCTCCTCCAAAAGTATTGGATTGACAAGGCAATTCTTTTGTTTTTGCTGCACACTGAAGACATTTGGGTTTGAGTTTATGAAGATGAATAAGAAGACATTTGGGTTTGAGTTTATGAAGATGAATAAGAATGAGGCAATAAGAAATTCAGCATCTCCTAGTGAAAGGAAATCTTAATGCTACAGAATACAAAGACATTTTAGACAATTGTGTGTTTCCAGCATTTGATCATTTTAAAATTATTGTTATGCTGTAGATGTATTGGCACATGATAATTAATGGTTAATAAGTATATCTACTTAGGTACCAGAAACAGAGCCATTAATTATCTGATACTGGGAAATTCATCTGTAGGGCTTCTATGGAGTCAGGCGGAATGTCCATTTACGGTTGTTTTTGCATTCATTCATTCTGAAAATCCGGGGTATATTTTTCATCATTAACAATAGGTACATATTTCTCATCACAATTCATACCCTGCTTTAGTTTTTCCATTAACACTTTACTTAAGGACAGTGTTCATAATGATATATGACATTTACTTAATCTCTTCATGACATAAATTTGCATAAACATTTATAGAGTCTTATATGAACAGGTGTCAACTGTTATAAGGACTGCTTTTATCGCCTTTCATTGTCAAATGGAAGTAACAACTGGGTCATGTGATGAAGATTTTTCTGATTAAACTTTGAACATCATTTGTTTGGTTTGGTTTAGTTCCAAACAAAAGTGTATTTTAAACTCCTCATTCAGGAGCTATAGCAGTCACATCTGGATTTAAACTTAAATCTTGAAACCACAGCTAATCTAATAACAGAGTAATAATGTTTTTTGTTTTATTTTCTTAATGTAGTTCACATTCTATTATACATTTTTAACAATTATATGTGATCTCTGTAATGTGTCTGTGGTCATTTGAGTAAAGCAAATGGTCACTTGAATTGTTAAAAATGCTAAGTACAAAAGGTACTGTATATTTCTGTGGAACAAACATCTACAGGAAATATGTGCTGGTTGAATGAAGCATGGGGATTTTTCTTGAACGGTGTAGGAATGCTTCTAACCCAGTTTTGTCATGTGTCACCAAGTACATGCACTGTCAAACATGTTCTGCTTTACTGCTATTACATAACACTGTAACACTGCTGTGCATTGTGTACCATCACCTGGCCTGAACCGCCATCAACTTTGTTACGGTATAGTTACAGTATAATAAAGTTAGAATATAAAAGAAGAATGTAGGAATGGATGGAACATCTTAGGTAAATGTCATTATTAGTTGAGAAACAGCTGAAACAATTTTCTTACCCTGAAGTCTTGCCGTGTTCATTCTGTACATGATATATGTTGGACACAAAGAAGAGCCTGTCAAAACATGCAAAACAAAGATTAATAATATGTTCACTGAATAACCAGATTACACACACACACACACACAGTCATTTTATTATTTGTAAAGACCCTAATTTTAATAACCAAAAGTTTCTCTCTCTTATTATTTTTGTTAAATAATTTATGAGATAATTAAAATTTGCAGTCATTTACTGGCAGTAAACTGCTTTACATTTACAGTAAATAACTGTAAAACATATTTACAGTAAAGTACTGTGATTTTTTTTTTACAGCAAATTCCTGTTCTTTTTATAGTATATTACTGTATGTTTCCAGTAATATACTGTAAATTTTGCAAGTAAAAATTCTTGTTAATATAATTATTGTTTAAAATATAGCATAAACCAGTGCATTTGCTCATTTAGCTGATGCAGGATACAAGTGAGAAAATGGATAAGGATCTTGCTCAAGGACCCAATCATGGCAGTTTGTCAGTGTTGAGATTTGAACACCCAACCTCCTGAACTGTAACTAAAAACCTTCATCACTGAGCCACCACAGCTAGCTCAACTAACTTGCACTGATTCAACCAGCTCTACTACTGAATTAATAAATCACCAATGTTTTTACGAGCATAGAAAGTTAAACTCAAGGTCAACACAAGAAGAACCTCAAAATGTTTAAGTCATATAATAACTCTTACCTGTCAAGTTCTTCTCGCTCTTTTCTGCTTGCAGTTGGCAGTCACACTTTAAGCTGTTTCTCTCTCTGTCTGCATATTTTGTTCTCGGATTTCTGTTATGTAAGTGACTTACACACCCAGGGCGGTGACATACCGCAGCATGTAGTCATTTAACCTGAATTTCCCAGTCACGTAATCATTATGTTTGTGACAAGGTGATGCACAGCCTCCACAGATACCAAGACTTGATTTTCCTGTTTCTCATTATTCATGTGCAGTTGTCAGCAAAAGTTGTCTACAAAAGTTTGTTTGATTTTTAAAGTGAAGGCTCAAGGCTCCCTGCAACCCTGTATAGGATAAGGGATATAGAAAATGGATGGATGGATCATGGTTGATTTTCAGGTATGTTTTGGATCATTGTCCTGGTGTAGAAGCCAGTCTCTTTTCAACTTCAGTTTCTTGACTGAGTGTCACATTAGCTTCCAGAATTTGCTGATATTTACTGGAATCCATTCTTCTATCTACCCATGCAGTGTTTCCTGTCACACAACCACAAAGCATAAAAAAAATCCACCCCCTTGCCAAACAGCTGACACTTTCATAATCTGCTGCTCCGTTTTTCACATACATACCTTTGGAATTCAGTTTTTACTTCATCATACCACACCAATTTCAAAATGCCTCTGGCTTATTTAGATGTTGTGTTGCATACCTTTTGTATAACCATCCTGCATGCCCTTGCTGTCCTTTAGGGGTTTTAGGGGTCATTAGGGGTTTTGCCTTTCTGCCAAGTTCTACTGTACCTGAGAGTTTCATTGGTCCTCTTGATCTTGTCTTGACTTCCACAGCTCTCCTGCCATTCTAACTGCTATTTCTTAATGACAGTTCAGAGAGTGGAAAGCTGGAAGCTCTTGGATATCTTTTTTATAGCCTTCCTGCTTTGTAGGCATTAATTAGCTCCATTTTCAGCTCCTCAGTGAGCTGCTTAGAGATGGCTATGGTTGTTGAGTGTTAGCAGAATGTTTGTAGAGTCAGATAATTTATTATGCTCTGGAATTGTCATCAACTGACAATTCCTAAAGACCTACCTAATGAGCTATGTAAACTAAGGTCTAAGATAATTAAGTTCTAAAACTGGAATGTTGTCCAAACTCCAACAAAGTGCTATAATTAAATATTTTTTTTCTTCTTTTTAATCTTGTTCAAGTTCATCAGATATATAGTAAGTATGCATTAATATTTGCAGAGAATATTTTTAATTCTTTGCTGTGTAGTTTGTGTTTACTTCTTTTCATTTAAAAAATTGCACTTATCAGTGTTTACATTTCACTCACACTCTCACAAACATGCACATACACTGAAATGAAGACCATGGAAAACAGTTTTTGTTTCTTGTTCTTCTTGTCTTCACATGTTTCCAACATTGGACAAAATCTGATTTGCTCTTTTACTTCTGTTGTACATCTACTTCTTTCCACAAGAAATGGTCAAATTAAGACATTTTCGTGAATACAGCCTCCTCCCATCTGAACAAATAACAAAAATAATGCACGTTTTGTTGATTTAGTATATGCTCACATTAGTATATTGAAATTCCACCCAATCAAAATAGTTACTTCTTAAAAATGGCAGGGTAAGAAACCCACCTCCATGGCAAAGAAAGATTCCTGGGTACACATATAAAAATACAAGATACTATTACTTAAACTTTGTAAAACTTTGTAGATCTCTTAGATGGCTTAATACCCCCAGGCTTGTCTCAATTTTTAATTTTAGAGAATGCTCTTTAATAAGCATCAACTAGCAACACTGAGAATTTTAATTTGAACTTAAACTTGAATTTGAACTTGAATTTGAACTTTGGACAAGAAGATAAACATTTACAAAGTTCAGGAATACCACAAGGGCATTATAAAAAGACCAGTCAAATAATGCTGATGTGCCCCTGAAGTGTCAAGGGATTCAGATGGATTCCTGCCTTAGAAAGGCAAAAAGCTTCCAAAACCAGGAAGTGATGACCATGATGTGTGGACACTGAAGCCTTTGATGAACTATGAACTTCACATTCATGGCCATAAAAGTATTTGGGCTAGTGCCAGCCAACATGGTGAAATCCCTGAGATGATGGAAGGAATTTATTCATCATCATCGTCGTCGTCATCATCGTCATCATCATCATCATCATCGTCGTCATCGTCATCATCATCATCATCGTCGTCGTCGTCATCGTCGTCATCGTCGTCGTCATCGTCGTCATCGTCGTCATCGTCGTCGTCGTCATCATCATCATCGTCGTCATCGTCGTCGTCGTCGTCGTCATCATCATCGTCATCGTCATCGTCGTCATCATCGTCATCATCATCGTCGTCATCATCGTCATCATCATCGTCGTCGTCATCGTCGTCATCATCGTCATCGTCGTCGTCGTCATCGTCATCGTCATCATCGTCGTCATCTTCGTCGTCGTCGTCGTCATCATCAACGTCAATTTTGCCCGCCAGCACATCCTCAATCCAGGTGTCCAGCTCATATGAAGTGGGCATGTCCTCCTCATCATCCATCTCCATCCAAACACTGTCAGCCTGCACAATACATACAAAAGAGAGAATTTGAAAAAGACAGAATGGAGAAAAAAATATAGCAGGTTATGTTTAGTCTGAAGCACATACAACGAAGGTTCCTTGGGACTCCTGCCAGTTTGAAACTTTCCCCACATGCCTTGATCCATCTCATCAGTTAATTATTAAGATTTTAATGAGTTGCACCTGGTGTGTTAAGGGTAGTGAGAACTTCAAACTATGCAAGGCAGGAATAAAGAATTAAGGACTGGAATTAAGAACTGGAATTTCTGGCATACACATTTAAGAAACGTCATGCTGAGATTTTAGGAAAAATCATCTTTAGAAACATTAAAACCCAGCAAACTAACTGTTAATATAAAAGTGTACAGCATTAATCAGGCAGGAGAAGAAAGTTAGACAAGTTAAAAAAAATGACAAAACCAAGCTAAATTAGAATTACAGGAAAATAGAAAGAAAGAGAGACAATTTCAGACAAGCAGGCAAGCAGGCTAGGAGATAAACTCTGAGTGCTTAAGACCCAGGTAGTCAACTTATAGACAACACTCACAAACTCTTACAGAACACAGCTGAGCATTTCAGGCATTGGACAGGCATCTTATCACACCCCTTCAGGCAACAGACTGGCTTGTTAACATAGATGATGATCTTACATCCTTTACATCCACCACACCAATTTGTGGAGAGGAAAGGTCAATGCCAAACGTGTTTTCCCAGTAGGGCACCAACTGAATGAAAGAGACATAGGAAAAATCTGAAGATCTTTATGCATCCATGAGACTTAATTCAATATTCAGTATAATTCAATATGCAGGCTATGTCTAGGATATGTAAGAGTTAAGATAACAGTAATATTGAAGAATATGTAAGAAGCTCGAACTTAAACTTCAGAGGATTGTAATCCAGTTTAGGGTCAGTGTCAAGGATAAGGGTTCAGGGGTTCAAGGTCAGTATTAGTTTTATGGAGACTCTCACCAGGGGGAAGTCATCTGGGTCGATCCAGATGATGCTCAGATCAGGGTTTTCAGTGTTATCACATGCTACCTCCTTCAGAATCTCCAGGAATTCAAAACCATCTAATTAGAAGTTAAAAGTTAATAATAACACAATAGAAAAATATTAAAAGATATGCGCTCGCCCAAATTTGACAGTTAAGGTTTTATTTATAAAGTTTATTAATATTATATTATTCTAACGGTCTATTTAAATTTTTTCCAGATGCTCTCTGTCTTAACATGTGAAAATTGTCCTTTTCAAGTGGTAATGAAGGATATTTATTTACTTATTTCCTTTTTTAATTTACATCCACAAAATAGTGTGTATGCTGTTACTAACAAGATCTATGGCACATTGTATCTTTTAATATGGGCAGATACTCAGATAAAAATTTAACTGGTGCCTGTGAAAATATTATCATGCACACACAACAGAACATACACGTCTCACCCCCTTCAGTTTTAATTTCACTTTACTCTTCCAGGAGTCTCTTAGAACTCTAAACTTACCAAAGCTAGTAGCACAAGCAAAGTCAGTAAGGACAAGTAGCACAAGAAAAGAAAAAAACATTATTTACAAGTTGGTTCTACATATAATTGTAGCTACTTATAATAGAGTGATGTTATGGGATGTGCTCTTCTAGCTACACTTCTTATTGATGCAGTATCTACTATATGTACACTGTCTACACTGTATGCTTCTTACTCCACCTTCTCTAAAAAGCAGCCATTCAAACTAGCACTTCTTATACACTGTAAGAAGTCTTAACTCTCCTTAGATCTTATCCACTTTTATGCATTCAGCTTACCAGGGTCAGATTCCTCAGCAAAGGCTACAATGTGTTGCCCATTAATGTCATCCTCCTGATGAAAAACAAATAAGCAAACAAACAAACAAATAAATAAATAAATGTCCAGTATTTATCATAATCTGAATACTTCATATTAACCAGATGTCTTGGCCATGATCATCAATCTAAAAGATATGAGTCATAATAATATGTGTGCATTTTTCTGGCTATGAAAGCTTACCCAGGTCTCGTACATGCTGTAGGGTTCTAGTTTTCTTAGAGTTGGTCTGGAGAAAAGAGAAGCAACACAGATTTCCACTTGCAGCCAATTTAAATACTAAATTTAAAAACAAATTAATGGTCTTACAAGACCAAACACTTCCTCATATCCTCTTCAACTGAATAAGGCATATTTAAGCAGGGTCAACATTAATCTGTACAGTCACATTGCTTGAACACTGCTCCTGGAACAGTCCATAAAACTTCATGAATCCCACAAAATAAGTAATCAGGTCTATTCCTGTAATAATAATAATGTTATATAGTCCTGTAAGCTTATAAGCTTACTTTCCCATATTAAAATATGCCTTTTATGATGTCTTACCTTTCATGTTCTTCAATGTAGTCAACCAGCTCTTCCTCAGTGTAAGGTTTGCCGGGGATTGTGGTAGGCTCTTTCATGAAGGGCTCAAAAAAATCCACCTCATTCAGTTCCAATTTTAGTTTTTGGGCAATCTACACAGATGCAGTATTCAGGACAGTGAGGAAGCACTCAGAATTCAGATAGAGGTACAGTACAGGCTTCGTGGAACCTGACTATTTCCATACTTTTTTTTAACCTGGCATGTTAACTCTGGCTTTGTTGACACTGTGGTCCATCCACATTACAGGATGTATGTTAATGGTAAGATTTTCTGCAACTGGAAACCTTTTTTCAGTGTATTTGATTCATATTAATATTTGTTTTCTTTACCAATGACACAAAAATCAAAGAATTCAGCACTTGTGTTGTATGAGGCTGGGACTGAATATTTTTGCACAGTGGTTGAGTTATTGAAAATGATCAAAAACACTGTCATTATTTTAATTCAAAAACTTAAACAGCAAATTAAGTGCATGATAAAGTAGCTTATATCCCATTCAGACATTATGATTTCATTGCCTCAATTTAGTTACTCTGAATATGACTAACTTCCTTAATGCAACTTTTGGCCTTAAATGACTCTTTGCAAAAAAAATAATTGTTTTAATGTATTGAAGAATGCATCTTGTATTGTAAAATACTGAATGTTATAGAGCTTATATGTGAATATGATGGAAAGAGGCACTTTACAGGCTGTTGCTGTACACTATTTGTCAGCCTCTCTACTGTCTCCCAGTGGAAAGGGACCATAATAGGACCATCCAATGTGTTATTTAGGCGGTGTACCATTCTCAGCACACTGGTAGTAGCATCTGGAATGGTATTGTACTGGTATCAGAAGGAACAGCATTGATGCTGTGTAGTTTTACTGACCACTTGATTGCACATGAAATACTCAACCTAATGCTAAATCTTTACATTTGTATAATATTCTTAACTGAAACAATCAATATTTTATATTGTTAAGTTGCAAAGGGTCAAGATTCCCATAAAGTGTAAATAAATCAAGAAAGAGACCTCAAAACCACAACTGTAACGAATGTAAATGTGAAGAACCACAATTACAGAGAAGATTTTGGGTGAAATAAATTTCTATTACTTGTCTTCTACATATATTCCAGATAGCTCCAGTGCAAAACTACTGTACAGTAGCAGCCATCAGACACTAAACGTGTCTTGACTGGGGTAAAGAACTCTCAGAAATTGCTCTGACATGGATTTCAAGTTTCGAGAGACACCAACATTGATAACGTTTACATGGACAGCAGTAATTTAATTATTGGTGTTATTCTGAATAAGACAATATTGTGATTAAGGTGTTTACATGAGTCTCTTTTAGAATACTCCTTTCATGTTCCCATTTTATATGTTATAGAGCATAGATCGATTAACAGCACACGTCATTACGTCCCCATGCCACGCCGTCCGCGCCAGAATTTCACGTATCGACATACAATTCGTCTTCCTTATGGTACCGTATACAGTTTTGGGTGTTTCATTTTTAATTTTACGAAAGCTTCAAGTGCAGTTAATTATTTGTCATGCTATACATGCAAATAGATGACTGCTTGAAGCTGTGGGCTGTGTCCAAACCCGCATACTTACCTACTATATAGTAGCCGTAATACATGTATTTCACCTACTATATAGTAGGTAACTATTCTGTTTCAGACGCAGACATACTTTCTTGTTTGCCGTCAAACAGTTGAGCAATGCCGTGTGTGTATGTGTCCTGTCACACAATGCGGTGAAAACTCCCACACAATGTTAATAGTGTGATTAAGGTGTGTACATGTCTATAATGCACTTCGATAATGCGACTAAAATAGGAATACTCCACATGTCTTAATTCGATTTGTGTTTACTTCAAGTATGAATTTAGTCGGATTAAGGTCATCAATAATCGCTGTTTACATGCTAGTTTCTTAATCAGAATATTGTCTTAATCGGGTTAATATTGGATTTTTGTTGTCCATGTAAACGTACTGACTGGTAATCCATGATATGTGTTAATCATCCTCAAGCCCTAGTTTCGGTCATGACTAGGGTATTTAAAATACCTCAGCAGTGACCTAAATATTTAAAAGCCTCATCAGCACTACTGCACTTAATGCCACACACACACACACACATACACACACACACACACTTTAAAAGTTAACTAAACTAACTTTAAAAATTAGTTAAAGAGTTAAATAACATGCCAGTACAAGATCATCATAACTGCTCTGCTGAAATTGATCCACCTTCAAAACAATACCTGGTCAATAGTGTTCCTACTGTGGTACATTAGTACTGATATAGTAGGTAGTGGATATGGTTGTATTTATTGTAGTATTGTAGATATTATTTATGGACTGTCCTTTTTTCCCCAATACATGATTTGGAATTAATTTGTCATGGTTGAGTATTAACTAAAATATTTTGCAAATGTAAAAAAGACAAAAACATCAATACACTTAAATGTTTGGGTTTTGCTTACTTTTGAATTGAAAGTGGCAAAGAACTTGATGAAGGGATGGAACTCTTCAGCGGCATCATCATATTCAATAAAGTCTGAAATATGGAGAACAATTGGGATATAGGGACCACTACATATAGTATCAAACACTGGCTACATGGACTGTGTAACAGTAACAGACACAAGACTGAACAAAACAGACCTGACTAAGTACAGAGCACAGGAAATACAGCCACTGGGCAATACTTACGCCGGGAATTCTCATTCTTAAAGTATCCCACCAACTTGATATCCTCATCAAGGTTAAAAAAGCCTCTTAGCTCTCCTTCATTGTCAATGATCTCCACTGGATCCTCAATAACCTGAGAGGACAGAGAACAATCTATAAGTAATCAGTAATGGTTTTGAAAAAAATTACTTCAACTTGACTTATTCATGGTCGCATCACATGGTGGGACAATTGGCTTGTGGTGGGTATTAAAGCATGATAATGTTTTTGAAACATGAAATTACTACTTGGAAGTGAAAGTGGTTTAGCAAGAAGTGCATTCTTCAGTTGAAATGTACTAACATTTGGCAGCAAGGGTATTATTTATATGGTTTATTCCTTTGAATTATGTCATAATTCAAAGAGTGATATCTGCTTAATACAGTAACTAAATAGCTACTAGTCAGAATCCTAAATAGCTATTAAAAAATATATATATAGCATAATAAAGTATATTTTTTAAAAAGTAATTTGACTGATCTAAAGAGTTCTGTAAGGCCTTCAGAAAATGTCTAGGACTCGCTGTCCCAGCAAATTCAGCCAAAAAGCAGACTGTCTGATGCAAAAAGAAGTCTCCAAGATCCCCAAAATTTCATCAAAGGATCTGCTAGTAAGTCTTGCACCTGTTGGTATCAAAGTGCATGCTTCTACAATTAGAAAGACATTGCACAAATTTGACCTGCATGGGAGGTGTGCCAGGAAAAAGCCTTTGCTGTCTAAAAAGAACATTAGGGCAAGACTACAGTTTGCCAATGAGCATATAGGCAAAGACCAGGCCTTTTTGAATAATGTGCTCTAGAGAAACGAATCAAAGATAGAGTTGTTTGGCCACAGAAACAGCAGACACCAAAGACAGCTTTTCAGGAGAAGCACCTCATATCAACTGTGAAGCACAGTGGTGGAAATGTTATGGTTTTGGGTTCCTTTGCTGCCTCAGGGACTGGACAGTTTGCATTTATTGATTAAACTATGAATTCTGCAACATATCAAAGAGTGCTTGAAGATAAAGTGAGGCCATCTGTCCAAAAGTTGAAGTTGAACTGAAAGTGGACCTTTCAACAGGATAATGATCCTAATCACACTAGCAAATCCACCAAGGAATGGCTCAAAATGAAGAAATGGAGGGTTATGGAATGGCCTAGTCAAAGCTCAGATTTAAATCCCATTGAAATGTTGCAGATTAT
Source organism: Stegophilus panzeri (assembly GCA_024331685.1). NCBI lineage: Eukaryota > Metazoa > Chordata > Actinopteri > Siluriformes > Trichomycteridae > Stegophilus > Stegophilus panzeri. The sequence goes on from JANDJT010000168.1 coordinate 8,599,868, forward strand.
TGCTTTGGCCATACAATATAGGAATTATGGTACAAACTAATATCAGCATGACTCACATCATAGAGGAATTCCACCAATGTTTCTGCAGCCATCTCTCCATCATACTCAATGATCTCGTCATCAGCAAAGATATAAATGCTGTCGACTTCAGTGAAACCTGTCCAAAATCAGGGGTATACTTAGTAGCAGAATTATGATTTACACAAAAATAATACTAAAAGCATGGTGTACACCTTTCATGATATTTCAGTCTGCATTACTGTGATGTTCACCAATTCAAGCAATCAGTGACAAAGTTTCAAATTTAAAATTGCACCCTGAATTTAAATACACTTAATCCAGGATTGAGCTGTAAACTGTTGTTTTTTGGGGGGGGTTTTGCAACGAAAAAAATGAATGTTTTCAATGAAAATTGTGAAATATAATGCACCCAATCTCTAAGAAAACCATTCTCTGGCACCTGTATAAAAAAAATCTTAGCTGGTACACACATCACAACATGATTTTATAGAGTGAGAGCCAGTTTTAGAGGGAAGAAACAAAAGTCAGTTCAGGATACAGTTCTTTAAAAATATCAAATTATAAAATATCCTAAAATCTAACCCAAACCATGCTTCCAAAGCTGTTACAATTGTGTGTTACAGTGGCCCAGTCAAAGGTCAGACTTCAAGCTGATTGAGAATCTGTGGCAAGACCTCTGGCATGAGCAGTTCAATGTGATTAGCTGACTTCACATGTTTCTGACAAAGCTTTCACTCTCCCTGGTTGGTTTTCCAACAAGGTTACATCAATCCGGAACCAGTTCTCAACCCCAGACATGCATAGACTGGCTCCTCCTCCATGTAACTCCCAACAGACTTCCTTCTCTCCTCTCTCAGAGACTGATGTCTCTAAACTCCTCCTCTCTAGCCGTCCCAGAACCTGTCCTCTTGACCCTATCCCTTCTCACCTTCTTCATTCTATCTCTCCCACACTATTACCTGCACTCACACACATCTTTAACACATCCCTCTCTACTGGCACATACCCTACCTCATT
>JANDJT010000168.1:8603093-8621161 GCA_024331685.1 Stegophilus panzeri
TATATATATAAAATGCAGCAACAGCACATATTGACTGTGTAGTGTTATAAATGCTACGTAGATCATCATATATCTCCTCACTCAACAGTGTAGGGATAATCATGGTCCTTTGAGGAATTTCAACATGTGGCTGTGTAATTAGTCCATAATGGAGAACAAGCTTGTCTTTTGAGGGTTGTGTTATTTGAATGGCAAGACTGAATGTGCTCCTGCCCTGGAGACATGCACTACTGACAGGTAGGATAAGGATAAGGATACATTTTACATTATGTTCTACAGCAGCAGTTCTCAAACCAGTCCTCAGGGCCCACAGACTTTCCATATTATTGTTCTATGTCTGTGTTGTGTGAGTTGAAATAGAGCAAACATGTAGACTGTCTGGCAGGCCCTAAGGTACAATAATGGTTGTATTTACATGTATCACAGATTTGTCATAATATTTTAATGCATGCATGATATATTAGGATTTTTAACTGTTTTGGCTTATAAACTAGACAACCTACTCAAATAATTAAGACATTGCTGTCCTGCTCCTGATTGAACTGTAGACATGCTGTGTTCAGTTACTTTGCCACTAGAGGGAGGTATACTGCTTTAAGCTGAAATTAATGACTCTGTATATAGTACAGGCCTATTTATACAGTGGCTTGAATAAGTATTCACTCCCCTTGAACATTTTATACTGTTACCCTGGAACTGAAATTGACTAACTTGTGATCATATATCTTAGTTCGACACAAAATGGATTTCACAAGTTTGTGTAAAACATGATGATCCGCGTTAGATCAAATCCATTGGCATGTCACCTGAACACTTGCTGAAGGGGATAAGACTCGAGGAAAATCTGACTTTTTGTACAAAGGAGTTGGCATGGTCAATATTGCAAATTTGCTTACATTCAAATAATGACCTAGAAATAGTGCCGAATCTTGAATATTGAAAATTCAGTTTCCTTTCCTTGTTTTCCTTGTCTAAAATTTTCAGTAAAAACAATCCCAGATTTTTGAACCACACTGTATAATACCAAATAACAGTTCTTGGTTGTAACACTACAAAAAAGTGGAAAAGTTCAAGGCAATGAATACTTATGCAAGGCACTGCCATACAGCACTGTATATCAGCACTTTAATTTTAGGAAATGTTCAAGAGTGATTCCTTTAATATTGTTGTTATAGTTTTATATCTACCCTGAGAGGAAAGTATAATAGTGACTGAATACTTCAATGGATAATGGTATAATTGTGTTGGGATTTAGTGGATCTGGTTGGAGCACATTACCCAATTTCTTGGCAACAGCAACATTTTTCTTCGCATCTACCAGCCCGAATCCAATATCCTCATCATTGAAGTCATCAAGCACCTGGGCGGCAAGCTGCACAAAAATAGACAGTCAGTGTAGCATTGGCACATGGGCAGACACACACACAGACACACACACAGACACACACACAGACACACACACAGACACACACACACACAGAAACACACACAGACACACACACACACACACAGAAACACACACAGAAACACACACAGAAACACACACAGACACACACACAGACACACACACAGACACACACACACACAGAAACACACACACACACACACACACACACACACATACACAAACTAACAACTAATATGCGGAACCTGGTTTACAGAAGAGACATCTTGTTACAGAACTAATCAATAAATGTTTATGTGCATTTCTGTTTCTCCTAAATTATTTCACTAGAGAAATTTTAATGCTTGGTTTTTCCATCCTAAAGGCAAACAGCATTTTTCACATGCTGCCTATACACACAGCCCAATCATACCATTTTGTGATGACCACACATGCCCTATGGTCACTATAAAGACAACAGCACACCCAGCACCACCTATATGTAATAACATGCTGTCTTCCTAAAAACCAGAGTGACACTATGTTATAATAAACTCAACAACTAGACTTTCAATTATTACTCTGATGTAGGCGACAAACTCTGGTTGAAATTAGAGCCATTGATGGACAGTTGCTCTGACCAATGCCAGAGCCTCTTGGGCAGGGCTAATTGTTCACATGGTTGAGGGGTGAGACTTGTTTGAAATGCATTGAAGGCTGGACACATGGAAACAGGTGGACAAAGGATTAATGTATGGCTTGTGGAAAGTACACATGTATAGGCATGTATGTAAATACACAGAAATGTATCATCTGGACTGAACATGCTGCATGGCACTGGATTTACTCCCAACCGTCTTCTTTGCCTCAACAACTTTTTTCCTATTTTTCTCATATTATAGAAGCGCTTGATAATTTAAGACCCATTTTATCTTGTTATTGAACGCAACTCATCCCCTGAAGGTGAATGTCAATGTTCAATGCATACAGAAATTAATTGAGTTTTGCCTGTGTGATGCGGTCATCTACTCACTTCAGACAAAGAAGCCACAGCATCACAAGGACTTCCAGCTTTAATTCATTTTATAAAAACAAATCTGATCTTGTCTCAATTTTTGCTTCAAATTTGCAACATATTTTAATGACTCAGTTCAAATAAGAAGTTATGAAGGTTAAAGTTAGGGTTAGGAGTAGGGTTAGTGGTCGATTTGTATGTAATCCTACAAATTGTTCTTGTTCATTAGAATTCTTGGACATTTCATAAGAGGTCAACAATTTTAGATTTTAAGTAAGGAATGAAACCTGATGGGACATGCTGTTATAGAAAAATAATCAGTGATGGGGTGCATGGGGTCACTCTATTTTTTTCCAATAACAGCATGGCCCAAAGGGTTTTATTCCTCTTATACCACAGCAATTTTCCAATACTTACAAATTTCTATTCATTAAAGAATAATGAATAAGAAAAAGTCATGCATTTTAATTTTCAGTTGGTAGTTGGACTTAATGTTGTGGAATGCTATAACAGCCTCTCTTTTTTATTCTATGAAGTTAATAAGACAAACAAACACATCTGGTCATGTTACAGAGAAAGCACAAAGTCTTAACACTTTCAAGTGTCTGAAAATGTAATAGCTTCACTTCTGACTGTTACAATGCACTGACACTGGAGAGTGCATCCAAAAATGCTAAATAACCCTCACTATATCAACAAACACGGTTTTAATCCATTTATGTGGAGCAGCTGACACAATTCACTGTCTAAGTTTTTACTATTAAACGGATAGCTTATTACAGTTAGCACATTAAATATAATCCTGTGAATTGCCTTGCAGCCAGAATTACTGTCTGAGTCATGCTGTTAAAGAGCAGTTTCTTACCAATCAGAATTGAGAATTCTACAGCACTCTGGTATAATATTTAACTGTTATCAGTATATCCATCTCAAACTAGTAGGACAATAGAAGTTGAACTGCATACAGTGGTGCTTGAAAGATTGTGAACCCTTTAGAAGTTTCTGTATGCATAAATATGACCTAAATGAAATTAACTTTAGATTTTCACACATCCTAAAAGTAGATAAAGAGAACCCAATTAAACAAATGAGACAAAAATATTATCATAGCTTGGTCATTTACTTATTGAGGAAAATGATCCAATATTACATATCTGTGAGTGGCAAAAGTATGTGATCCATTGCTTTCAGTATTTGGTATAACCCTCTTGTGCATCAATACGTTTCTGGTAATTATTGATCAGTCCTGCACATTGGCTTGGAGAAATTTTAGCCCATTCCTCAGTACAGAACAGCTTCAAATGTCCTTCCACAACATTTCTATTGGATTAAGGACAGGGCATTGACTTGTTCATTCCAAAACTTTAACTTTATTCTTTTTTAACCATTCTTTGGTAGAATGACTTGTGTACTTAGGGTTATTGTCTTGCTGTATGACCCACTTTTTCTTGAGATTCAGTTCATGGACAGATGTCCTGACATTTTCCTTTAGCATTTGTTGGTATAATTCAGAATTCATTGTTCCATCAATGCAAGTCATCATTGTAGATGTAGCAAAACAGGCCCAAACTATGATGCTGCCACCATCATGTGTCACAGACAGGATAAGGTTCTTAGGGGAAATGTAGTATTTTCCTTTCTCCAAACATAATGCTTCTCATTTAAACAAAAAAAATGTATTTTAGTCTCATCCATTCATAAAACATTTTTTCAATAGCCTTCTGGCTTGTCCACATGATCTTTAGCAAACTGCAGAAGGGCAGCAATTTATTTTTGGAGAGAAGAGGTTTTCTCCTTGGAACCCTGCCATGCACAACATTGTTGTTCAGTGTTCTCCTCATGGTGGACTCAGACATTAACATTAGTTACCCTGGGTTCCTTTGTGACCTCGATGACCATTACACATCTTGCTTTTGGAGTAATCTTTGTTAGTCGACCACTCCTGGGGAGGCTAACAATGGTCTTGAATTTCCTCCATTTTTTTTTACACAATGTGTCTGACTGTGTATTGATAGGGTCCAAACAAAAGTTACAAAAGATGGTTTTGTAACCTTTTCCAGCCTGATGATTAACAACTCTTTTTCAAAGGTCCTCAGAAATCTCCTTTGTTTATGGCATATACTTCCAAAAACATGTTTTGTGAAGATCAGACTGTGATAGATCCCTGTTCTTTAAATAAAACAGGACCCTCACTCACACCAGATTGTCATCCCATTGATTGAAAACACAAGACTCTAATTCCACTTTCAAATTAACTGCTAATCCTAGAGGTTCACATACACATACTTATGTAATACTGAATCATTTTCATTGAATAAATGACCAAGTATAATATTTGTCTCATTTGTTTAATTGGTGTCTCTGTCTAATTTTAGGACTTCTGTGAAAATATGATGATGTTTTAAGTCATATTTATGCAGATACATAGAAAATTCTAATGGGTTCACAAACCAAGCACCACTGTAAATAAATGGATGGATGGACTGATGGAGGGGGTGTTGGATGGATTTATTGGTTAACAGTGACATATTTTGGCTTCTTTTTTATGATGTTCCAGAAGCCAAATTAAAAAAATCTAAAATAGCATCGCTCTCTGTTTCCTTCCATATTTCACAACTATATAATGCATCAGAAAATACCTGAACAGATGAAAGTAGTCCAAATAAAGCATTCCTAGACAGAAAGGAAGGATGCCATTCAGATTTTTTTTCCCCAGATCAGGCTTTAGTAATTGGCCAGACGTTAAGGAAATTCATTTAAAAATCATAGAAATTTGGAAAAAGGAAAAAGAGAACAGTATGAGGGCCTGGACATACCTGGTAGGTGAGGGCAGCGGGGCTTGTTAGCAACTGCAGAGAGAAGTTATGGGACTCTTTAGAGTAGGACAAGCAACAAAACAGTCATTTAACTCCAAAGAACAGACAGGTGCAGTCAGCATAACACAGAATTATTCAATTCAGGACACTGCAGCTCAAGGTAACCAAGTGAACTGGACAGTGAACATGGCCCACAATGCAACCACGAACAAGCAGGATTGTTGAAGCAAAAATGCACACTTCAGTTACTCAATTTGACAATATTACTCCATAAATTCCTTAACATAAAACACAATACAGTATATGCAGCCCACGTCTATGAGCCTTTGCATACTGTTTAGTTACAAAATGAATAAATATGGCCAGATATTCAGTGAATAATAATCATTCCACATAAAATGTTTTCCAAAGCGTGACACAGCACATGTGTCAATGGAACCGTTAACAAGAAAAGTACATGCAGTACATTTATGGCAAATTGTAGCAACAGCAGCAATGTGAGTTCATTTCTCCTAAACTCTTCCTCTGAAATGTGTCCTTAAATTGAATGTTTGTGCAACAACAATCTAGGAAATGAAATTTCACAAACGGAAATTATGAACACATTTATTGCTGTAAAATCTCATCCTCCGGTATTTCTTCTCCATAAATTTAAAGAATGTAGTTAGTAGAATACTCCATACCTAAAGCCAGCCTAACTCCAATGAAATTTGCTAATAATAATAATCAATATTGGTATCACATGTCTCAATATTTTGTTTGTGTTTTGTCATTTAACTATGTATTTGCTCTGTTTATTTTATTTTTGTGGGGGCCTGCCACTTGGTTGGCCGTGTCAGCATACTCAGGTGCGAGCATAATGTTGTTGGTCGTGACATTGGCCTCAGACAGGAACAGGGTTTGGGAAGCTGTCTTTTCAACCTCAGACTGGAACTGGGCGTAGGAGGTCACTTCATAGTCAACTTCTTCGACCTCGGACAGGACCATGACTTGGGAGGCCGCCTCGTCAGCTTCAGACATGGCTTGGGAGGCCACCTCGTCAGCCTCAGACCATGGCTTGGGAGGCCGCCTCGTCAGACTCAGACCATGGCTTGGGAGGCTGACTCATCAGCCTCAGACCATGGCTTGGGAGGCTGTCCAACAGGAAAGTGGCTTGAGAGGTCGCCTCATTGACCTCTAGCAGGAACATGACTTGGGAGGCTGCCTCTCCAGCCTTTGACTGGAACTTGATGTGAGAGGTCACCTCGTTGACCTCCGGCTGGAGCTCTGCAGGTGAGACCACCTCGTAGGTCTCAAGCTGGAGCTCGGCTGTTGCTCTCTTGTGGAGCCGTTTATGGGTGTGCCAGCTGCCTTTGAAACATTCCTGGGAGCAGGAATATAATTTGTGTATCCCAAGTTTACTGCACGTTGGACACTGTAGGGTGGCTTCTATACAGCAGACCTCGGTCTTGCGTGCTTGTGTCATGCCTACTGCTGCCCTGTCAGCCTGGAGATGCTGGAGCTGAGTGGTGGAGGCCACCCTGTTGATCCACTCATAATAGGTGTGGAACGGCAGATCGGGCTTGCTTGTCATGCTGAAAAAGTTCATCCATGTTGCAGTTCTGTCCTGGATTCCCAAACTCCTTTAGAAATATTTCCACAAACTGAGTTATATTGGTGAGGGCACTGGACCCTGTACTGGCCAGATGCTCCACCCATTGGTAGGCCAGGCCATAAAGCTGGGACACAATGAATCCGGGCCACAGCCTTTTGTCCAGCTTGAGGTTCGCCAGGCTTGAAAAGTACATTTGACAGTGGAACAAGAATTGCCTCGGGTAGTCGCACAATCCATAATTAGGATCCGAAGGTCTATGTCAGTCCACCGGGGAAACTGGACTGACATGAATGGTGGCCAGACATCCCTATGTACACTGGCATGATGATCTCCTCGCTCTCCTGCTGCTTCCATGTTGAGGCAAAGTATTCTGTCACGTAATGGAGGCTGAGACAGAAGCAAGTGCATGTAAGGCAGTTTAATGAGATGACAAATCCACAGGGATGGGCAGAAATCAGTGACCATAGACAGGCAAGGGCCAAACAATCATGCAAACAATCCAAACTAGGCAAGGCAAAGAATCACAGTCAAGGGAATAACAAAATCAAAAATCCAGAGCAACGACACGAGGTAAAGGCTTGGTCAACAACAGAGACAAGTCAACTGAGCATAATACTTCACAGTGGCTGTGTGTGTGAGAGTCTCTTAAGTAGTATGGTGTGATTTGTCCTCAGGAGAAGGTGACATGTCTGTGTGTTCCATTTGGAATTGTAGTTGTCGGCCATGTTTGTAGTTTGTAATGCATTCTGGGATATGGAGTTGCTGGTTTGCCGTGACATGAAAAAGACAACACAGTGGATGTGATTGGGATATGGTCATTATCAAAGCGATGGGCTGGGGTGGTATGGGGGGAAGTGGGTAATATTTGAAATGTCAGTTGAGTTAATTAATATGTATAACACCGACTTTGGATTCTGTGAGCGTTGTATGCATCTATGTTTATTTTATTTACATGTGTTTGTGAGCATCCTGTTTAAGATGTGTGGTGTGGCTTTGATTATGTGCTTGGTCTGTAGAAGCTGTATTGTTGGCTATTGCAAGGTGATTCCCTGGTGTATGTAGGTGATCAGTGGTGTCCAAATAGAGTTACATTTTAAAGTTTTATTTTTGATTGAGGCAGAGAGCTTTTCCATTGTTATGTAGTCGATTATTAGATTTTTCTCAATGTGTTATATTAATATTGTTCTTTGAGTTCCAATTTGTTAGTATGGTTTTCTTGGTCATGGTTAGCACTGTAAGGAGGTCTATTGTGTTTTCCTTTGTAACGTTGATCCCAGATGCAGATGCAAGGCAAAGTGAAGGGATAAGTGGGATGGTGCTATTTAGAAAACAAGATATTTCCTCACTGATTTGTTTCCAGAAGTGCTTAACTGGTGTGCAGTCCCATATGGCATGTATGTAATCATCTGGTTTATTTTGTGTGCAGTGCATGCAGATATCTGATATCTAAGCCAATTCTATACATTCTCTGACCTGTGTAATGAGTTCTATGGATTATTTTGTATTGTATCTGGTGCAGACTAGTGTTATTAGCTATGAGGTACATGTTCTGTAATATCTGTCGCCAAAAGTCTTCTCTAGCAATCCTAAGCGGTCTTCTCATTTTTTACAGGGTATGGAAATTGAGGAGTTGGATTTGGATAATTTTTTATATATATATTTTGGATAAAACTTTAGTTGGTGGTGATATATTTAGTAGTTCTTATACTAATGCGGGGAGGTCTAATGTGTTGTCTTTTAGGTTTAGAGCATATAATGGATTTAAGTTGTAGAAATTCAAGGAAATGTTTATTTTATAGTCCATGCTTTTCGGCTAGATATGGGAATGATGAAAAGGTGTTGTTTTGGCATATGTGTTTAAGGTGTGTAATGGCTTTTTCTACGTGGAGATGTTTATCTTCACTGTGTTTGTGAAGATGGGGTTATGCCATATGGGAGTGTGTTCAGTTAGTTGGAGTGGTAAATAAATAGTTTTCTAAAAATTTCCACCAAGCTGTTAAAGTCACTGCCATTGTTGGACTTTTGAAACATGGGTGGCATTTGATAGCTGTACTGACGAAGTGTAAGTCTGAGATACTGATTGTATTACATAGTGCCTGTTCTGTATCTATCCAATTGTCATTTATCTGACTGGGCTTTATCCATTTGATTATATATTGGAGTTGGTTAATGAGGTAATATTGTTGAAAGTTCGGGGCATCCCGGTTATTTGTGTCTTTGTAAAGTGGTTATTTTGATTCTTGGAAGTAAAATTTGAGGTTGGAGGTTGAACTGGATCACTGAAAATAAGTAATTAATTTTGGGTTGTATTGTCATTTTTATGGATGCTCTTCTGCCAGTGAGAGAGAGGGAGACATTTATCCAGCATTGGGTATCATTATTTATGGTGTTCAATAAAGGGTTAAAATTGAGTTTATGCAAGTCTGACAGCTTTGTGGAGATTTTGACACCAAGATAAGTTATATAGTCCGTGCTTATGGGGATAGGTAGAGATTGTACTGTGGTTTTGGGGAGTTTCATGTTGAGAGGGAGCATAGATTATTTAGTTCCGGTTGATTAGTTCCAGTTCATTGAGTAATTTGAAAGTTTGGAATAATTTTCGATTGTGTGAATAGTTTCTTGTCTTGATTCTATAGGTTGTTTTTTTTTTTAAGAAGAATACAATATCATCAGCATATAAGCTGATTTTGTATTCAACTGTATGTTTGCTGTCTGGATCCCATTGGGCTCTGTTTAAATGTTCCCCCAAATAGTCATTGGTTCCTCAGCTATGTACAAAGTAATAGTGTACATATTTGCATGTATAATTGTGGCTCACTAACTACCATATAGTAGTTTCATGTTTAGCTCTTTTTATCAGAGGCCAAAAAAAAATAATTTCTGAATGTTTTGGGGTGCCCATGTTGAGCATTGAATTAATTTGTGATGTCACACTCCACAGTAGTGGTTAATGTATTTGCAGTTTTTCACAAGTATTTATTTTTTTAGCCTAGCCTAGTAGGTTTAAATCTTATAATTTTATTGTGGTAGTATGGTGTTTATCAAAAAAAAGATTTAGTTGTGTTGTCCATTTTTATCTCTGTATCAATGTTATTGTGGAGAGGTGTGAATTGTTTGCCCAACAGGGGGCTCACACCCCTCCCACTGCTCATCACCCTGCTCACCAGCAGCTAAACACAGAGTCCAATAAGTCATTTCCACCAGCGGATTGGAACGCCAGTGTAGTGTGAGAAAGGTTTAGGAAAGTGTCTAGCATTGATTTCTCACTGTGACTTTAGTAGACATTTTAGTGCTTTAAGCACAATAGATGCATGGTTTATTGGAAACAAGAATATTACCTTCACTCATCACTTCTTTAATACCCTTTTTTCAAACCATTGACTATATCTTGCTCCAAATGTTTGTACATACACAGAGAATTGCAGCTAGGCCTTCAGATTATGACAGTTTGTGGCCTGAAATGATTACAGCTCTGTTCACAGGGTGTCTGAGGCTAAGACTAATGTTAAAATAACACTCTAATGGAGTTGAGTTTCACTGTCCTTTTGCCATGGAAAGTTTCCATGTGGACACATACCGTATTACATTTTTAAAATATAGGCTGTCTATAGCTTTTTTGCACAGCACTGTATTTTCATTAGATATCCCTGCATTTGAAATAATTCCAGTTCATACTGAATAGGAAAATTCACAATTGTACAACTATACAGCCTTATAAATCATAATTTAAGGGCTGTAGTGTATCTGAAAGATGTTATTATTTATACTGCTCAGACTTGGATTCATTTTTACATTTTCATGACTGTGCAGTTCAAATTATGTAATTTATGTATTTAATTGTTAGGCCTCTGTATGGTTTCAGATTACCACATTAACAAGTTAAATTTGGTTATTAAAAAATAAAAATGGGTCTGTGTTGATGTTCTAATCAGTTTTGAACATACCAACTTGTTGTTGGTTTGAAGTTAGATTTGGTTGGTTATGGCACTAGAAAAAGGTGATGACAGATGAAATGACTCAGACATGAGCAACAGCCACCAGCATGCATTCAGCAAGCAACAGAGAAACACAGACCATCTGTTTTAGACACTGCCCACAAAGCATGAAAACAGCACTTGTCTGTCTAAAAGTTTAATAAGGGTGGTAAATCTTCTGTTCACCATCTCCCAGAAAAAAAGGAAATTAAATGAATGTCAAAAAGGAAATGAATTTAGCTCTGCCTGTGGATGAATGTGAGAGGATGAATCACTCATGACCCTTGCTTGATCTTACTATAAAAAGGCCTTTTGGCAGGTATAAATATTAATATTAACATCATTTTAAATGATAATGTTCCACTGAATGGGTTAGTAGAGGGGGAAAATAAAAACCCTACAGGTCTGCAATAAAGGACATTTATTAAATGCTTGAAAGCATCCAAAAGGTCAGTGCTGTTTCTGATCTCAGTGTTTTGAAGGGGGCAGTTTTTTTCAATGCTTTTCATGTTGTGAATTCACAATACATGTGAATGCTATTGTCATTGTGAGGTGTATGATTTAATTACATTTGGCATATTTACAACTTACATTTATGCACTCAGGTAGTCTTTAATGTTATAGTGTCCTGTCAGTGTTTTAAAAAAGCTGTAAGAGTTTATAACAAGCTAGCAGCACTTATGAGCGACTTAACTGCATAACAGTGCGCCTGTTTGCATGTGTGTTTGCACTTAGGTTAGTGCTTATATTTCTTGATATCACAAATAATATGTGTATTAAAGTGAATAGGGAAGATTTAGCATTTGCTTATGCAGCCCATTCTCCACATTCAGTTTGGAATAGATGTATTATTCAAACATGAGCAAAACAAGATCCACCATCCTTGACACTGCTTTGAGTTACACATGTTTTTTTTTTATTTGTAGGACTGTGATTAATTTGTATAGCACTCAGGTACTAGCAGGTCATGTTTAGTCATGGCTCTCCCTGTTCTTCCTACAACTAATGTGTGCATGTTTCTGGTCCATTGATGGAAGCTTTGTCTTGTAGCATTTGTATCACTGTGTCAGGGAATTTGGAGTGCAAGTGGTTTATTTACAAATTAAACATAAACAGAAACAATACAGAAACTAGGAGTTTAAACATGAGCTATGGATATGAAATATAAACTATGAAAGCAACATGGCAAGCAAGCAACATACAGACAGCAGGTAACAAGACAAACTCTAGGCAAAGGAGCATACAAAAACCAGGGTTAGAATGCAGTGCTCATTAGATGCAATCAGGAACAGGTGCGTGTGTGAGATCAGTGGGTTCATGTGATATGCAGGGGCTAATGAGTAGTGTAATCCAGTGCTGATTAAGGCACTAACATGACAGAAACCTCCCCCATAATTGTGGCTTCCAAACTGCATCCTACAGCCACAGGGGGGTCTTGGGCCACCAGGTAAAAGGTGGTGATGGAGGCTCACTGGCCAAGGAAGTCAAAAATGAGTGATACCCATAACAGAGCATGCTGGAAGAGTGGTGTGCTCTGCTGAGTATTGAGGCTGAGCCAAGTCTTCAGCGGAGCAACAGGCACACAAAGTCCATGTTGGAGCCAGAGGGAGAGCAAAGTCCATGGTGGAGACAGAGGGGGAGTGGCATCCATGGCAAAGCTGGGGGGGTGGGGGTGATGCCCCCAAACTCCAGGCAAATGAATATACAAAAAACAGGGTTTAAATACAGTGCTCATTAGGTGCAATCAGGAACGTGTGTGTGTGTGTGATCAGTGGTGTCATGTTATGTGCAGGGGCTGATGGGTAGTGTAGTCTGGTGCCAATTAAGGCACTAACATTAACGCTAACAGATCCCTCCCCCTAATATGTGGCTCCCAAACTGCAACCTATAGTTACAGGGGGGTCCTGGGCCACCAGAGAAAGTGTCCATCCACTGATGGAGGCTCACTGGCCAAGGAAGTCCAAAATGAGTGATACCCCTAGCAGAGCATGCTGGAAGAATGGTCTCCTCCACTGAGTACTGAGGCTGAGCCATCCATGTCATCCATGGAAAAGCTAGAGTGGAGGAGCAATGCCCTTACAAAGCCAGAGTGGCAAGCTCCATATTTTTTGTGGATAAACCTGTGTTGTGTTTGCAATTGTTTGATATGCATGAGAGCAGAGTATTTTTGTGATTTTTTTTTTTCAAACAAAAGATCAAAAGCTTAAACAATAAAGACAATTTTCACAGCCTTCTTTGCTCATATTTACCAAGGGTGCCAATATTAGTGGAGGGCACTGTATAGAATGTAACTGTTTAAACCCCCTTGTGACTAAGAACATTTCTATTGAAATGGATACAGTCAGTTACAGAGAACTGGTTAGCCATCATGAATCTGAGCTTTGCAAAACAGTCACAGAGCAAGTACAACTGCTCAGGGATCACAGAATACAGGTACAGAGAATAACCAATGCAGTTAGGCTTATCACAGTTGCCCCCTGAGAAATGATAAACAAGGATAAACAAGAATAAACAAGCTGGTCATTTCCTAGAGAATAATTAAATGCTCCTCTTCCTACGATTTCAATATTAAACACGCTGGAGTAAGTACTATCTAGGTGGTAAATTCATTGATCATCACAATGATCATTGCGATTTCCCACCATTCTAGATTCAGATACAGTGGGGCAATTTCATAGCTGCAAAGCAAGTGAACAAGCTACAAAACCTCCATCCATCCATTGCACTCCTGCATGAACATTGCAGAAGGCTCCATAACTAATTCCAGAGATAGTGGAAGGTGCCACCCACTATTCATCCTCATTCATTCTCCAACATATCAAATCATCCTCGGTTTACCCTAGTTGCAATAGCACAATCCCACTATAGATTGTGAGCACAAAGCCATTGTTTCTTGGTTCACATCCTACAGAGGAAGATGCCTACGCATACCAGTCAGCATTCCATGTTCCTCCATTCTGTTGAGAGCCCAGATTCCTCCCATGAAATTTTTGTATTACGCGCCTCAGTGAAGTGCTTAGGATAACTGAGCCACTGAAGTCCTGCCACACCAGTCTGGGGATTACAGAATTGCATTTTTAGAGGGTACTATTCAACCCAGAAATCTACATTCTACCATAAGAAATGCCAAAGAGATGGAAACAAGGTTTCATCCATACAAGTACATTTTCAGCATCAGCAGGGATTTTATTCAGGAAGATGAAGCAGGGTGGCCTTTGTCAACAGTCAAATAAAGATATCCCCTTCCATTAGTCCCCTTGGCCATTGAACAACTCTGAACCTCGACCTGTGAAGTGCTCGGACGGGGTGATGAATAGATGTGTTTGTCCAACTCCAAGGGGCATTATGAATACTTGGTGATGTTATATGGTTTGGTTAATGCCCCCTCCATATCTCAGGCATTCTTAAATGATGTTCTCTGTGACTTGTGACAAACAGGCAATAGTAAACCTAGATAAACTAGATAGATATCCTAATACACTCTGCTTCCTTTCAGAACATATTCAGCATGTTTGTAAGGTGGTGAGAGGATTGCTTGAGAACCAATTATTTGCTAAAGCTGAAAATGAACATTTATTCCTTAGATATGTTATCAGCCCTTGAGGGGTTCAGATGGACAATCAGAAAGTGGCTGAAATCTCAAACCATTAAAGAGCTCCAGAGGTTTCTGGGCTGTTTTTTTTTTGTTTGTTTTTTTTTGTTTTTTTTACCATGCTTTCATTAGGAATTTCTGCATGACCACAGCTCCTATGACATCTTCAGTAAAGCTAAACTAACTTATTGACACTCATTCCTTTCCTAAAACATCCAGAAGTTCCAGAATTCAGTGCCTATAATCATTGTGGTTGATGCATCTGAACTAGGAGTCAGTGCTGTTCTCAGTGGCAGAGCTACTGTAAGGAGAGGCAATGACCAAATTATCAATCAGAATAGATTGTGGCCAATCAGAATAGATAGGTCATTGTTTTCATTATTGTTCCTTTACACTTGATGAACTTACACATAGAAATAAAAAAAAAAATACTTGTGGCATATGAAATAGTTGGACACTCTGTCAGTGTTTGATTATTTGGTTACATTGTAATCCTCTTATGCATATATTATATATTTATAATATATACATATAGTATATATTTATATTTATGGACTGGATGGGTGTTTAAACTTTTGCACAAGTCATAAGTACTATTATATCATAGACATTCACTTTTATTTAAGTTCATGAAATATTAAGTAACTGTGCATAATATATGGAAAAAAAAAAAAACATTTAAAAGAATGTTTTTTTTGCAGCAGTTGTATTTACTTCTTTTCACTTAAACAATCAATAAAATATGTAATTAGCCAGGGGTGCCAGGGGTGACTGCCAGAGCCACCAAGTCAAATGGGTTCCTGGCATGGGATGAATATGCCCAGAATTCACTGTGTCACTCATCTCCTTGTCAAATCCCATTTCAGTCTGTTATGTGTTACCAACCATCATTGTTACCATGGAATCTGACCCAGTCAGAGACTCCTGCTGTGGATGAGTGGTTCCAACAAGCAGTATGAGAGAGAGCTCACATTCAGTTCCAATATACTTTTGACATTCTGTCATTAAAGTGTTCCAAATTGTGTCCAGTTGCTGCTGCCTCTTCAAGACAACTTAAGCTATGTTGAGTCCCCACCAACTGTGTTACTGCCCTCACCATGGTATTTAGGTGAATACCTTGAAATCAGTATTCAAAATTAAGGATTTAAAATTAAAGTCATGTTGCTTGATGTATCCCAAAAGTAACTGTGTGTTTCTATAAAACTAAAAACAAATTAGTTAATGAAACATCTTCCAAACTCAAGTTTCTTCCAACAAGGAAATGTGAGTCAGCCTGACTGCAGTGATGCTTTCCATGATGCTGAATAAGCTTGTTTTTACATATGGCTATGAGCAGAAATTAAGAGAGTTTCATATGTTATTAACAGCTTCCCCTTCAGGAACACCATCATTATCAGCAACAATTTCCTTTACAACGGCACGGTGTAATTACATTTTAACAGCAGAAAGCCCTGTTCCTTAAACACAAATACATGATTGTGTATATTTACATATTTACACCACAAGAAAAAAAAATATCTTAAAGGTTAATCACACTGGTTTCATAACAGTCAGAGTAATCAAAAAGTATGTGATTATAATGTTAATTAAAAATATGTAAAATTGATGTCCAGTGGTGTATGGCATGGCCTTCAATTTATGATTTGGATACATAGTCATAGTATACAGTATATTACAGAGTTATAATAATATTAATATTAATATTCGGATTTCAAGAAACAAGTCCTAAACATGACTGCAGTTAACATGCAGCACTGTGGACACTCAGGCTTGTGACAGTAGGACATCATGTCCTTGAAAGCATGACATACTTGAGTCCCCTGCTGCTATGCAGCATGTCATAAATGGTGGGAGAGACTGGTGGACTGGAGAAGCCTGAATAATGATGCTTGGCTATGCACTCATTTACAGTCATGTAAAAAAAAAAAAAAAGAAGAAGAAGAAGAAAAAACATATACTCTATGGAAATTGTTGGCTTTTTTTTTTTTTTTTTTTTTTTTTACATATTTGGACAAGCAAACATTTGATCATCATTGAAACAGTGCCTTTTAATAAAGTTGATATACTTGAACAAAACCATAAGGAAAATTAGCCTTTTCAGTCATTTAGTCAACAGAAATATCAATAGATGTGATATTCTTCTGTGGAAAAAGTACAGTAAGTACACCCTTGGGCTCAGAAGCTAGTATTGTCCCTTTTAACAGAAATAGGTGTTTTGCATAATTGTCCACAAGGCTTGCTGGAATTGTTGAGCACTCTTCCATGCAATATTCTTTCAGTTGCAAGATGTTTGAAGGTTTTCTTGCATGTACTGCCTGTTTTAAATCCCCTCACAAAATTTCAATGGGATTTAAATCTGACAAGCTTTGACTAGCCCATTCCATAACCCTCCATTTCTTCATTTTGAGCCATTCCTTGGTGGATTTGCTAGTGTGCATAGGATCATTATCCTGTTGAAAGGTCCATTTTTTATTAATCTTTAACTTTCAGACAGATGGCCTCACATTATCTTCATGCACTCTTTGATACAATGCAGAATTCATAGTTGAATTAATGAATACAAGCTCTCTGGACCCTAAGGCAGCAAAGCAACCCCAAACCATAACATTTCCACCTCTGTGCTTCACAGTTGGTATGTGGTGCTTCTCCTGAAAAGCTGTCTTTGGTCTGGGCCAAACATGTCTGCTGTTACTGTGGCCAAACAACTCTATCTTTGATTCATCGGTTCATAGCACATTATTCCAAAAGGCCTGGTCTTTGTCTATATGCTCATTAGCAAACTGTAGTCTTACCCTAATGTTCTTTTTAGACAGCAAAGGCTTTTTCCTGGCACGCTTCCCATGCAGGTCAAATTTGTGAAATCTCTTTCTGATTGTAGACGCATACACTTTGACACCATCCCTTGCAAGACTTACTAGCAGATCCTGTGATTAAATTTTGGGGTTCTTGGAGACTTCTTTTTGCATCAGACGTTCTGCTCTTGGGCCGAATTTGCTGGGACAGCCAGACCTGGACAAATTGGCAGTTGTTTGAAATCTGTGCCATTTGTAGATTATTTTCCTTACAGTGGAATGATGTATTTCAAATCATTTGGAGATCTTTTTAAATCCCTTGCCAGACTAATAGGCATCCATAACCTTTTTTTCTGAAGGCCTTATATAACTCTCTAGATCTTGGCATGATGACACTACACACTTCAATAACAAAGGGAACAGCAGACACTTGATATGAGAGGGGTATAAATAAGACAGGTTCCACCTGCACTCCCTAAACAGGCTCTAATCACTGGCACCCAATCCTGAACACCTGATTCTAATTTCATGGATTTGAAGGTGTTATAAATGTAGGGGTGTACTTGCTTTTTCCATGTAACTGATCTGTTTTTGTTAATTTACATTGTGGAAAATTACTACAAAATGTCTACAAAATTACATCATCAATCATTTGATAGAGTGTATCAACTTTATTCATATGCACTGTTTCAAAGAGGATCAACTGTTTGCTTGTCTATATATGTAATATATAATTACATAATATATAATATAATATATAATATATATAATATAATATAATATATATAATATATGTAATTGGACCCAATTAGCCATTTTCCCTTCCTGGTGTCATGTGACTTGTTAGTGTTACAAGGTCTCAGGTGTGAATGGGGAGCAGGTGTGTTAAATTTGGTGTCAT